>JARFIW010001139.1:1200000-1800000 GCA_036346225.1 Platerodrilus igneus | reverse complement strand
CAACCTCTTTTTCCTTTCCCATCATGCCAAGGGGACCTTTATTGGGTGGTTTTTGAGCACCACAAATCAAACACTTCCTACAAAATTTACGTACATCAAAGATCATCTTTGGCCAATAATATAATTCTTGGACACGAGACAAAGTTTTCAAAGACCCAAAATGTCCTGCTGTAGGGGGGTCATGACATGATTTAATGACATCCTTACGCTGAGATCTTGGTACTAAGTGCTTCCACTCTACAATATTTGCCGAATGCAGTAATTTGGAAGGTATAAACTTAAAAATGAACCCATCTTCCACTTTCCATTGTGGGTAGCTCTTAGGTGACAACAAAATTTTCTTCCTCAAGGATTCATACCACAAGTCTACATTGTCAAGTTTTATCTCTACTAAATTAACTTCCGGATTTTCTAAAGGAACGCCACGACTAAGACAATCTGGAACTATATTAAATTTCCCTTTCCTATGTACCAAATCAAATGAATGTTGCCTTAATCGAACTGACCATCTGGCAAGTTTTCCAGTAGGATTCTGAAGATTACTCAACCAAAGTAACGAAAAATGATCAGTGACAACTGTGAAGCGAACTCCTTCCACCCACGGACGAAATTTCTCAATTGCAAAAATAACTGCTAAACACTCTCTTTCTGTGGTGGAATAATTGCGCTCTGTACGGCTCAGGGTTTTACTTGCGTACGAAATTACACGCTCTTCTCCTTTTCTATTTTGAATCAAAACAGCTCCTAACCCAGTGTTGCTGGCGTCATACTCAACAATAAAGGGTGCCGAATAATCTGGCTGTGAAAGAAGAGGTGCTGAAACTAATGCTTGTTTGATCAACACAAACGAATTTTCTGCTTCCGCGCTCCAATTTACAGTTTGACCTTTTTTCTTTTTCTTAATGAGATCGTTGATAGGCGAAACTAATGACGAAAAATTCTTTATAAAGCGACGATACCAGCTGCACATTCCTATAAACCTCTTAATTTCCGTCGTGGTTTTCGGTCGAGGGAAGTTAACCTCGCCGATACTTTATCGGGATCTGTACGAAGTGAATTTGAACCTACTATATAACCCAAAAATTTAAGTGTTTTTTTGAAAAATTCACATTTTCCTATATTTATAGTAAGGTTAGCTTCTTTTAGACGTTGCTTAACCTCTGACAATAACTTCAGATGTTCTTCAAAAGATGACGAACATAGTATTATGTCGTCCAAATAACAAAACACATGAGGTTCAAAACGTGGACCAAAAATCGCATCTACTAAACGCTGTTGCGTCTGCGCAGCATTCTTCAACCCAAATGGCATGCATGTAAATCTATATTGTCCTCGCGAAATAACACTGAAAGCAGTCTTATCTTTAGATGACTCACTAAGAGGGACTTGCCAAAACGTTTTTCTCAAATCAAGTGACGAAATATAGTTTGCACCTCTCAACATATTAAGAATTCTATCTACATTCGCAAGGGGGTACGAATCGTGAACAGTTAAGTCGTTCAGGGCTCTACCATCAAAACAGAAACGATATTCTCCGTCTGCGTTCTTAACCAACAAAACCGGAGAGGACCACGGACTAGTACACGGTTCTATAACTTTAAGTCTAAGCATGTCGTCCAACTCATCATTCAATATCTTACTCATATATGGTGACATGACATATGGTTTCTTATGGAAGGGTTTGGCATTACCTGTGTCTATATCTATTTCGATTAGGTTAGTACGTCCCAACCTATCGTCGCTGCTAATTTCACTGAATGAATTTATTATCTCGTGTGCTTGCACACACTGAGCATCCGAAAGGTCATGCAAATCAAATAAGTAATCTTTAGTGTTCAAAGGGATAGAAGATGAACCTAAATACACAATATTGTTCTCAATGTTACTCTGAATAAACCAATTATTATTTCTAAAATCAGCAACTACACCAAATAATTTTGAAAAGTCACTACCGAATATAAAGGCATGTGGTAGGGACGGAACCACTAATGCATTAAGAATACGACAGTCATTACCTACACAAATTGGTAAATCAACCGAACCTAAAACAGACTTTATTGAACCATCAGCTGTAGTAATACCTGTTTTGCTGAACTAAAATTTTTAAGTCTAATTTTCTAATTATCGAAAGAGCTAAGGATCCTACCACTGAGGTAGTGCATCCTGAATCTAGAAGACCGGTAATGTCTCTATCAAGTAACTTCACCTTAATGTAAGGTCGATTATCACACTGCTTCTCAATGAACAAAGTATTATTCTTAGGCTTCGTAGAGTTCTGACAAAAATTTTTTACAACTGTTAGCCATCTCGACCAATCGTCTTTACAAAATATTTTTCTTGTTTACAAATCATAACCGTAGCCTTATAACGCGGAACAGAATGCCGACCACTATGCACCTGCCGCCTTACTGGTTTTTTGAACATTGTGGACATGACGTTGCCTTAACGCCTTTTCGACCACATCCAAAACAAAAAATCTTCTTGGTTGCTCTACACTCTCTAAACCAATGTCCACTACGGGAGCAATTCCAACAAACAAAATTATTTCTCTTATCGGGACTAAAAGAATTACAAGCCGAGGACTCCAAGGAACTCTTATCCGCTACTGTTGCTTGGGGATTAACTAATTTATTTTGAAACACTCTACTCTTAACAGCACAAATTTTCTTATTAACACTGGATGTTTGGTCTCAACTGGATGCTTCGAAGGACTACAAGTCTTGTTGGGCTTACTAGAAGAGGCGGAAACTAGGTTTAGTTTCATCAAAAAAGCTTCTTCTAACTTTTTGCACAAATTAACTAAGGTAGATACATCTTGAATGTCCGACAATGCAAGTGCTGAAATAAATTCAGGAATCAAATTTCTTCTTATCATCTTAACTTTAGTGACTTCTGCTGGCTCGTTAGTCAGTCTACTAAACAAAGTTTGCATATGCGCAACAAATAAAATAATCCTTTCGTCTTTACCTTGACGACGGTGTCTGATTTTTCCCAAATGTCATCATCTGAAAACCGGGTAGAAAATCTTCCTTTAAACGTTCTAACAAAGAGTTCCAATCTCTCAATGAATTTTTTACTGTTCTAAACCAAATTAAAGCGTCTCCCAAAAAAAGTTCACATGCTGATCCAAATAAATCAGCTTCGGGTATCTTACGAGATTGTGCTAAATCACTAACTTTATCTAAAAATGAATATAGTTGTTTGGGATCTCCTGAGAATTTTACGGGCCATGAACCTATAGGTAAAGAAGGTGTTATGTACGAAATCGAATGGGTGGGCGCACTAGCAACTGAAGGAGATACTACAACAGACCGATCCAAATAGGTAGACTCTGTACTTTTATTGATTTTATCATATAACTCAGCTTCAAGGGTTAGTATTGTTGCTACGGTCTTATTTCTGAACTTAATTGCTTCCTCAGAATTTATTGAAGGAATTTTCATACGTTTAACTCGCCCAGAAAGGTGGATTAATCTTGAACAAGCTCTCCTAAAAATTGAATCTGATGAATCACCTTCAAATTCGGACAAAACATTTCGAACCGACTCGACTGAAACAGAAATTTCTTTACTTTCCGTTGCAAAATCTACTTCATAACTCGAAAGGTCAATCAAACAACCAGGCTTATCTACTTCTTTAGCTAACAATCTTCCTAAAATTTTTCTTTTCTCTAACACTGGTCTCTCAGTCACTACTCCTCTAATTTTCAGTTCATACTCCAGTTCTTCTTTAAGTAGACAAACAATTTGGAATTTTTCCGACATGATTACAAAAGCCTAATGAAATCAAATCGATAAATCTAAATGATTTGCACCTTACAAAAATTGTCAAAACAAATTCGGGCAACCAAAGGTAAAAGTCAAAAGGTGTATTTGGTAAAGTATATTTTGCCAAAACAATATCAAAAACAATTATATTGGGTCAAAACAGAATGAAAGTTAAAAATAAATTTGACTAAGTTAATTAATTGACTGAATGGGGGTTAACGTCTAAACCAATCTTTTAAACAACCAAACCTTAATATCAAATAAACGTTGAGCAAACAAATTTCGAGGCAAGACAATTTTTGACCAAACCAATTTCGAAGCAAAATAAATTTTTGAACAAACAAATTTCGAAGAAAAATAAATTTTGAACAAACAAATTTCGAAGCAAAATAAATTTTGGACAAACAAATTTCGAAGCCCCAAACGTTGCCGGCGCCAGTGCGGCAATTTTTCCAAATGCACCAGCCCCACATTGGGTGTCAGTGCGACGTTTTTCTAATTCCTTAAATGGGCGCCAGTGAAGCGTAGTCTTCCGACGTAACTAGGGGTCTATTCCTTGGGTAGAGCTATGAGAAATGGGGGGGTAAGTCGAAATCTGTTGGTAGGTCACACTCAAACTAAAACAAATAGGCGTCACCAAGTCCGGACTGATTCACGTTAATGGCATGGCATATTTCTAAGGGCGGACGTGGAGACCCAAAGAAAGAAAGATCGCCTTCGATGACAAAAACCTGTCTTAATAAAATAAGACGCTGTTCCTGTAAGAAATTATAATAGTTAGCTTAATAGAAAAAGGTGGAACACTATTTGTGTCCAGCAAATATACATAACGAAATAGTGAAAAGGTATTTTCTATATAAAGTTGGCATCAAAATTCTACTCCTAAAGATGTTCGCTTTCTGTAGTTAGGTTTGATCATATTTGATCAAAATAAGAAACTTTAAGCTTGAACTAATAATTTACTAAAAAAAATCTCTTTTTTTTTTAAATAAAATGCAATGCAACAAAATTTAATAAATAATTGAATTACTTTGTGAATTTTAAATTAAGGGTTATCAACCTCATTCATAATCAAATATTTTACAGCAAGGTATAAACTTATTACACAAAGATACTCTAACCCGTTCAGATCTGTTCAGGCCGATTACATTACAAAAATTATTATACAAGTTTTCCTCTTTAAGTTAAAAGTACAAGTTTTAGTTTCAAACGAAAATGATAACAAAAATATTCTTGTTTACAAAAGTTGTGCTAACGCAGTGCTAAGCATTTGCTTTCAAGGATACATCTGTCAGCAGTATAACACCTGTTGTTGTAACTAACAATTTATACTGAAGCAACGTGTTGTTTCTTACAACATCAAATTAGTGAATTTTAATTTTGACACTGGAAATTCCAGCTTAGCAATAGTTGAAACAAATATCATATTCGTACTTTTACACATTGGAACAAATTAGCGTGTTTCTAAAGTGAAACACAAAAGAATTACTTAGATCTACTACGAACCAAAAAAACTGCTTTCCTAGCCTTGATGAGGTACTTGTTCTACCATGCGAAATTTACTGCATATGTTATGGATCCAGTTCATCCTAAACAGCTACCTACCAAAGTAGCATCTTTACGCTGTATAACAAAGCGATCCTCTTTAAATTGGCTCAACTTTCCATCTTCCAAGTTGCACCGTACACGTCGTAAAACACAGTGGTATCAACAATCGGGATTTAATTTCCTATTTTCTAAGTTGCATGGTTCACGCCGTAAAATAAAGTGGTTTTCTTAAAATCGATTAAAGTTTTCAAATTTCTAAGTGCATAGTTGATTGTAGTAATGTCTCTCGTCGCGCTAAACAAATTATCCCAAATTAAATAAGATAATAACTTTTATACTTTACCAACCGCTATTCAAAAATGTGTCCTCACTCATCAAAATTGATACGCAGATTACCGGCCATCGTTCTTTCATACATCTTGTCTCTTCTTCCACGTATGGCCGAGTGATTATCAAACTCGCTCGGACGACCGGAGGATCCAAGGGGGTGGTTGTCAAACCTAAACGCGCCTGCGAATGGCTGTAAAATACACCGATATCCAACCACAAATAGACTAACAAATCAAGATGCTGTTTCAACGTATTACTTTACTTGTTAAATGTATTTTAACATTATTTAATAAAGGTGTTTTATTATTCTCGCTCTTTGATGGAGGGATTTATTAACCAAACAATAAAATTATTAAAGGTGTCTTATTATTCTCGCACTTTCGATGAAGGGATTTATTAACCAAAAATAAAATTGTTACAATATATATATATATATATATATATATATATATATATATATATATATATATTGACGTGATAATGAAATCGCAAAGTGGTCACTAAACGCCCAAATTCTATGAAAAAACTTATCCAATGGAAGAAAACGGAAAAAATTAAAATTTCACAATATTTAATTTTGTTACCCTATATAAATATAAGCCATTAATTCTATTACCATTAAAATAAAAAGCCCAATTTTAAATTAATTTATTTCCGTATGTATAAATGATTACTTAAAACGAGTTTTCATTTTTAGATATAAAAGCATAGCTCATTTTCGTGTGTAGACATTTCTGCAAACTGAAAAAAAGTTGCATACATTTTAAAAATACTAAAATCCGTACTTTATTAGAATGCAAATTAATCATTGTGAGATACACTAAACACAAACTCTATTTTGAAAAGGAAATATACAAGCCATTTATTTTAATTGCATAAAATAATATCAAATTAATACATTCCCCTAAACACAATATCAATTTATTACATTCATAAAAGCAAAGCAAATCTTCCATGTGTAAAATATTCGCTAGAACAGATTTTTTGCCGTGGAGACAACTGTTATTGCATTCATAAAAAAAGTCTATTAAAAATAATAGAAATAACCTAGATTTAAGCTATCTTCTTTAAAATATGCATCCGTTTCCTGCTAAAATACAAATCAATGCAACTTTTATTGCATTTGCAAAATATAAAGAAGTCCTTGTTATTTATGTAATTAATTTTCGTGTATAGATAAACATTTAAAATCATTTTAAGAGTTTAAAATAAATCAGTAATTCCAGAATTTTCTTGAATAGTAGCCAAATGCGTTATATTTACTAGAAATGTTTTTAAAAGTCATTAAATAAGTTGATTATTTTAATGTATAAAACGCTCCAATTCAAGGAACCCACGACTATAAAGCCAAGAAAAAACGCGCTTTAATAAGTTTTACCTTTTACCGAGAATGAGACGGAGAACATTACCGTTGTGCATTAGAAAAGGATTAGACCACACGTTTAAAGAAAATCATATAGCATAGCTTGACACTAATTAGATCGTTAAAGTGTAAAATCGGCGTAAATTCTTACATCAACCGTGACTATTTTTTGAGAATATACTAGAATGCATTAAAAAAAATGACGTAATTAGATTATCTTGTACGTAAACGAAAGTAATTGAGATTCAGATATTTATTCATTTCATGAAATCGAACATGTAACTTTGAGTAAAGATTTGAACGTATAAGTTTGAGCAATTGATAATTCATATTACAAGATGCAATAAGTAACTTTGCAGAATTATGAAACGTAATTATTTTTATACTACAAAGTTGCACAATCTTCGACATAAATAATCTAGGTGTGAGAGCTATTGCTGAGTTTATTCGATTGAAACTGAAATGCACTTTGCAAACTAATATGAAGATTTAAGAAATATGGATAATTTTGTAAACTGGCATTTTAGATAAAACTAGAAAGTACTTAATACCGTTAATTGCGTTGGAAATATTACCTATTTACTTACTATGTGATAAAAACGAGCTCGTTCCAATAGTATTTACTAAACCTAAGAAACAAAATAAATATTTGTAATAGTGCCTTTAGGTGCAATAACAAACCAACACCAATAATTAGTCAAATACCACAACTGATGGATAATTATCATGTCTATATAGAAGTTCAAAACCAATTAACTCAGTTATCCATCAATATAGAAAACAATATCACACATATCTACATTAAATCCATATTTCAACAATAACAGCATTAAATAATTAACAAAAGATTGCTGATTAACTTTTTAATATCTCTATGGTACAAGAAAACCAACGCACCATAAGTGAGTAAAGCTTTTTTACCTGTTGACCATGATGACATTCCCATACGTAGACTTTTAAAGGTTATTGGTAGCTACAATATACTTATCTTGTTATAACTAAATCTGAGTACAAATGATAACCAGATGAAATGTGTTGTAACGACGATGTGAGATTTCTGTATTAAGCCAAGTAAATGTTGGTTTAAAGGATCTAAGAAAGTTGTTAAAAATACGGACTAAAACATTAAAATATTTATTTAAAAACAACTACTATATACCATAAAAATTTCGTAACTGCCCGATTAAATTTATAATATTTACCACAAAAGTACAGACGCACACAAACACTATAAATATAGTGAACCAGTTCAACGAATGTATTTTAAAATGGTTCCTCAACAGTACCTACAGAAGACCCACTATAGAATAGAAATTATTTTGTGCATATTTCTAGCACTCAGAAGCAACACGGCAGCTTTATCTAATTACACTTAAACTAGGTCATGTAACTACAATAAATATTGAAAACTAACGTTTCATAGGCGACTCGTATAACTGATCAATTTTTCAAATGTTAAAGAAAACATTTATTAACTTAGCGTGATGAATGTAAAATCAGAAACTCTTCAAACCACAAAACGGAACATAACAAATTCTCTTTAGCACAATTACAAGATCGAGATAAAGAGCTATACATTGGACCAAGCAATACAACAACAAACGAACAGAAAAAAAACTCCTATTGGGCAACAGAACAAGACCAAAAAGAAAAAAAAGAGAAACAGTCAACCCGGTTCGAAGTCCCAAAGTACCGGACAAAACCAGTAATAGTGAAAACTATAGGAAAATCAAAGATACGGGGTAAAAGTCACCGAGCGTGAAGATGGTATGGCATCAACACTGCAGAAGTTGCCAAAGGACGGGTATAATTCAAAAAAAACATTTCGGTCTCCAACCTCAAGAAAACAAGTGGTTTTCTGCAGGAAACCAAAAAGTAAGAAATTCAACGAAAAAGAAAATCAACAGCAGAACCTAAAGCGAGAGATAACTGTCTAGTCCCAAAGTAAGATAGCGAACCACAAGAGAACTGGAGAAACAAAAATTTTTATACTTCCAGCTATGGGGAAACTAAAATTACCAGAGAAAGCACAAGTTTGATAACTTAGAGTGTAACTAAAAACTTGGGAAATTTTTAAATAACAAATAAGGAAAAGATACGCAAAATTAAAAATACTAGAAAAAGAAAATATATTGGCAAAAATTAGATGAGGAATGGCGCAAGGGCGTCAAATTTTATTGAGAAAATTAAGGCCCACGTTACGTATGCCCAAATTGATACACGTAATACAAACGGGTCAGAAAGAAAAGAACATAATCAGTAAAGCAATAATCGCTCTAGCTATGATAACAGCGAAAGAAAAGAAAGGAATTGAATTCCACGGTAACACAATCATACATTGGGGGGCAAGAACGATACAAAGAGACACACAACTCAATAAAATAATCAGTAGATACACAACATGTATATACCATCAGAATACTGATATGTCCAATACAATAAAATACAACACCGAACTAAAAACACAGAAAAATAAGCAGAATAGTTATGGGGTCTATTTCAATATGTCTACATATATTTATACCCCGTAACACATAACAATAAAAATACCACATATAAATACAAATATGACAAGAAGATTACCTACTTACTTAATATGTTGACAATGACAAACTCGCTCCAATAGAATCTACTAAACCTAAGAAACAAAAAAAATATTTTCAATAATGCCTTTAGGTGCAATAAGCAAACCAGCATCAAAACTAATCAAATACCATAGGTAGTGGATTATTATCAAGTCCATATACAATTTCTAAACCAATTGACATGTTATTCATCGATTAAAATAACAATATCACACAAACCTACACTAAATCTTTATTTTAATAAATAACAGTATTAATTAATTAACAAAAATTTGCTGAATAGTTTTTTAATATCTGTCTGATACAAGTAAAACCCACGCACCATAAGTGAGTAAAGCTTCATTCCCTGTAGACTATGATGACATTCCCACACGTAGACTTTTAAAGGTTATTAGTAGCTGCAATGTACTTATCTTGTTATAACTAAATCTGAGTGCAAATGATAACCAGATGAAATGTGTTGTAACGACAATGTTAGATTTTTGTGTTAAGCCAAGTAAACGTTGGTTTAAAGGATCTAAGAATGTTGTTAAAAATACGGGCTAAAACATTAAAATATCTATTTAAAAAACAACAACTATATACCATAAAAATTTCGTAAGTGCCCGATTGAATTTATAATATTTACCACAAAAGTACAGACGCACACAAACACTATAAATATAGTGAACCAGTTCAACGATTGTATTTTAAAATGGTTCCCCAACAGTGGCTACAGAAAACCCACTATAGAATAGAAATTATTTTGTGCACGTAGACTTTTAAGGGTCATTGATAACTGCAACGCACTTCGTTGTAACTTAACCTAAGTACAAATGATAGCCAGACGAAATGTGTTGTAACGATAATGTGAGATTTCAGTGTTAATGCCAAATAAGCATTGGTTCAAAGAACCCAAGAATGTGAAGTAAAATCCGGGTTAAAAATTTTAAGGTATTTACCACACAGATTTTGTAGTTGCTCAGTTGGGTTTATAATATTGATCACAAAAGAGACCACGTAAACCAATATTCGAAATATAGCGACCCAATTCAAAGACCGTATTCTAAAATTTTTTTGTAACAATACCCACGGAAAATTCATTATACATTAGTAATAGCTTTGGGCATACTTGTAGTACTTAAAGATAACACAGCGTAATTATCTTATCATCATCATCATTATATCTTCCCTCCTAGAATTGGTTGAACGCGTAATTCCATTGTTTTTTATTTAAGCTACACATTTCCTTGAAATTCCGCCAGCTTTTATCTTTTACTATCTGTGTGCAATAGTATAATTTAGGCATACATCTACGTCTCTTTTTTCCTTTCTTCTGTTTTTATTTTATGCCGCGCTATTTTCTTATACCTTGGTATGTATCTTATCATCTTATCTCTTCTATTTTTTAGTTTTCGACATATTTCTTTCTTAACCTACCATACCTAAAACCTCTTTGTTCTTAACATTGTCTGTTCATTATATCTTCATCATACCTCTGTAGCACCACATTTCATAGACTTCTATTTTTTTCTGTACGCTTCCCCTACTGTCCTCGTTCCACAGCCCTACAGTGCTTCGCTCCACACACATGCTTTCAGCAATCTTTCCCTTGTTTCTATGTTTGTTGTCTTCAAACATAGTAGTTGCGTTTTTCTGTTAAATGCAACACGGGCTGGTGCTAATCTTTGTTCTATATCTTTTACACTCCTCTCATCTTGCGCTGTCTGACTTTATAGGTAGCAGAAATACTTAACCTCTTGTAAGTTCTCGTTTCCTGTTTGCATTCTGGTTTTTGACTCATTTGCTCTTTTACACACTAGTACTTTAGTTTTATTTGTGTTAATTTTCATACCGTACCGCTTTGTTAGTGCCGTTTCGATTTCATTAAGAGCTACCTCTAACTCTTCCTTGCTAGATGGTAATAGCGCCATATCATCTGCAAATCTAAGCATATCAATCGTTTGCCCTGCATAATAATTTCAAATGTCTTTATGCATTTCACAGCTTTTATTGCCACTTCGACATAAAAGTTAAAAATTAACGGGGATACTACTTTATCGTTAAGATCGACTATATAATTTCTCTAGACATGCAATTATTTATATACACGTTATACGTATTTATTTTAAAGTTTTATCTTAAAATTTATTACATATCCACGGGTTCAAGCTTCGATTGAAACTGCCCGCTCCGCAGAATCTTGCAGTTTTACATAAGTCATAATAAACTTAAGAAGTTGCAAGAAGCTCTTCACATCTTTCTAGATTCCTCGCTTTCGTACGCTTAATATTGCTTCTTTAAGAAGCCCATGTAACTATGAATCTATCTATTGTTGGTTTAATGGCTTTATTCCTTTCGTTTCTAAACACTTCGGCGCCTTTGTTACACTAGTTGACTATCGCTTTCGATTTTTTTAACTTCAAAACTAACCTTCTATTTGAGATAAAGGACATGGCTTCAAGTAAAATTCTATTCCTCTCAGATCAGATATTGTCAAAATGATTAAACATTTAGTACCTATATGACCAAAAAAGAGAGGCGCTGATAGATGTGAAAGTTCCCGAACAATAAGTTTGACAGCACACGTATCTAAAGTACTAACTAGAATTGTACAAAGACGGATGGAAAAACCAGCTGAAGAAATACTACGAGATCAATTTTGGTGTAGGCGAAGCAGGCGCGCGCGGGAGGCTGTATTAGATCTGTGAATGATCGTGTAAAAGTAATAGAATTGAGCAGGAACGTAGGGACGTCAACATTAGGAAAGAGGTGAAACAAGGATGTGCCCTACCCCCGTTAATTTTCAACTTATCATCAAAGAGACAGTGAATACTGACAAATGCTGGAAGAAGTTTGGAATTATTATGCAGGGGACAAAAAATTGGTATATTTAGATTTGCAGATAATATAGCGTTATTAGTATCTAGCAAGGAAGAGTTAGAAGCAGCTCCTAATGAAATGCTAACTAACAGTTCTAATAGACAGGTACGGTATGAAAATTAACAAAAATAAAACTAAAGTACTGGTATGTAAAGGTGGGGAATATAAGTCAAAAACCAGAATACACATAGGAAACGAGAACTTACAAGAGCTTAAGGATTTCTCCTATTTAGGAAGCCAAATAACGCAAGATGGGAAAAGTGCAAGAGATATAAAACAAAGATTAGCACAAGCCCGTGCTGCATTTAACGAGAAAAAGCAACTACTATGTTCAAAAACAACAAACATAGAAACAAGGAAAAGGTTGCAGAAAGCAGATGTGTGGAACATAGCACTGTATGGTTGTAAATCGGACAGTAGAAGAAAAAGTCATGAAAAAGATAGAAAACTTTGAAATGTGGTGCTACAGACGTATGATGAAGATATTATCTACAGACAAAGTAAAGAGTAAAGAGATTCTAGAAATGGTAGAGGAAGAAGAAATATATGGAAAGCAGTAAAAAATAGGAGAGGTAGGATGATAGATCACATACTAAAGCATGAGGGAATAGTGCGGAATACATTAGAAGCCGAGATAGGGGAACGAGACGCAGGGGTAGGCTTACGTTAGACTATTGCAGACAGATGGTAACAAATGCAGGCAGTGGGAATTTCAGAAAAATGTATAGGTTAGCTCAGAATAGAAATCAATGGAGGTACGCATCCAACCAGTTCCAACACTATATGACGAAAAATAATTATACTTAAACCTGATGATTATTATAAGCACCTACAGGTGTTGGATTTGCAATATTCTCAACTAATGTTGATTGTGTGATACGATTAATTGGAAAGCTATTAATTCGCCAAATGTTTAAGTGTTGGGGATCTTGGTAGCCGCAGGTTGCTTAACCCCCTTCATATACCTTACATGTGATTTTCCAATGCTCCACCCGAAGGTACTACATTGGCCAGGAAGCGAGTTTTTTTACCTGGAAAATTTGGAATTTTGCCGAACCCTTGCTGTTCCGAGCAAGGCAGGGATCGTTAACGGCGTGACAACACTCACACACGGGACCTCCATTTTACCTCTCATCCGAACGAAGATGTATTTTTGTGAAAAAGCTCGCCTAACATTTTTCAAGCGGACCGTGTTGGGATTCGAACCCGGAACCTTGGGCGTAGTAGTCACACACATACCAACTACGCCACGGAGCCACCTTCCCTTTCATATACCACTAAATATTGATGAAATAGAGTATATATTTATAAAACAATAGAAGTGGAACAAAGCTGTATCTAACAAGAAAGAGCAGCGGCTGTGTTCCAAGACAGAAGATAGAAACAAGAAAAGAATTGTTGAAAGCAGTTTGGAGCACACCACTGTATTGCCTATGAAATAGGGACAGCAGGAGAAGCAGACAGGAGAAAAGTACAAGTCTTTGGGAATGTGGTGCTTCAGGTATATGATGATGATAACATGGACGGACAAAGTTAATAACAAAGAGGTTTTAGAAATAGTAGGGGAAAAGAAATCTGTGGAAAACGAAAAAAAAATTGGGGAAATTGAAGGACACGACGCGTTTTAAGACATATGCGGAATGGTGCGGGATACATTACAAGCAAAGATAGGAAAGGGAGAGGTAAAGGTAGACCTGCGTCAGACTATTGTGCGCAGATACTGAAAGATGTAGGATGTAGGAATTTCAGGGAAACGTGTAGTTTAGCTCAGAATATGAAACAACGGAAATACACGTCTAACCAGGTCCAGAACTAAAGATCTAACAATGATGACCTATATAACCATGTGCGCACTTTCAATATGGGTATCTTGTAGAACTGGTGTTGTAAAATATGCTACGATAACATAAAAGTGTGACTTTCGTAACGTCAAACTTTGGTTTTGCTCTACAATTTATTCATTTGGCAAAAGGTGTTGGAACGCTAAATACGATTCAAGGCAACAGTTTTTCAAAGCAAACTGAAATTACCATTGGCAAATACGAGTACAATTTACATTTGCACTTTATGCACTATTAGTATATGTAGTTAATTAGATAAGTGCTCTTTCAATTGATTTATAGAGCATAAATATCACAACTGACTTTTATAGTCAATACAGCAACGCCTAATGAGTGACAGTTTCTGAGAACGCTTCAATCTTCCAGTACTTATATCCAATTATGGTATATTGCAACCGCAATTGAAATTAATTTATAGCGACAATAAAAAATCTAACAATACTTTTTACATAAACTTATATATAGGGATCTAAATTATATCTTTGACTTTGCCGAATAACACCGGTAATTTTTAATTATTAATTAGTTGCCTGAAAAAAACTAAGCTTTCATTTGGAATAATTAGCATTAAGGTAGTATCTATAGCCCTTGCAATTTCTAAATATTTGTGATGTCACGTCATGGTGACATTGCCACTACGGAAAACTGTTACCACATGAGTAAATAATGCTATCGGTAGAACACGAATGTTGAAAATATTTAATAGTAGGTGAAAAAATGTGATTTGTTACTCCGTTGTCCTATAATTTCTGCTTGTAATATTTATCTCTGCTTAATTATTTCAAATGTCCTCCTGCATTATGACGGGTATTCGATGTCTCTTCGATGTACAAGTTAAAAATTAACGGGAATAGGGCACATCCCTGTCTCACCCTTTTCGTAATATTTACTTCCCTACGTTCCTGCTCTAATTCAACCGCTGCTTGCTCTTTGTATAAGCTATACTATATGTCTATAACTAAAACTCATTCCAATCTTTTTTAGTATTTCGAACATTTTTTTCCATTTTATATTGTCGAATGCTTTTTCCAGATCTACAAACCTTATGTACCCACTTTCTCCTTTTTCTGTTGTCTTCTCCAATATTACGCTCAGAGCTGAAATAGCCTCCCGTGTCCCCTGTTTCGCCTAAACCATAAAATGATTTTCTAATATTTCTTCAACCCGTTTTTCCATCCTATCTCTGCTTCTAATATATTCCGCACTATTCCCTCATGCTTTAGTATGTGACCTATCATCCTATCTCTCCTCTTTTTTCTGCTTTCCATATATTTCTTCTTCCCCTACCATTTCTAGAATCTCTTTACTCTTAACTTTGCCTATCCTTGATATCTTCATCATACGCCTGTAGCACCACATTTCAAAGTCTTCTATTTTTTCATGATCTCTTCTCCTACTGTCCAATTTCACAACCATACCGTGCTGTGCTCGACACATCTGCTTTCAGCAACTTTTTCCTTGTTTCTATGTTTGTTGTCTTTAAACGCAGTAGTTACTTTTTCTTGCTAAATGTAGCACGACCGTGTGCTAATCTTTGTTTTATATCATTTGCACTTTTCCCATCTTGCGTTATTTGGCTTCCTAAATAGCAGAAATCCTTTACCTCTTGTACGTTCTCGTATCCTATTTGTATTCTGGTTTTTTATTTATATTCCCCACCTTTACATACTAGTACCTTTGTTTTATTACTGTTACCATTTCATTAGAGCTGCTTCTAACTTTTCCTTGCTAGATGCTAATACCGCTATATCATCTACAAATTTAAATATACCAATTTTTTGTCCTTGTATAATAATTCCAAATGTCTTCCTGCATTAGTCAGTATTCACTGTTTTTTTGATGAATAAGTTATAAATTAACGGGGATTAGGGCACATCCGTGTCTCACTTCGTTCCTAATGTTGACTTCCCTACGTTCCTGCTCAATTCTGTTACTTTTACACTATCACCCACAGATCTAATATAGCCTCCCGTGCGCGCCTGCTTCGCTTACTCCAAAATTGATTTCCTAGTATTTCTTCAGCCGGTTTTTACATCCGACTATGTACAATTTTAGTTAATATCTTAGACACGTGTGCTGTCAAACTTATTGTTCAAAAATTTACACATCAATCAGCACTTCACTTTTTTGATCATATAGATACTAAATCTTTAATCATTTCGACAATATCTAATCTGAGAGGAATGGAATTGTAATTGAAGCTATGTTTCTTATTTCAAATAGAAGGTAAGTTTTAAAATTAAAAATACCGAAAGCGATAATTAACTAGTGTAACAGAGGCGCTGAAGTGTTTAGAAACGAAAGGAATAAAGCCATTACACTAACAATAGATTGATTGATAGTTACATGGGCGTACTTAAAGAAGTAAAATTAAGCGTACGAAAGCGAAGAATCTAGAAAAATATGGAGCTTTTTGCATCTTCTTAATTCTATTATGGCTTATGTAATACTGCATGTTTTTGCGGATGGGGCAGTTTAAATCGAAGCTTGAGCTCGTGGGTATGAAATAAATTTTGGGATAACATTTTGAAATAAATACGTTTAACGTGTATATAAATAAGTGCTTTTCTAGAGACATTATATAGTCGATCTTAACGATAAAGTAGTATCCCGGTTAATTTTTAGCTTTTGTATCGAAGAGGCAATGAAAGCTGTGAAATGCATAAAGACATTTGGAATTATTATGCACGGCAAACGATTAATATGCTTAGATTTGCAGATGATATGGCGCTATTACCTTCTGACAAGGAAGAGATAGAAGCAGCTCTAAATGAAATCAAAACAGTACTAACAGAGCAGTACGGTATGAAAATTAACACAAATAAAACTAAAGTACTAGTATGCAAAGGAGTAAATGAGTCAAAAACCAGAATGCAAACAACTTACAAGACGTTAAGTATTTCTGCTGCTTATAAAGTCAACTAGCCCATAATGAGGAGAGTGTAAAAAAAATAGAATAAAGATTAGCACAAGGCCGTGTTACATTTAACAAGAAAACGTAACTACTATGTTCGAAAACAACAAACACAAAAACAAGAGAAAGATTGCTAAAAACATATGTGTGGAGCGAAGCGCTTTACGGATGTGGAATGTGGACAATAGAAAAAGAGAACAGAAAAAAATAGAAGTCTTTGAAATGTGGTGCTATAAAGGTATGATGAAGATATCACGGACAAATTAAGAAAAACGAGATTTTAGATATGGTAGAGGAAGAAAGAAATATGATCAACACAGTAAAAAATAGAAGAGATAGTATGATAGGATACATACCAAGACACAAGAGAATAGCGCGGAATAAATTAAAAGCAGATGAGGGAGAGAAAGATAGAGAGACGAGGATGTATACCTAAATTTTACTATTGCACACATAGTGAAAGATAAAGGCTGCCGGAATTTCAAGAAAACGTGTATCTTAGCTCAGAACAAAAACAATGGAATTATGCGCTCAACCAATTCTAGGACGGAAGACACAATGATGACGAAGATGAGCCCAATACCCTGTGTTATCCTTAAGTGCTAGAAGTATGTTCAAAGCTATTACTATTGTATAATGGATTTTCCGAGGGTATTGTTACGAAACGATTTTAGAATACGTTCGTTGAACTGGGTTGCTATATTTCGAATGTTGGTGTGCGTGGGCTCTTTTGTGATCAATATTATAAACCCAACCGAGCAGCTACAAAACCATAATGGTGAACACTTAAAAATTTTCAGCCCGGATTGTACTTCACATTCTTGAGTTCTTTGAACCAATGCTTATTTGACATTAACACAGAAATCTCACATTATCGTTACAACACATTTCGTCTGGCTACCGTTTGTACTCAGATTAAGTTACAACGAGATAAGTACGTTGCAGTTACCAATAACCCTTAAAAATATACGTGTGGGAGTGTAATTATAGTCAAACGGTAACGAAGCTTTAGTCACTTATGGTACGTGGATTTTAGTTATATCATAGAAATATTAAAAAATTAACCAGCGAAATTTGTTAATTAGATAATGCTGTTATTTATTAAAATAGATATTTGGTGTAGGTTTGTACGACATTATTTTTTATATTGATGAATAACAAGTCAATTGATTTCGAAATTGTATATAGACTTTATAATATTCCATTAGCTATGGTATTTGATTAGTTATTGGCGCTTGTTTGCTTATTGTACCTAAAGGCACTATTGAAAATATTTATTTTGTTTCTTAGGTTTAGTAGATTCTATTGGTGCGAGTTCTCATTGTCAGCATAATTAATAAGTAAGTAATATTCTTGTCATATTTGTATTTATATGTGATACTTTTATTGTTGTGTGTTACATGGAATAAATATATGTTATATAGACATGCTGAAATAAACTCCGTAACTATTCTATTTATTTTTCTGTATTTTTGTTTGGTGTTGTATTTTATTGTATTGAACATCAGTATTCTGACGGCATATACATGTTGTGTATCTACTAAGTATTTTATTGAGTTGTATGTCTTTTTGTATCGTTCTTGCTCTACCCCCACCCCCACTCCCCAATGTATGATTGTGTTACCATGGAACTAATTTTCTTTCTTTCCCTCTCTGTTATCCTAGTTAGAGCGATTATTGTTTTACTGACTTTGTTCTTGTCTTTCTGGCCCGTTCGTATTACGTGTAACAATTTGGGCATACGTAACGTGGGCCTCAATTTTCTCAATAAAATTTGATTCTCCCTCTGATTTTTACCAATATATTTTTCTTTGGCTAGTATTTTTAATTTTGCGTATATTTTCATTATTTGTTATTTAAAAATTTCACAAGTTTTTGGTTTCACCCTAAGTTACCAATCTTGTGCTATCTCTGGTAATTTTAGTTCCCCATAGCTTGAAGTACCAAAATTTTTGTTTCTCCAGCTCTCTTGTGGTTCTTTAACATACTTTGGGACTTGAGAGTTATCTTTTGCTTTGGGTTTTACTGCTGATTTTCTTCCTCGTTGCATTTCTTACTTTTTGGTTTCCTGCAGAAAACCACATATTTTCTTAAAGTTAGAGACCGTAATGTTTCTTTTCTGATTTTCCCATAGTTTTCAACATTACAGGTTTTGTCCGATACGTTGCGTTTTCGAAAACGGGTTGTTTTTTCCTCTTTTTTCTCTTTTTGGTCTTCTTGTTTTGTTGCCCAATAAGAGTTTTTTCTGTCCGTATTGTTGTTGTATATACGAGCTGTTTTAGAAATGTAAACAAAATGTATATATTCTACCGTTACAAATCTGCTTGTTGTTGGATTTTCCTAGAACGTAATTACCAATCTCACTACGATATCGCCCTTCGCCAGATGTACAACGATCAATTGCCTGCTGATCGCCACATCTTTGTACTTTTAAAATAATTTAAAATCAACACAATTAAGTTTTATGCCTCGACTAGCTCAGTCATACCACGCACAGAGTGAAAGACCATATCATAACAGAGAATTTTCACTCACCCTTCTCCAACACTCAATCCACATAAGACAACATAAATTCACCAAAAATTGTATAATGAACTAAATAAAATTACTATTTACAAATTTGCGCCCTTTTAATATCATTTACTTTTTATAGAACTTTTAAATCAAATTTTAAATAAATATTCTTATCAAATTTGCTTTTTACGAATATTATAGCTTTTACACCTTATATAGCAATTAAAGCCAGCAAAAACTATTGTACTTTACCACGAATAGTTTCGTTGAACGTTTAAAGAAATATCCTTTTTTTTGTTAAACGTACCTTTACGTACTAATCAAATGTTAGTTGGCCTTTTACACAAAATGTTTAAATTACATGCAACTTTTAAGCTCACTTCTGAATACACATACTGTAAATACAAAACAAAATTGCTCTAACTTTATATTTCTTCTGTTTTTTTTGTTGGAGCTTCCTGGCCCAAATAGGTAGTTTGTGCAGCAATTTAGCGTGTTGACCCAGTACTTTGAAATATTCAGCAGCAACTCGGAGTAGTTTGCTCAATGATTTAAAGTTTTAACCCAGTAGCTTGGTTTTTTTATACCAATAACTTTGAATATAAACGTCGTGATTTAATTTATTATTTAGAATATTTATCCAGTATTTTAAACTATTACTTAGATATGTTACTTGGATATATTACTTAAAGCCCTTAAATTAATAAATTGCAAAAATTTTATTTATTGATTAATTCTAGACTTACGTTTGTCCCAACAGCAGAATTTTATACGCACTTGTTCTAACGCGCACTTTACTGTTTCACTTGAAATTATTGATTTGTTACTTCCAATTTAACGTTCACTAAATTTTATTTGCGTAATGATCTTTTTTCAACCATTACAATCGGCACGTCGACTATGGAATTAATGTCGTTTATCTGCTCCGGTTTAGTTTTATAGACATATTCTTTTCCGATGTTTCAAATCTGTTGGGTTTTATTAAATATTGAATTCTATATACACTCTAAATGTCACGCATCTTGCAACTTTGTAAAAGGACTTATTAAATATTATATTTACATACGTTTAAATTTGCATGTACCTTGAAACTTTCTGTTATGAAATTTGATTAATAAATGCTGTTACATGAACCTTTCAAACTGCACGTGTATCGGAATTTTAATTTCCATACTTTCTTTACATATGCTTGTTTTACTAAGTCTAGCACTTTGTATACGTTTCAAGAAGCACGCACACCATCGCTTCAAATATGCTTGTTTTAAATGTTTGCTTATACAAACTGGTGTCAATTATATGCGTTTATTAACTTGTTTACCCAAATGCGTGTAGATTGAAAGAGATTTCATTTCACAGTTATTTTCTGCAAATCTGTTAAATTTGCAGTTTGGTTTTTAAGCTTACGAATGTTTTAATGTTGTAAAGATGATTGTATTGCTTACGAAATTGTCAATTTTAATGAATGTGGAGAATTTATTACGGAATAAGCCTTAATTAATTGTAGTTTTTTATTGATCTTATACAGGGTGATTTGTATTTGCTTTTTGCATAATGACAACTATGTACATTTTCTGATTTAAATGTTTGGTTTTCGTGGTTTTTATGATATTTACATAGAGTAATCTTCCCTTGAAACTTAAATAATCCTATTACATGGCAATATATATATATATATATATATATATATGTAAGTTAAATATTGGGGATACAGTCAGATTGCGTACTTATTTAGAATAAACTTCTTTTAACCATTTCAAGCTTTCGAAAATTGTTTTATTTTCTTCATCAGGATACTAAAAATCTATTATTTAACATTTATATAAAAAATAATGTGAGTTACTTACGATTATAAAGTTTACAATTATACAAACATAATATGACATCTATATGACATGGACAGGTTTTTGTTCATACGTGCACATTTAATAGTTTCTTATAAACATTTGCAAAATTAAAGTGAATGTAGCAAAGATATTAAATGAACTAAAGTAAAATAGTTATTATAGGTCTAGTTGATAAACATAAAATAGAAAATAAAATGTGTTATACTAGTTCTTAAAAATACAGTTAATCGTAGTGTACTAAAGGTGTTATAAGTCTGTAAAGTGTGTTAGTTTTATAGAAGTTTGGAATTATTTTTATTCTTTATTATTGTCATAAGGTAGGAATAAATATTGTTTAAATTTTGTGTGTCGGTTTTTTTATTAATAGGGTTGTCTTCTAGAGAAATCGCGATCATTTCAAGAAATAAACGCTTTCTATAGTTTGTTTCCCTGAATATAATTTTGGTGTCATTATAATTCATTACATGGCCCGTATCAATTACATGGGAAACAAGCGCGCATGTTTTGTTGTTAAGTCTGCAATCACTTTTGTGTGAGGTCAGTCTTGCAGATAACCACCTTGATGTATGACCAACATACCTACCATTACAGTTATGACAGGGTATACTGTAAACTACTCCTGACTGTCGGAGTGTAGGTGTGTGGTCTTTAAGACTACTATATAATACCTTATCTAAAGTTATAACTGGTTGTTTGATAAGCTTTATGTTTGGAAGATCTTTAAAAAGATGTTTTAGTTTATCGGTAAGTTTATCAATATATGGAAGTGCGATAAACATTGTAGGAGACGTGGAGCTGGTATTAATGTCTGTAGTATTGTTGGAGACAGTTTCAATTATTGTGGTATTTTTCTTGCGGTTGTGTTAAAATTAGTTTGTTGATTAGAGGCTTCGGATACGAATTAGTAAGTAGTAGGTCTCTGAGTAATAATAGATTTTTGAATCGTAGGGTAGGGTGTGTAACAGATTCAATTTTTCGTTTTAGGCCTAAAACTGTGTTGATTTTCATGCTTAACGGATGAAACGAATAATAATTCAAAAACCTACCAGAAGATATCGGTTTGCGATACCAGTCTGTAATTAATATATTATCAGTGCGTAACACTTTCATATCTAAAAAAGGTATTGAGTAATTTGATTCCTTTTCTATGGTAAATTGTATGGCAGGATTGTAGCTATTGAATATTTGAAGTACGTATTCCTCACTATCAGAAGGTACACAACAAATCAAATCATCAACGTACTTTTTGATGAATGGAAATTCGAAATCAAATTTGGTGATGCGGTCGTTTAGTAGATCATCCATAACATATAGTGCAATTATGAATCTGTTACACACCCTACCCTACGATTCAAAAATCTATTATTACTCAGAGACCTACTACTTACTAATTCGTATCCGAAGCCTCTAATCAACAAACTAATTTTTAACACAACCGCAAGAAAAAATACCACAATAATTGAAACTTTCTCCAACAATACTACAGACACTAATACCAGCTCCACGTCTCCTACAATGTTTATCGCACTTCCATATATTGATAAACTTACCGATAAACTAAAACATCTTTTTAAAGATCTTCCAAACATAAAGCTTATCAAACAACCAGTTATAACTTTAGATAAGGTATTATATAGTAGTCTTAAAGACCACACTACACTCCGACAGTCAGGAGTAGTTTACAGTATACCCTGTCATAACTGTAATGGTAGGTATGTTGGTCATACATCAAGGTGGTTATCTGCAAGACTGACCTCACACAAAGTGATTGCAGACTTAACAACAAAACATGCGCGCTTGTTTCCATGTAATTGATACGGGCCATGTAATGAATTATAATGACACCAAAATTATATTCAGAAACAAACTATGAAAGCGTTTATTTCTTGAAATGATCGCGATTTCTCTGAAGACAACCCTATTAATAAAAACCGACACACAAAATTTAAACAATATTTATTCCTACCTTATGACAATAATAAAGAATAAAAATAATTCCAAACTTCTATAAAACTAACACACTTTACAGACTTATAACACCTTTAGTACAATACGATTAACTGTATTTTTAAGAACTAGTATAACACATTTTATTTTCTATTTTATGTTTATCAACTAGACCTATAATAACTATTTTACTTTAGTTCATTTAATATCTTTGCTACATTCACTTTAATTTTGCAAATGTTTATAAGAAACTATTAAATGTGCCGTATGAACAAAACCTGTCCATGTCATATAGATGTCATATTATGTTTGTATAATTGTAAACTTTATAATCGTAAGTAACTCACATTATTTTTATATAAATGTTAAATAATAGATTTTAGTATCCTGATGAAGAAAATAAACAATTTTCGAAAGCTTGAAATGGTTAAAAGAAGTTTATTCTAAATAAGTACGCAATCTGACTGTATCCCAATATTTAACTACATATACATTATAAGAACAGTCAATATTACTAATTTTATATATATATATATATATATATATATAGATATATATATATATAAATATTTTAGGTGGTTAATTACACAAATGCCAAACGTAATTGAAAGTTAGGTTTATGTATAGTCGTGTACACGATTTAAATTTGTAAATTTCCCAATTGTGGTTATCGCTCTCGGTGGCGTAATTGGTAAACGCATGGTTCCAGCACAACCAGGATACAGGTTCAAGTCCTGTCCAAGACCCTATATTTTCCATCTTTCAATTACTAGCTCGATTTGAAATGATTATTTGGGCTTTGCATAAAAGTCTATGTTATTATTTCATCTTATTCACTATATATATATATATATATATATATATATATATATATATAAATGAAATATTAAGCTTTTTGACGTATTTCAGATATAAACAGGAAGTGACGCTCAAAATTACGGCTGGAGCAAACTATTAAATATACATATTAGATAATTGCAAAAGGCAAGTTGAATAATGCTAAAGTATTAGTTAATAAAATGAAAAAAAGAACTCAAATAATCATTTCAACTGTATTGTGTATTAATCAACTTGCTTTGTGCAATTATTTAATATGTATATTTAATGGTTGGCTCCAGCTGTAATTTTAAGCATTGCTTCCTGTCTAGATCTGACATAAGTCAATAAATTTGACACTGTTAGAAACGATTGACAAAAATGTCAAAAGTAATTGAAAGTTAAATTAATATATAGTTGTGTACATGATTTAGATTTGTTAATTTTCTAATTGTCGTTACTCCTCTCGGTGGCGTTATTGGAAAACGCATGGACAACGAAATTATAAGATACAGGATCGAATCCTGTCTGGGACCATATATTTACAATTTTTCAATTACTAGCTCGATTTGGGCTTTGCATAAAAGTCTAAGTTATCACCATTTCTCTTTATTAATATATATATATATATATATATATATATATATATAAATATTTTAGGTAGTTAATTACACAGAGTAAGTTGATAAATACTATCGTATTACAATAAAAGTATCACATATAGATACAAATATGACAAGAATATTACTTACTTATTAACTATGTTGACAATGAGAACTCGCTCCAATAGAATCTACTAAATCTAAGAAACAAAATAAATACTTTCAATAGTGTCTTTAGGTGCAACAAGCTAACAAGCATCAATAACTAACCAAATACCATAGCTAATGGAATATTATCAAGTCTATATACAATTTCGAAACCAATTGACTTGTTATTCATCAATATAAAAAATAATATCATACAAACCTACTCCAATATATATATATTGCTGTGATAAGGAGTTGTTTAGGGGTGTATTGAATAGCAAGGGTCGCGTGGTAACCATAAATTGCAATAGGAAGCAGAAAACTGCATTTATTTAGCAGATAATTAAGTAATTCATACATTATATAAATAACAAGTATTTAACACTCTGTATATAATCTTTATTAATTTTAAGTAATGCAAGTGAGAATATCTTTCAGTCGAAGTACGCGTATTCAAGAGAAAATGATAGTAAATGTAATTAAACACGCGTTGGGAAGTGTTCTAATTAGTTATAAAACAAATACGAAGATAAGAGATAAAACCTAACAAAGCTTTACGCAATTACCCAGAAACAATAAACACTTTGATAAGAAAACGCAGTTTCAAAAATAAATAAACGAATATAGAATTGAAGTTACATCATTTATTTGTTCAATTATAGAAAACGCGATATCTAAACAAAACAACGTATGGTCAAGATTACGAGGTATCTATGGCAAATAGGTATTATACGAAAAATTAAATATATTACATCAGAAACCACTTCAAAATGCAGGAAATACAAAGACCATATTGGTTGAGATATCTACAAGACTTGTTAAAAATCTAGCCCACATACAAGTGGGAACAGCCTATATTAACAACGAGCAATGATAGACGGGTCAGTTTAAAACTCAAACAGGGAAAAGCTGCGTCACTGCTAATCTGAAAGTCACGCGTAACTTAAATATAATAGTGTATGTTATAGTGACAAATAAGTGCAACAATTATGAAGTCTTCTTTTGCCGTTTAACGTGAGTAGAATTTGGGGAATTTATTTAAACTAAATATTAATAATAATAAGGCTTCAATTGTTTTGATGATAATTCGAGTGGATAGATATTATAATTCAAATGTGTGGATAGATATAATAATTTCAAATGTGGGGATATTTTAAATGGATTGGTATAATATTTCAAATCTGGGTCAATAAAATATTACATTTCAAATCAGCGTCGACGATTTTGGTACAATTCTGGTACAATTTTGAGTTGCGAGATTCAATGCAAATAAAACAAATAAGCACGAAGTAATTTATGGAAAACGAGGGGTTCAACTAAACAGAGCAGTCATAGACGAATGAGGACAACAAAGGGCTGTTGATCCACAACCCGAACAACCTGTAACAGGTCAGATCTAATTAGTTTTAAGATATTTTTTCTATTTAAATTTCAATACTGAATTTATTCATTTTATATAAACTTGTGATAAAATCAACAACAAACATTGCATACGTTGAACTCACGTAATATAGAATAAAGGGGTCCAGAACGTTCCAGGTCTCTTTGGTAAAAAGAGGTAGTTTTTGTTGACTTTAGATTGAATTCAAAGCATATAAACTTTGGGGTAAATGATACATATGATATTGATTGATTGAAGGGTGTATTTTAATATTTTTCAAAACTTATAAATAATATTTCTTTTTATTATATGAAATTAATTGACTTCGTTTTATAAATTCAAACAAATAAGTAATAATAAAGGGGTGGACAAGAGAAAAATTGATCATCGTAACGTTGTGCACTCTGTGTAGATTAAAGAGGGCTAACCGTGGCATAATATTAAAATTAGTAAGAGTAAATTTGATTTGAAAACTCAGAGCGGTGGAGTTAAGTAAAAACGTCATTTACACCGAGTACGGCGTTATCATATCTATATATATATATATATATATATATATATATATATATATAGACGTGAGAAGTAATTGAAATCCTAATTCAGCAAATAAATCCCATCAAAATATAAAAAATCCTAAAAAATGGAAATTTCCGTAAATTCATGGTTACTCCTTGTATAATACAAGCGTACTTTTATTCATTGGGGTATAAGAGAAAATCTAATTTTACGTGTATAAATAATCACTCTGTATGATATAAGCGTGTTGTAAATACATAGCAAATAACGTATGTTGTATATGTAAATATAATTAATTGTAAGATAACAGAACGCATTTAAATGCCAACGCAAATTGATCATTTTAAAATAAATACAAAGCCATTTATTTTCACTTATTATTTATCAAAACATTTTTGACACAAATGCTTTTCATTTGCTGTAAATAGCATAGAATAGTACTAGCTTTACATATTTAGCTTAAGAAACTAAAATCAACGTGCATTTTAAACCTCCAATTTAATAAATTTTGTGTATTGAAACACGAAAGCAAATATTTCTATACAACGCAACCCGTTTGCATTAAAAAGCAATTGAAGTTTAAATTAATTTCCCTCTGGATTGCAGAAATTAATTTTAAATAAAGAATTTTTTAGAATATTAGGAATATATAGAGATGAGTCATCAGTATTTAGAACTACCTAAATATAAATAAAAAATTTATTCCGAGAAGCGGCCGTAACACGAAAAACCCACCAAATCTAAGAAATATCTGGTAAATTGATTATCTTTCTCATTGTTATGCGACGCCACAAGAATCGTATATGTGTTAAACAAGGACAAACAGCGCGCGTCAGAAATAATTGGAACAAGAGTACGTGGTAATTACGCGGCGATTTTAGACGGTAATGAGTTATTCTGTAAAACCTTGCATTATAATGTTTTATAATATTCTACAACCTTCTGGATATAGATAATTTGGATATATAAGAAAGCGTTTATTAAAAACGAAGATTTATACAATTTATTCGATTTATCAATTTTATCGTGAAATGTTATTTTAATTTAAAGCGCGAGCTATTGCTGTGCGAAGATAATATTTTAAGTATGCAGTAAGCATACTGTAATTTAATAAATACGATGGTACAATGAATATAGAAGTGATTTTAAATGCAAATTACATAAAAAAATAAAATTTATTAAATTGTAATGAAAAGGGAAAATTCTTCAACATAACGCTATTTCAAAAATTTTATTAAATAATTGAAAGAAGATTTAAGCATAATGTACTTTGGTAACTGCTGTTTGAAAAGAGGATTTTAAATATAGAAAATCTTGTAAGCTGATTTGGACATCAATTTAAAATAAGGAGATATTTGATTACGAGGAGCGTTTTTGTGGATTCTGCAACTATTACATTTAGATTTATTTTTAACTGATATAGGAGTATCTGTATTGAATTTAAGATAGAATAAAAAGTGTTAATCATATAATATTTTTTGTGAGGATTTTTTTACCAGGAAAGTTTGTGTTCAGAGTTTGAAATACTCTGATCTTTTTATAGATTATCTGTCAAGGATTTTTGGCCATGCAAACCTTTCAAACGTGGCAATAAACATAACTAGGTAAACCATTCATAAAAGAATAAATTTAGTTCTGTATATTTAAAATAAGGTAAAGAACTTTTTTTTTATAATAAGAACTTCTTAGAAATTATTTTATGTTTGAAAGAAACGTTCTCTTCTTATACCCCAGCAACCGTGTGGGTCTGAGAATAGAATAGTCCCACGATACGACCTGCCTGTCGTAAGAGGCGACTACAGCGGTCCAACACATACACACACACACACGCTCTATACACGCACACTACATACACACACACCGTTCATACACACGCACACACACACACACACATATACACTCACCTACTCGTATATCAACAACATACCCACATACGCACACACGCACACGCTCACACATAGTCATACATAACTACACTGGGATTCTGTTGTATTTTCTTTTGTACGATTCTTAAGTTTTTTTGTTGGTTTTGGTACTTGTACTTGTTGGTGTTATTCTTTTTGGGGTTTTTCTCTTTTTCGTTCCTTTCGTTCCACATTCTTCTCCTTCTTGTAGTTGCTGGCCCTCTTTGTTGTTGGTCCCTAGTTCGACTGTGTTTCGTCTATTCGCTCCTGTGGTAGGTGCTTTCTAGTTCGTTTTTCTGTCTTCGGAAACCACGACTTAGTCGACTTTAGGTCTAGCTAGCATTTGTTTTCTTTGGTTCCTCGGTTTTGGTTACCACAGTTAGTAGTACATCGTTTTATTTTACCAGCGCTCTCCCTCTCTTCCTCTTGTTCTCCCTGGTCAGCCCTTTGTTTACTTGAGGCTTGACCTTTGGGTCCTGTTTTGGTTTGCACTATTGGTTTTTTTAGTAGTTCCTTTTTCTTCTTTTGAGGTTGACAACCTTACTATTTTTTCTGAGAAACAACCGTCCTTTGACGACTCCGCAGTGCTGAGGCCGTTTTATTTTAGTCCTCCTTGATTGCTTATTACCCGTCTTCTCTTCCTTCCTTCTTTTTTTTCCTTTTTTCTCTTCCTATTATTGGCACTTCGAGACGGATTTTGTTTGGTGTCTGTTTTTATTTTCTTTTCTATCCGGAATCTGTTGTAGTCGGTCTTGTTGTTATTTTGGGGGTTTCTTTTTCTTTTCGGTGTTTTTGTTGTTTCCGTAACAAATGTTCTTTTATTTTAAAGCGAATTTTTTTCGTTTTGTTTGGGGTGTTTTTTTGAGTCATGCCTTTTTCCGGATTTTAGCTTTCCTACCCCGACCTGTTAATTTTGCTGAGGGGATCTGTTACGTCTATTTCGCAACATAAATTAAATACCCTTGTTTTTCCTGGTTAAGTCATTACCTGCTCGAATAAATTCCATTTCTATTCTTAAATTTTCCAACAATACCCTATATAGTGTACCTGTTCAGAAAAAGTCCGCTATAACATTATATTTACTCAAACTCATTTTGCTATTAAAACGAAAATTTATTCGATAAATTAAATAGTCAATACTTTGTTTTAGGTATCCGGTAATTTGTTAAACATTCGGATAACGTATAATTGCTTCCTCTGGTGTTTTCTGTTTAAAGACTTGCGAAATGATAGATCCTACTATTATTTTATAGCGTGTTTTCCAGTTTGCTAATCGCGCTTTGATAACGCGATGATTGTAGTTCAAACTCGTGTTATTTGAACCAATTTTTAATTTGATACTGCAGCTTGTGCGTTGAAATATTTTCTATATTACTAGTCCCAGTACTTCAAGAGCGATGCACGTTTTTTTGTTCGACAAGTAGGAGGTATCTTGCGTGTATCGCTCTTAGCTGGAGGCCAAATTGGTTCTTTTTTATGTAGGCTCAACTATTCTTTGCCACAGCCGTTGCCTGTAGATCGCTAGTGCCGTTATAGTACAGAGTAAATAGATCTCGGCGACCGTGGCGATGCGGTGCTGATTCACTCCCGATGGAAAGTAAGCTAAGTATCCCGACACAAACAGGTATACAACTTGTTTTCTTTTGTGTATATCAAGGGAATATTCCTTATTAGTGTTTGGTGTACTTACGTGATAAGGAACGTGACACCGTAGGACTATTGTTTGTTGCTGCGAATCGATATTATTGCTCTACAGGTGTGATGTACCATTGTTAAAAATGTTTGACAAAAGTTCTCACACGCTTATTATTTTCTACTGATTAGTTTATTTTACAAAAGGTATTATGTGCAATTTTAAAAACGCTTGACAAAAGCTCTCTTATGTTTATTTTCTACTGATTATTTTTATTATGTGTAAAATACGAGATGCGCATTTCGTATCTAAAGTACTAAATTGTTCGTATCACATAATTGTTTGCTGTGAAATAGTAACGCTTTAATTATTTTTTTTTGCTTCTTTGTACAGAATCCTTTATTTATTCTTATATTTAATAAATGTGTTTTTTTTTTGGTAGTTAGCTTGGTATTTACGTTTCTTCCGGCTACGTCTAGGTATGTAGCAAAGCATTTTACACGTTTAACGTTTTCTAACCTCAAACCGGATTCGGCCATTTCAAATGTGAGGCCACTATATCTAAACATATGTATCCTATTTAATCTTCCACCTGATCTGCTTTTATTAGTCTATAATATATCTGAAATGTAAAACTATATTGCAGAGCATTTCAAATTAATCCACGTTCACCATTTTTGAACAATTCTGTTCCAATACAGAACTGAAATAACATATCACCTTGTGATTTTGAATTCCTAAACCATACTGACCTGTTATTATATATATTTGCTTCCCAAATTAAATTCAGATATACTAAAGAACGTCAAACTAAAATGTCATTACAAAAATATTCCTTACCAATGAGTCCTACATAGTTTTTATTCACAACAAATCCGATATAGGTTAACAAAAAATGTGCTGCGCATATCATTCTCTTAATTATTGCTATTATAGTAATTTAAAAGGTTTTTACATTCTGTTCAATTGCTTTTTATTTTTAAGCAGCGTATGTAGTGCTTTGAAGTTAAGTAAATTTTATTTTGTTTCAGGTTACAGAAATATTGAAATTAAGTAAAGTACTGAACCTTCCGAAGTAATGCCAATTTCAATTTCGCCTTTGTGCAACACACCACTATCGAAGGTTGGTTTATAGATATTAATGCTGCTGCATGCTACGCATTTCGTTGCAAAGTTTGTTAAACAGTTGAACACATACGCGTCTTTTCTTTGTTTTGAAGTGATACATATACACTGATCAATATAGGGAAAAAACTATGCAGATCGTCAACGTAGTAAAAACACCTAAAGGTTTAATAGGATATAGCGGGATTATTAATCGAACACTTAAAATTATAGAAGGTTTGAATTGGAGTATGTTTAAAAAAAATTAAAAGTAGATTCCTTTCAATGAAATCCACTTCAAACTATTTTAGTGATAAGCTAACGGATTATGTGTTCATTTATCGTGACATAGGGGCGATACCAGGCGGAGTGTTTCATAAAGGGAATAAACAAATTCTTTCATTTATGGCTATGCAAATTACTAGCTTGCTTTGTATCATTAAAAATTTTCTTTCGATTCTTCGTAAAGTTAGTGTTTATTTATACATCGTATATACTGTATATATATATATATATATATATATATATATATATATATGTTAATATATGTTAATATACATGTTAATGAGCACGAAAAAGAACAAACGTTCATATATTTCTATGTATAGCTAAACACAAACATATATATATATATATATACATATATATATATATATATATATATATATATATATATATATATATTGCTATATCCACGTCCCCACATTGGAGCGCCACTAAAAGAGTGCTGTGACACCACTTGGGGTTGGGCGTTAACCCAAATTATACTTAGGTACAGTAGTGGTAAATTTGAAATTATTATCTTACCTTCCTTTTCTATTCTATGCCTGGCTAGTTTAACGGACGTTATACTATGAAATTTACAAAATGAAATAAAACACAACAATCTCAGGAAAGCATCTATACATTCAAAAACATATTTCTTTTACACAAAAAGTTTATAAAATAATTCACAGTTACCGTTCATCATCATCATTAGGTCTTCAGTCCTGGAACTGGTTAAACGCGTACCCTCATTGCCTCATTGTTTCCTATTTTGAACTAACTTACACATTTCCCTGAAATTTGCACAGTCTGCATCTATCACTATCTGCATGCGAAAGTCTGATCTTTGATCTCTACCTCCTTCTTCCTACCTCTGCTTGTAATATATCCCGTACTATATCCCAAAAAACCTTTGAACGCATCCTGTCCTTCTATTTCTCCTATTTCTTTTTGCTTTCCACAGATATCTTTATTTCTCTACTATTTCTATAACCTATTTGTTATGAACTTTGTCTGTTTATGCTATCATTTTTATACATCTAAAGCACAACATTCCAGAAGGCTTGTATCTCTTTCTGTTTGCTTCTCCTACAGCCCCTATTTCATAGACGTACTGTGCTGTGCATCACACATAAGCTTTGAACTATTTTCTTGTTGAACATAGCCGCTGTTCTTTCTTGTTAGATGTAGTTCGGTAACCTTCTATTGTTTTACGATTAAATGCCCTATTTCCCGGATATTTAGAGATATGTGAAGGGGGGTAAGCAGCCTGCGGCTGCCAAGTTCCCCTGGCAATTGAACATTTGTCAAATTAATAGTTTTATCAATATATCCTTTCCCACAATCAACATTAATTGAAAATATTTCACAACCAACATCTGTAGTTGTTTATAATAATCATCATATTTAAGTGCACTTATTTTTTAGTCATTAGGTTTTCCGTCTTGAAACTGGTTGGACACGTACTTCCACTTACTTATGTTTTGAGCTAGCCTACACAGTTTCCTGAAACTCCCACGACAGCCTATATACAGTTCGGTTCTCCTTCTATTGTTTTCTAATTTACGCCCTATGTCACCGAGGTTCAGTGATATGTGAAAAGAATTAATCAACGTGTAGCTGCCAAGGATCCCTCAACACTTAGACATTTGTCGAATTAATAGTTTTCCAGTAAATCCTTTCGCACCATTAACATTATTTGAGAATATTGCAAGACCAATACCTGTAGTTGTTTGTAATAACCATTATGTTTAAGTACAGTTATTTTTTTCGTCATTAGTTTTTTCGTCTTGGGACTGGGTGAATGTGTACCTCCATTGATTTCTATTCTGAGCTAACCTACACATTTCCCTGAAATTCTCACATCCCACATCTTTCACTATCTGTGTGCAATAGTCTAACCTAGGTTAACCTCTTCTTCTCTTTTTTCCTATCTCTGCCTCTAATATATTCCGAAGTATTCCCTCATACCTTAGTATGTGGCCTATTATCCTCTCTCCTATTTTTTACTGTTTTTACATATTTCTTTCATCCCCTACCATTCCTAGTACCTCTTTGTTTTTAACTTTGTCGGTCCATCATATCTTCATCATACGTCTCTAGCACCACATTTCAAAGGCTTCTACCTTTTTCTTGTCCGCTTCTCCTACTGTCCACGCTGCACAGCCATACAGTGCTGTTCTCCACACATATGTTTTAAACAATCTTTTCCTTGTGCTACATACATCGACGTAGCCTAAAAAAAGAACTAAAGAAAGAGAATGACCGGGCTCAATCGGTGAGTAGACGGGGTATTTTACTTACAAAAGCAAAGAAAGGCCTAAAATAAAAATATACTCACTCATGCACAATTAAACATATACAAACAAAAAACCTCTAATTTACAAAAAAAATATGTACAATAGCACAATAGTACCCAAAAAAAGAACAATCCATAATTAAAAGTTACACATATCCATACAATGAAAAGAAATCATTTCTAAAATGGCGAGCTGTCGTTTTAAGGCATCTACTCTCTATATTATTCCGCAACAAAAAAAAAACCTAAATGCAACCCTAAGAACCACAGGTATAAATGGTTGTAAATATAAAATTATCTATGCCACATTGGCAGTACAATGCCTTAACTAATAAAGTTTTATAACTCGGAAAAAAAAAGGTAAACCAATAGTTATAAAACATCATCGTACGCCTACGACTGCGTACATATAATTAAGCGGAGAAAATGATAACAATAGGTGTAATATTCATGCTTCATACTATCTCACATCATGATAATCAGGTTAAGGCCACCAAGTGTAGTTACCAGGTGGCGTAAGTAGTATATTAACATTTACCCTTGAGTTGCCACCGTCGGGCTGGCTTTTATCGTTTCTAGAGACCGGGCGAAACAGGGGGCCGCGTGATCCCGTCTAGGGGTGGTCCTCCCATCACAACAAGAGGCGGCAATCCATCGTAGCTTTAGGGCCACCAGAAGAAGCTAGAATGGTTATAGGTGAATTAATTTATTATCGCCGAAAAGTATAAGTTTGAAAAACTATCATTACTTATCACGCTGTATTGCTTGCGCGAAATTCCCACGAAGAAAACGGAAACAACAAAAATATAACCAATATTTTCGTCGAGTATAAGGAAGACAAAACGAATATAAATTTGTTTAACTAAATACCCAGAGCTTCAAGTAATATTGGTGTTATCAAACGTGATTAGCGAACTTGAAAACACGGTTTTATGGGATAGTTCAATATATTATTTCCACGAGTCTTAGATTGAAACAATGGAGAATGTAGTTACACGCTATCACAAGGTATAACGGATACCTAAAACAGGGTTTTGACTATTTAATTTATAGCATAAGTTTTTCAAATTTGCACCAAATTGGTTTAAATGAAAATCGTTAGGAACCGTACTTATTATAAAACGGTAAGATATACAGGATGTTGTTGTAGAATTGAACCGGAATCTACGTGCATAAATAATGTAAGAAAAGGGGAGGTTTTAATTTAATCGTAAAATAAACGTAACACGTGTTTCTATGTTTGTTGTTTTTGAACACAGTAGTTGCCTGTTCTTGTTAAATGTAGAACGACCGTGTGCTAAACTTGTTTTATATCTTTTGTGCTATTCCCATCCTGCGTTATTTGGCTTTCTAGATAGCAGATATCCTCAACCTCTTCTAAGTTCCGCTTACCTATTTGTATTCTTGTTTTTGATTTATTTTTCCCTCCTTTGCATACTAGAACTTTAGTTTCATTTTTGTTAATTTTCATACCGAATCTCTCTGTTACAACTGTTTCCAATTCATTAAGAGCAGCTTTCAACTCTTCTATGCTAGATGCTAATACCACTATACCATCTGTAAATCTAGGCATATCAATCTTTTTTCCGTGCATAATAATTCCAAATATCTTCCTACATTTGACAGTATTTATTGCCTCTTCAATGTACAAGTTAAAAATTAATGGGAATAGGGCACATCCCTTTTCCTAATATCTACTTCTCTACGTTCTTGCTCAATTTCTATTAACGTTATCTGCTCTTTGTATATGCTATGTATTATCCGTCTATCCTTAAAACTCATTCCATCCTTTTTGAGATTTTCGAACATTTTTTCTCCATTTTACATTTTCGAATGCTTATTCCAGATATACAAACCCTATATACGCGCTTTCCCCTTTTTCTATTGTATTTTCCATTATCCCTCCCAGATCTAAAACAGCATCCCGTGTTCCCCTGTTTAGCATAAACCCAAATTGATCTTTTTCTAGTATTTCTTCAGTTCGTTTTTCCATTCGTGTTTGTACAATTCTAGTTAATATTTTTGACACGTGTGCTGTCAAACTTATTGTTCGAAAGTTTTCACATCTACTCGCGTCTCTCTTTTTTCAGATCGTTTAATGCTAATTCAAACTCATCTCGAAGTATAGGATATTCCAAGTCATTATTTTCAATGTCTGATTCCTGTTCCAATGCTGTTAGTTCCTCTCCTGCATATAAGTTTCCTATATATTCTTGCCATTTACATTTTTTCTACATTTTCTATAATGACGTTCCTACCGAGTCCCTTATATTTTTGCTAAATGGTTCTATATCTGTAAAATCTATTCTAATTGGTTTTCAGTCCAATTAACAATGAACACAATCACACTAATGCTATTTACAAGCACTAATATTTTTTTAAACTAAATTCTTAACCGTAGGTCTTCTTAACAAGACTAACACTACTATAATTTATTTATTACACTTTTGTCTATTTATCAACAAGCTGGCGGTACAGTATACACGTTCACATAACACAAATTTATATTTACTATAGGACTTTCAAAAGCGTAACTAATTAACTTTACACGATACAATTTATATTCGACATTTGGGTATAGACTAACTCTGTACTTCATCAGCGGTCGTATATGTACCCTGAATTAAATAGATGATTCATACTCTAGTATATGCTAGAAAGTTTGAGATTTCTGTAGAATATACATCGGTTACGCCGCTTGTGTGTTTGACGGGTTGCCTAATAGTAGTTCGTAACACTGCCCCCTCTTTAAAACCGTTACGTCTCGTAACTGTAAATACATTTTGACGCCCATTCGATGACTGATGACGGTATCGGTAGCTATCTCCTCTGGTGCATCCACCACGTCGTTAGAAATAACAGTCAACACTCTTTTCTTGGTCTTGGTAGGCAATCGGTTGATAGCAACAAACAAGGACCTGAATGTTGGTTCCCGGAAAATTACTTCTAGCATATTTCGGACTATTCTCCAATCTAAGCGATCTAGTCCACAGCCTAGCTTGGGCACCGCTTGTCTCGTTACTCCATTTTCCATCATCTGAGCCTTAAGATTTAGCAAAGCCTCTCATAGATGTCCATAACTAGGTCTCTGCGATGAGGAATTTTTGGTGACCAGATAGTAAACGTAACGATTTTTATCCTGAAGAACCGAAGCTTTTCCTATAGTTGGCTACTGTTGTACTAATTTATCCGCACATCTAAACTTTTTCCTGTAAACAACAGTTATTCCTCTTAACATTTCCAGATATTAAGCTACGCAATGTGCAAGGGAATACTCTTCTGGTGCTCTAAACAGATCTTGCTGTCTTTCAACAACAACGCAAAATCTCACCTTAGCGGAACCACCATTCGCCGCCATGAAACTCTCAATACCTATATTTGGCTCATGATTAATAACTTTTCAAACACCATTTTCATTACACGAGTCTTCCTGGTTGTTGCTAGCGTAAGATGTTAAACGGCCAAGGTGTACCACTTTCGGTTTACCACGGGAAGATCCTCTGATCCGGTACACTACATTATTAATTCTTTTTAACACTTCGTACGGGCCTTCCCATTGTCTTTGTAATTTTGACGACAATCCACGCTTTCTTTGTGGATTATACAACCACACTAAATCTCCAGGTTGATAACCACCTTGTGTTCTCGTGTCATATTGTGATTTCATTCGATCGCTTGCTGCCTGGATATTCTTTCGGACGTTTTCGTGAATGCCATTTGATCTTTCACGAAGCTTACTAACGTAATCTTCACCTGCGATCTCTTCTCCAGGTTTAAATCAAAACTGAAAATTACATGGTAGCCGCAATACACGTCCTTACATCACGCAAGCGGGAGAGTATTCTGTGCTGTCATGTACCGAAGATCGGTACGCCAGTAGGAGCAAATGTAAATATTGGTCCCAGTCTCGTTGATGTTCAGAGACAACTTTGGTTAAGTACTTTCCTAACGTCCTGTTCATTCTTTCAACCACTTCATCCGATTGAGGATGAAGTGGCGTAATACTAGTACTAGTCATCCTGATTCCAAGATGCTTGCAGGCGTTTTGAAACAACGCTGATTCGAAGTTCCGATCTTGATCGGAGTGTAATTCCAACGGAACTCTAAAGCGACTAAACAACTCCCTCAATAGTACATCTGCAACCGTCTCGGCTTCTTGGTTAGGTATACCATACGCCTCCGGCCATTCGGTAAAACAATCCATTACAACCAAGATATATATTTCCTTTCTCTGATTCAGGAAACGGACCAACTATATCAATGGCTACCCTCTCAAAAGGATTCCCCACGTTATACTGTCTTATTGGGGTTTTTCGTTTTGTAACCGGGCCATTTCCAGAGGCACACAACTCACATTTCCGGCACTACTCTTTCACATTTTCTTTGGAGTTCATCCAATAGAATCTTTCTCTCACTCTTTCGAGAGTTCCTTTCACGTCAAAGTGCCCTCCGGAAATACCATCGTGCAAGTCCTGCAACACTTCTGGCACTCAGCTTCTCGGCACTATCATTTGTAGTCGTCTCTCAGTGTCATCTTCACATTCCAGGCGTCGTTTCAATATTCTATTTCCAATCACCAAGGAGTCCCACTGTGCCCAGTATGCCTTCAGGCTCTTGCTTGAAATACTAATTTCTTCCCGAGCTGGTCGTTGTCCTCTACTTTTCCACTCAATAATTCGTCCTAATTCGGCGTCATTCACCTGGTCTACTCATATTCTTTCGAGTTGCCAAGTATTATCGGTTACCGTCATTCTATGAATGGCACTTATTTTCTCTTCCATCTTGGAGCAATGATTGCAGTCTACCCGACAAGGTCTCCTTGACATAGCGTTTGCTTTCCGATGGCTAGTTCCTACACGATGTTCTGTGTCGGAGTCATATTCCTGCAGCCGTTCTATCCACCTTGCAACTTGCCCTTCAGGATTTCGAAACTGCAGTAACCATTTTAGTGCAGCATGATCTGTTCTTAACAGGAATTTACGGCTATATAAGTACTTATAAACGTGCTCTACGGATTTAACGACGACCAACAGCTCCCTACTTGTCACGCAATAGTTCCTTTCTGGCCGCGACAAGACTTTGGTGAAATACCCAATAAATTTTTCTTGTTCGTCCTGCACTTGAGAAAGAACGCTTCCTATAGCTGTGTTACTGGCATTGGTATCCAACACAAACTTCCCCTCCATCCGTGGATAACTCAGAATTGGTGCTGTAACTAGTAACCGTTTCAGTTGTTCAAATGCACTGTGGTAGTCGTCATTCCAATTATTTTCTTGTGCATCTTCGGTTAATTTCGTCAACGGTTTGGCAATGTTTGCAAACCCAAGTATAAAACGTCGGTTATATGTGCGCAATTCTAGAAAACTGCGTAATTGGTGTATATCTGCTGGTGTAGGCTGCTTTTATACCGTTTTTATTTTGTCAGGGTCAGCTCTTATTCCGGTTTCCAAGGTATTTCACCTCTTTTCCAAATAGGTGACATTTCTTAGGGCTCAAGGTAAGTTTTGCCCTGCGTAATCTTTGGAATATCTCCTCTAGGTTCTTAAGATGTTCTTCAAAAGACCCGCCTAACACTATCACGTCGTCTAGGTACACCAGATACGTTTTCCAGGACAGTCCACGCAGTATCAACTCCATCAAACGTTCAAAAGTAGCAGCGGCATTGCATAATCCAAAGAACATGGCCTTGAACTGCAATAATCCAGTTTCAATTGTAAACGCAGTTTTCTCTCTATCGCGTGACTCCAAGCCAACCTGCCAGTATCCGCTTTTCAAGTCCAAGGTCGAAAACCATTTAGATCGAGATAGAGTATCCAAGGCGTCATCAACACTGGGCAAAGGTTAGCAGTCTTTCTTTGTCACATTGTTTAGCCGCCGGTAGTCTACACAAAACTTTGTCGACTCATCCTTTTTCTTGACAAGCACTACCGGGGATGCACATGGACTATTCAAGGGTTCAATCGCTTCCTGTTCTTCCGTGTCTGTGATAATTTGCTCGGCTTCCTTACTTTTTGCCAAAGGAAGTCGCTTAGGATATTGTTTCATCGGTTGCGCATCTCCAGTATTAATCTTGTGTTGCACAATATTCGTCATTCCTTTCTCACTAACATCCAGTACAAACACATCTCACTATCGTCCGGCCAGTTCTTTTACCTTGCCCAGTTGGTCCCCGTTTAATTCTTGACACGAAGGTATCAACATATCCAGCAATTTCTGTGAGTAACCGTTGGCTGGTTTATCTTTTGTGTCGTCTACACAACGTTTAATATGTCATACTGGAATGCAACTTCCCACAATCATGTCTTTCTTCAGAGACACCGTATGCAGATTAATGTTTAGCACCCTTACTGGTATCATATTTAGAAATTTTACCAGTGTTCTTCCAATCAGTAATCCCTCCTGACCAATTCCCGATTCAGTTGCTTCTATCATGCATACTTGTCCTTCCTGGAGCATACCATTCAGGCATCCCATCACGATCATTTCCGCTTTCTTGGGTATTTTCATATCACAAATCATTCAAACTTGCATCGTCTGGTTACTCATCCCTTGAAATGGATTCTCGTCATCGTCTATCCGAAGCACATTTTTTTCATGTTCACATGAGACCTATATTCTCTCATGAGATCCACTCCCAAGATATCTTTTTCTGTAATTTCAGCTACCAACACCCGATGATTAATTAGTTTGTTTCCAATTCCCAACGTTGCGGCAGTCTCTTCGTGAGTAGAAATTTTCTCACCCCTCACCGTTCAAAGACATACCTATGCAGGTAGCACTTTTCCACGACCAACCACGAGTAATCGGGCAACCCTACCATTAATTCTACCATCAATATAAATGCCGTCCAGCCTGTCCATCGACGAAGCAGCACGGATGATAATCTCCGGGCACTACGTTGTGCTGTCGACGTTCCCCCTCTTACGTCGACTTGCTCTAGTTTTCCTGCTGCTCAACCAGTTTTTTTTGTTTAGTACATCGTCTCTGTATATGACCAACTTTACCGCAGCTCCAGCATCGCAGACCCCCATCTCTACGGTCGTTGTCTTTCAAGCCTTTCTGTCTTTTGTTTTTCATACACACAGTTGATTATTTCTTCCATGTTGTTCTGCGATTGACCAGGTTAGGTAGCTCCGTGGCGTAGTTGATATGCGTGTGACTACTACGTCCAAGGTCCCGGGTTCGAATCTCGACACGGTCCGCTTGAAAAATATTAGGCGAGCATTTTTTACAAAAATACGCTCTCGTTCGGATGAGAGGTACAATGGAGGTCACGTGTGTGTATTGTCACGCACGTTAAAGATCCTTACCTTGCTTGGAACAGCAAGGGTTTAGTGAAATTCAAAATTTTTCAGGTAAAAAAAACTCGTTTCTTGGTCAATGTAGTACCTTCGGATGGATGATTGGAAAATCACATGTAGGATTGACAAAGTTCTTCTAAGGCCGACCGAACTTTGTAACTCATCCTGTGTGATGTCTGCTTAGCTGCTTCAAATTCAAGCGCATGAGCAAGTACGTCATCTAACATTTTTGGCCGTGCTAATCTTAGCGTTTGCTGTATTTGGCCGTCTTCAACGCCATCCACAAATATTTAAAAAGCCAGTTGTTTGAGAAAGCTGTTTGGTGCCGTTGGGTATGCCAATCTAACTAATCTGGCAATGTCAGCTTCTAATTCTTGCAGGCTTTCATTTTTCTTTTGCCAGTGGTTCTTAACTTGTGCATGGTAAACCCGTTGAAGTTGAGCGTCTCCATATCTCATTTCAAGCTTCGATGGTAAGAGGCCGTAATCATTCTGTTGGTGATCAGGAATCGTTTGTAGGATGTTAAGAGCTTCCTCCCGTAGGGTCACTATTAAGGAGATAGCCTTCTCTTTGTTGCACTAGCCGTTGGCTATGGCAGCAGCTTCAAATTGTTTCAAATATATCGGCCAAGGTGTTTTACCATCGAATGTGGGTGGTTTCACTCTAAATTTTGACGTTATTGACTCGTTTCCTTCCATGTTTCCTATTTCTGGTATGTTCAGATTTATAACTTGGTTTGCTAATTCAAGTGGTCGCGTTGCTAGTGAAATCATTTGTTCTTGCTGCCTCGTCACATCTTCCATTTTTACAAATTTACTATGCAACTTTTGCTCAACTGTTTGTACCTGTTTAGTGACATCTTCTTTCAATGCAATGGAACTTTCCATTAATCTTTGTTCTAACGTGACTGTCTTTTCGTTCAACTTTTCTTCCATTTTCGCAGCATTTTCACTTAACTTTTCTTTCATTTTCGCAACATTTTCATTTAACTTTTCTTCTATTTTCTCAGCATTATCACTTAATTTTTCTTCCATTTTCTTGTCATTACACTAAACTTTTCTTCTATTTTCTTAGCATTTTTACTTAACCTTTCCATTTTCTCAGCATTTTCATTATAGTTTTCTTTAAGGGTTAATTCCAGTTCAACTGATCTCAGTACGCTTTTACTTAGTGTCACTTCTAGTTTAACCGACCTCTCGTCCATACCGGATTTAAAATCCTTAAGGAAATTCATTAAAGTTTCTGCGTCCATTTTGCTTTGACTTCTTGTAACATCATATATATATATATATATATATATATATATATATATATATATATATATATATATATATATATATATATATATTTCAAGTTGCGTCTAAGAATTTAAGATATGAAAATTGGCGCTTGAAAGTTTTGGTCAGCTAAAAATAAAAGAGAGTGATATTTGGAAAATGTTTGGGATAAACCATTCTTTTTATGTTTACTCATGTAAAAGATTGAAACGATCGGTGCTGTCTTTTTATTGGTAACAATCATTCCAAATCGTCTTTTTTTCTTACAAAATTCATTTTGTTTCAGACGTTTAGAAAGTAAAAAGCACCCTGTACATATCTACGTACTGTATTAACGTCTGCAGTATACCTCGTATTGAGTATAAAGGCGAAACCGTTAAGGAATACATATTTGAAGCCCGTCTTTATCTATGACTTGTGTTTCATAACATTTGTATACGTTAATTATTTGGAAATTAAAAATTTAAAATAACTTTTTTCTATACGCAGCGCTTTACAGAGCTCATTTTTGTGGCTGTAAATTATGATACAAGCTACAGAACAATACTCATTACAAACTACTCAATTATGTCACCAAAACGGTAATCGTAACAACGACTAGTTCGCTATTTTTCAGTTTTTAAGCGCAATTTGTTATTCAAAACCTGTGAAAAGTTTAAATGTCTTAGCAGTAAATGCTTTCTTTATGAACGCTCCAGGTAATGCCTAGTGACAGCGAATGCATATGACAAGAAATCGATTAATAGCACCGTAGTTTGCGCATAATCGTTCGAGACTTGCATTCAGTGCAGCAATGCGATTGCCATATACCTCAGAACTATTTCTGACATCCTAGTGACAGTTTGCATCTTCGCAGCAATGCCACCCTTTGACTATTCTGACTTGGAGGTATGATATTTTACATCTTGAATTATTATTTATTTATGTCAAATTTAAATTTAATTTAAACCTCGAAATTAGTATTTTTTTTAATAAAAATATTTTAGATTTTGCAGTTCCAAAATTTGTAGGTATAATTTTGTGTAGTTCTCTAAATGCGTCGTTTTTCTATTCACAATTAAATTAAAAAATATTGTAGATTTAAATTGGTTTAAATAGGTTTTTAAACCGCATATATTTATTAATATATAACCTTATGACCTTTTAATATAATCATATCGGCATTATTGTACTAGGTTATGTTCTAAATCACTTTCTGTGTTTAACTATTTCGCAAAGATGTTAAATAACATTATTTTTTGTGAACTTTAATCACCAATACGCTGCAATGTTTAATCTTATAAATAAGCAATTGTTTGTCATTTGATTTTTCATTGTTCTAAAAACGTATCAAAAGTAAGCTTTCTGTGCTTTTCAATTTTTCAGCAGCTGTTTAAATTATTAATAGCAAATGTTCACGTGCCCATGAAATTTTCAGCAAATGTACGTTCTAGCCACTTAGTTAAGACACAAGTGTCCACGTAAAATTAAAGACAACTTGAACACAAACTCAAGTTTCATTCTAAATGACGATAGTTATTGCTCTTTTATTTCCACATTGAATATGCTTTATCACTGCATTTAAATATATTATAGTGTACCCTTATCACAATAAATTCATCCGGCTTTTCAAATATCTTAATATAAATTATAATATACTGTATCTCGTATTCTAATGCACTTACTGGAGCTGTCAAACGGGCTTCTGCCGTTTGAATTCAATGATAATTTATTTCCAATACCTTTACATTTTTATAACCATATTTAATTACTGGAAACAAAAATTGAAGTTTTTTCAATTGCCTAACAAGCGATTAATATTTAAGGTATAGTTATTGAAATGTATCATGCGTATATATTTTTTAATTTTTGTACCTTTTTGATATTGTTTATTTATTTTAAATATAAAATAGATTGTGTATCACAAAAATCAACTTTAGTGTATATTTGATCTTACAATTTAACAAAAACCGTTTGTAATTTGACTGTTGATCCTTTAGTTGCAACAAGTATTTAGGCATTATTAATTTACGATTTATTTAAAAATATTATTTTCAGAAAAATACTGGTTAACATAAGACAAGTACGAGAAGAATTACTAGAGCTGAATTGTTTGGCAAATTTTGATTGATTTTTTTTTGTTGCATACGTACCATATTATAAACTTCTGTCAGTGTTATTTTCACAATGTTACACTAGATCCGTAGTTAGAGTCACAAATCATCTTTAGATACAAAGTAGATTTTTCTAGGAACGCTGTTAAAATTTTCCATAATAATCATGTGTAGGCAAACGAAAATATCTATGTCACAATCGAAATCTATTTTCAAGAACAATTTTCTGTTAATTTATACGCAGGAATTATTGATAACAATCTTGTAGGCCCATTCTTTTTGCACAGATGGTACTGATGAACAGTCTTACCTGCATTTCCTTCAAGCAGAACTGTATGTGTTGCTTGAAGATGTACCACTTGCATTATAGAATCAAACTTAGCACTTGTACGATAAAGCTCCCGCTTATTTAATAGTAATTTTCCACGAAAACTAATATTCAGTTTATCCTAATCGTTAGATAGTTCACGGTGGAACACAGTAATAGCCAGTAAGATTCCTCAAACTCACTAATTTGGATTTCTTTTTGCGGGGTAATGTTAAATAACTGGCATCTAAAACTCTCATTAATCCTTTAGGAGATTTAAGGGAGGAAATTGTTGCTTTGTGTGAAACAATACAGCATACCTCGGAAATATTTGAACTAGTGCAGAATTCTATGCGAAAGCAGGCCAAAACATGCCTATTAAAGAAGATGACCATTTCAAACAATTTTTATAAAACAAAATTTATCATTAATATTGACGAGTTCTTATTTTAATTAAGTTCTTTAATGCAAAAAAGGCTTGTTTGAGAAGAAAAGCGTAGGAAACCGATTTCAAAGTGAATTCTCTAGGCTAGTCAGAGAAAATATCTATATGAACAAATTTTAGTAAGATATCGTTTTTTGTTGCATATACCTGAGGGCTCGCTTTTAATTAAAATATGCAGTTTTATATTCTTTAACGCGTAAAAGAATTGAAATTAGTTTATAAGGTACTTTTGAAAATTGTAAAAAATAACGATTTAAAAGAATTCTATAATACGTAGCAGAAAATTTAAACTGTGGCGTACGTCATATTTATATTATATTATATATATATACATACATTATATATATATACATATATATATATATATATATATATATATATATAATATATAAATATGACGATACGTACGCAACAGTTTAAATTTTTGCTACGTATTATTGAACTCTTTTCAAATCGTTATTTTTTACAATTTTCAAAAATACTTTATAAACTAATTTATATTCTTGCACGCGTTAAAGAATATAAAACTTCATATTTCAATTAAAAGCGAGCCCTCTGATATATGCAACAAAAGACATGGTACCTTACTAAAATTTTTTCATACGGATATTTTCTCTGACTAGTCTGGAGAATTCATTTTGAAATCGGTTTCTTACGCTTTTCTTCTGAAACAAGCCTTTTTTGTTTAAAAAACTTTAAAATAGGAACTCGTCAATATTAATGATAAATTTTGTTTAAAATTTAAAATGCTCTTAAATGGTTCATCTCTTAATAGGCATGTTTTCTGCTTGCATAAATCTACGTTAAATATTTCCGAGGTATGTATACAAAGCAACAATTTCTTCTCTTGAATCTTCTAAAGGATTAATAAAAGTTTTATCTGCCAAATATATATATATATATATATATATATATATATATATATATATATATATATAATTATAATAACGATATCGGGGATTCAGTCAGATTCGATTTGGATTCAAAATAAACTCTATTCATGCAATTGAAACTGGACACATAATAAACTACGATGGTACTAAAATTATTTATATTGAAGATAATTACAAAAAACGATTGTTTCTGGAAATGATTGCCATTTCTTTGGAAGAAAACTCTTTAAATAAAAAAACTGATACCCAAAATTTAAGTAACATTTATTCATACCTTTTGACCATAATTAAAAATACCAAAAAATCCAAAACCTTACGTAACTTTAGATGACTAATTGTAATTCTCTAAAGAAATATTTTATTTTTATGATCTTTATTAAACGCATCAATTAAACTAAATTGTAATCTAGGATTAGCTATATTTTTAACATCAACTGTCATGTCACTGTAGTTTTATAAAAATTGTCACCTAAATTTAAATTTTTTACCTTTAATGTTATTATACACTTTAGATTTTTAAGCTTCACTAATCGTAAGTAACCTATATAAAAATGTTGTTTAATTGTTAAAGTTTCTATTTTCCTGAAGAAGAAAATAATAAATTTTCGAAAGCTTGAATGATTATAAGGAGTTTATTTTGAATCCAAATCGAATCTGACTGAATCCCCGATATCGTTATTATAATTATTATAGAACAGTCAATATACACAATTCATATATATATATATATATATATATATATATATATATATATATATAAAGATGAAATAGAAACCCAACCTTTATATAAAGTTGACTTACCATTTCAAAAAGAACTTATAATTGAAAATCGCTAAAAAAACAGCTACAGCAAGATTTCCTTAAATGCAAGACGTAACTGAAAATCGAGAACAAGCTCAGTTGGTTAGAGCGTTGAACCGGTAATTCAATGGACGCAGGTTCAAAACCTGCTGCAAAGGCGTTTCTGTCAAAAACCATATTGAATAGTTTGAAAATACATGTTAAATTTCAAAAATATGCAAATTACGTCAAAGTTTGAAGAGATAGGTATAGGCAACCGTAACACCGTTTGAGAGACGATCAAAATTACTATAAGACTAAGTGATAAAATACAGGATGTTCCATTTAAAATAACAACGATATTATACTTTCAATCTGTCAATATTGAAACTGCATTTTCTGAACACCCTGTATTGAATCTGCTTTTAGTAAGTTACTTGATCAGTGAAGGGTACGATCTAATATTAAGTGTTGAAAACAAATTTGTCTGGGTGAATTGATTTTAGAATTATTTAATTTTTACGAAACTCTTAGAATTTTAAAAAAGCGAAATAAATCAAAACGCTCTGCATTTAGGTATAATGAGCCTTCAAGGAAGTCTAGTTTATTTTCCAAGTACAATTCAAAAATGCAACAAGAAATAGGATGTTCCACAAGAAAAAATATAATTTTGATATGTAACTTTTTCTTGGGGCACCCTGTATATATCAAAATAATATTAGAATATAGCCCTTTCGGACTTACATAGATCTACTGTGAAAAAACTTTGAATAAATACACCGTTTTGCTATAATGCTCCGTCGCGTTCCCCGTGACTCACCCTGTATATATATATATATATATAAAGTAAGATGTATTTGTAAACAAACTCTTATGAAAATAATAAGAGCCATTGACAAATACAAATCGGGCTGGTAGTTATATAGCCATTAACAAAACATTAGCTTTATTACTTCACAGGGGAGGAAACATCCACTGACCAATGGTTTCGGCTTGTTAGTCTCATCAGAGTGGAATAGTTCCCAAGAACCCTATGAAGTAATCGAAGCTATTATAATAATATAATTTCAAAACAATCACTGTACTATGGCAAAAGTAAATAAAACCGCCATCAGCTAATAAAACACCAACACTACTAAAGTGTGGAAGTACAGAATTGAACCGAAACTACATAATAAATTTTATAAATGACTATAAAGGTACGTCTGGCTTTTGAGATTTGCGGAATGTTACAGCAAAATTTATTTGCAAACGTAACAAACCTTCTCGTGGCGACACCCGCGTTCATGCCCCAAAGGTTTGTTAACTATAGTCATTATAAATTATTAGTTTCAATTCTGTACTTCCACTAGTATGTTATGTTATTGATAACGATTTATTACTTGCCATATATGATGTTTGAAATTATATCATTATAATAATTTTCTTTTTGGTTATGGTTCAACTGAATGTAGTGGCGTCCAAATTTGTTGTATTGTTTGTTTTTACCTACGACCCTACTCAGCTCTTCGCGGTTTAAGATCCAGCTTAGCCCGATATCTCTAAAAGAACTTCTTTTATCATTTAGACATTATGCATCTAATAAGAGTACATGGCTTCTTTAGTTTGCGTAATCCGCAGATAGTTTAATATTACAATAAAACTTAACCTCAAAATTTTTGTTAACTAAAAAATGAACTTTGCAAACTACACTTTATCGCGGCTTTACGAAGTAAATAAAATAAATTGGAGAGCGCTGCCATTGTATATAAGTAATTCGGTTTTCTAATTTCTTTTAAGACTTGAAGACTAAATAATGCGGTTCAAAAGAGAATTTAAGTTGTCAGGAATTAATATATCTGTGAGGAAATACCTAATATGCAGTATGCTAAACACGAAAATCATTAATTAGAAATTTGATTTTCATTAAAATTATTTACATAAATGTATAAAAAAATATGCATATAGCATAAAGAATGCAACTTGACAGCCACATACCTAGTTAAAATCTAAATACTTAGCTTAATTCATATATATATATATATATATATATATATATATATATATATATATATACTATGAATCTTTGAATTTGTGAATTTGCGCTTATTACAACTATATAGAAGTAAACAATAGTTGCGAGATCGATCCTAGCGGATTTGGATAAAAAAATACCTATTTGTATTCTGTAACGAAAACTTTATTTGCACAACAACAGTTGCATGTTATCATACTGACCATTATCAAGCTTGTCAACAACGTCGCTAATCTATTTTATAACTTCGTGCGAACCCTCGAAATGTCTTTGCAATTTTGGCGACAGTTCACGCCCTCGTCTGGAGCTGTATAGCATCTTAAAAACCAAAATCCTTCGCTTTGGTGTAATATCTGGTCTTCATTCGATCGCTTCCTGTTGTTTTGCTTTCGAACTTACTTAAAGTCGGTTTGACGCAGCTCTAAATTCTTTTCTATTCTGAGCTAGTCTAAAAAGATCTACATACCCTTCACAACCTAAATCTCTAATAATTTGACTAATATAGCTTTGTTTAAGTCTTCCTATTCTATTTTTATTTGGTAGTCTGTAATCTAAGACCTTACTAAATAGTCTCTCATGTCTTAACTGGTGCCCTATCATTCTATCTCTCCTGACCTTTACTTGTTTCCACATACAGAGTTCCTCACCTATCCTTCTATAAACTTTCTCATTTATTACTCTATCTGCCCAACTAATTTTTAACATTCTCCTATAACAGCAAGTTTCAAAAGCTTTTTTCTTTTTTTTATCTACCTCTTTAATTGTCCAAGTTCCACTACCGTATAATAGAACGCTCCGTACGTACGACTTTAAGAGACTTTTTTTATTATCTAAGCTAATACTATTAGCTATTAGTACGTCTCTCTTTTTTAAAAATATTTTTCTATCTTGAGGTATTCTAGCTACTATATATCTTCTGCTACGTCCGTCCTTTGTAATTATACTACCTAAATAGCAAAATTCATCTACCTCCTCTAACTCGGTATTACCTATTTTTGATTTTGGTTTAGAACTAGGCTGTAACTCATTTGTCATTATCTTTTTTTTCCTGAGTTAACTCATACTATAGTTACTGTGTAGTATCTCATCTAAAATATTTAAAAACTCTCCTAACTTTTTTCTAGACTCTGCTATAATGGCTATATCATCTGCAAAACGTAACATGTCTATTTTCTATCCCTGTACACTAATACCTATTTCTCTTCTCTCTCTATCTAAATTTAAAGCTTCCTCAATATAAACATTAAAAATCAAGGGAGACAGTATACAACCCTGTCTAACACCATTTCTAATCTTAGCTTTCTTTTCTATTTCATCAAATCTAATTACTACGCTTTGGTTTTTATATAGACTGTAAATAATTTTCCTATTCCTATGAGAGATTCCTATTTCTCGCAAAACCCTGAATATAACAATCCAATTAACCCTATCAAATGCTTTTTCTAAATCTACAAACGCAAAATGAGTCTTTTTATTTTTTTGTAACCTTTTTTCGATAATTATCCTAATCATTAGTATCGGTTCTCTAGTCCCTCTGTCTTTACGAAAACCATATTGGTCTTCGCCTAAATAATTCTCAGTCAAAGCTTCTACTCTATTTTTAATTATTATTGTTAGTATTTTGGAAGCGTGAGAAGTTAAACTAACCGTTCTAAAATTCTCACACTTATCAGCTCCTCACTTTTTTGGAATTGTAATAATAATATTTTTTTCAAAATCTATTGGGACCTCACCTGTGTCATATATTACTTTTGCTAGTTTATATAATCTGTCTATTTTAAATTCTTACGATGACGAGCCCCAAGTACCCCCTCCCGGAAATCCGAATGAGGGGGTATTTTACCTCGGACAAGAATTTTACTTGTGAGCTCTCCATTATACATAGTTCGTATTTTAGGCCACGCATACCTGGGAGATATTGTGGTAGGTTTCCATATCTTTCCACAGCGCAGTTTTTAAAGATTTTAGCAAAAAGCCGTATCTGTCACAGCCAATCCACAACAACCTTGTAAATTATTGAGGATCGCCCGAGACCAACCGACTCTCCTTCTTTTAGCCAGCAAGGTTGCTGCCCGTTGCTGCGCTTTTTACGATAAGCAAGCTTACTATAGTAGTATTCTTTGTCCCCTACCAGAGGAACGATCGCTTGCTATCTGAATATTTTCCAACACCACCATAGATGTCATGCATCCTGCGCATGAGCGTCTCAACGTAACTCTCGCCCATGATATTATTTCCGATCTTACACCCAAACTCAACATCAAAAGCTAGACGTATCTCGGGTCCCAGAATAGCAAATGCAGGTGTCTGTTCAGTGCTCTCATGAACCCAAGATCGATAGGCCAAAAACTACATGTACATATTGGTCCCAGTCTCTTTGATGCTTGGGCAATGGTACTTGCCCAAGTTGCGGTTTGTGGATTCTACCATACCATCCTATTACGGATGCAATGGTGTTGTTCTATTCTTTTTCATCCCCAGCAACCGGTAAGCTTCTTGAAATAACGATGACTCAAAATTTCTGTCCTAATGGGCGTGCAACATTGTAGGAATTTCAAATAGTAAAACACTAAAATGTAGTTATTCCCGAAGTCTGTTTAAGAAAATGGACCAGCAATATCGAATGCTTCTCTCTCAAAGGGCTTCACACGTTGTATTGCATCATAGGAGCCTTTCGGTTTCTTAATGGTGCACACAGCTGACACATGTGACACCACTCTTTAACATCGTCTTTGCAACTTACTCACTAAAATTATGATCGGAGTTTCTCCAGAGTTTTTTCTTAACGCCAAAATTTTTTCGTGAAGTCCCATTATGTCGATGTCCTAAAACTTTTTGGCAATAGGTTTTTAGGTATCACCACCTGAAGCGTACCCACGAATCCATTTCCATTTTTTAATGATCGCAGCAAGATCTCATTCTACTGCAGGGTACTACTCAACGGACTATTATCCTGCCAGGATAGACGTTCTTCTCCGGCTTTCCAACCCAGAATGACACCTAAGTCTTTGTCATTTCCCTGTTCGGTTCGCAACTGTAAGGGCTGTCAATCATCATAACATTTGGCTTCTAACTATGAGCAATAGCTACAATCTTCGGAACAAGGTCGTCTCGAAAGCGCATCCAAACTACGATGACGTACCAGCACGATGATTCGTGTGGAAGTCATATTCTTGCAGCCTTTCTATCCATCTGGCGACTTACTCTTTGGTGTTTACAAACTGTAATAGCCACTTCAAAGCGGTATGGTCGGTTCTCACGTAGAGATACCTATAAAAGTGTTCTGAGGATTTCACAGTCAAGAGTCCCTTTCTTTTGACGCAATAATACCTTGTGTTCGTATTCAAGATAAAATTGCCTTCCGACCGAGAACAGCTTACGATCGGAACTGTTGTCAACAAATGCCTTTAACTGTTGATATGCATTTTGACACTATTTATCCTAAACGTAATCATGCCCTTCTTCAGTCAGCTAGTTCAAGGGCTTGGCAATATTTACAATCCATGAAACGAATTCTCTATAGTGAGTGCAAAACCTCAGAAACCGGTGCAGCTGACGTTTGTCTTTTAGCCACCCTTGTGCCGTCTTATGCTTTTCTGAGTTTGGTCTGACGCCGTTGTGTGAAACTATATATCCTAGGTATTTCACCACTTCGTCTAGCAGGTGATACCTCTTTGGACACAGCTTTAGATTGGCTTCTCTGAATCTTCGAAACAGTTCATCCAAATTTCTTAAGTATTCCGTAAACCACTTACCAATCACAATCACATTATCCAAAATACAAAACACGTTTTCCACCATAGCCCACGCATGGGCTGCAAGATATTATCTATTAAACACTCAAAGGCGGCGGAAGCGTTGCAGAACTGTAAGTTGCTATAAGCCAGTACCAATAGTGAAAGCAGCCTTTTTCCGATCTTAGGATTTCATATACTACCAGTAACACCTCCTTAAATCCAAGCTTGGGAATCATCACGACCCTGAAAGTGTATCAAAGGTATCATCAATCCCTGGAAATGCGTAGCTATTTTTTTGTCATGTCATTCAATCGTCTGTAATCCACACAGATTCTGGTCGACTTGACCTTCTTTACCAGCACAACCGTCAATTTCCAAGGACTATCACATTGTTCAATCGCTCCTTGCCGCTTCACAACTCCAACTATTTTTGCGGTGTCCTTGCGTTTGGTCAATGAAAACCTTCTCCGCTGTTGTTTTATTGGCAAGGCTTCGCTTGTATCGATTCTTTACTTGACTCCTGCGGTCTTTCCTAATGTTGACCCCGAACACGTCCAAGTGCCGTAGGTTCTAGTTTTGAAATTCTACTAATTGTTGTTGTTTAAGATGCTAGCATAGATTTGTCAACTGATTCAATAACTTCGCGAAACACTCGTTATTGACTGGTTCGTTCCAACAAATCCTGCCACGTGAACAACCGCAGAACATTACCCAAACGTTGTATTCTTTTACAGCGCGATACACCATCCATCACTTTGGTCAAAGCTTTCCTAACAAGCTCATCTTTTCCAAAAGATTCGTCAGTAATTGGTTAAATAGCGCGCACAAAGCCCTTTCGGAGAGCACCATCCAAGCGTCCCATCTTCACACGGGTAGGATAACTTTGTCCGTCAGACAACAGTTTCCCGTTTCCTACTTTTACGACATCTTCTTTCATATCTGCATAGAACCCATACTTCTTTAAAGCATCCATTCCCAGAATAACTTTTTTTTGACAATATTTGATATTTGACAATCAAGTAGTAATAGCGAATTTTTTGGTGAAATGTGCTATTACTACTCGATTGTCAAATATTTTAATACCAACTTCGATTTTTACATCTAACATTCCGTGTGAATAAATTTCTTCAACAGCCACGGTTTGAAGACGTACCGTCGCGGGTGATACTTTACCATGATCGTACAATACATCCGGACTAGCAATTGTTCTAATGGCTTCAGTATCAAACAAGAAATCTACATTCTTGCCCTTAAGCTGTTCATAAATGCTGCATGCTTAAATCATACGACGCAGATGATGTTTTCTTAAGCAGAATTTGTGCATCTTGACTTTCGCTCCCTTCTGTTGCCCCCTTTAGTTTTCCGGCTTCTTCGTTTCCTTTTTGGGCTGTTTACATTTGGACTATATATGCCCAAACTGCTCACAATTCCAGCATTTGTGTTCTTTCCTCTTTAGTTGGTGTTCCAGAAGAACACGTTGTCTGTTCCTGTTCCTCTACGGAGCATCTTTTTATGCAAAGCTTGTTTTGCTCCTTCTAATTCCAAAGCATCATCCAGGGTCCTTGGTCGAGCCAACCGTAGTACTTGCTGGATTTCTCCGTCGCGTATCCCATCAACAAAGGTCTCTAGTGCAAGTTATTTTAGAAAGCTATCCGATGCTGTTGTGTAGGCTAGTCTCACCAAGCTGGCAATATCTGCTTCAAACTGGTGCACTTGTTGCAGATAAGAATCACCATACCTCATTTCCATCCTTGATGTTAAGGCCCCGTAGCTTCTACAATCATGGTCTGAAATGGTCTGTAGAATATTCAAGGCCTCACATATAACCCGATAATCAATGCGGTTGCCCTTTCGCCATCATTCAAGTCGTCAGCTCTTGCGTCAGCCGCGAATTGCTCGAAATATATTCGCCAAGGTGAGTTTCTATCATATGTGGTGGCTTTACTCTGAACCCTTACGTTAGTTTCCTGATATTTTTTAATTCTGGAACGTGCTGTTGTATCATCGACACTGAGTGCTCTGGTGCTTGCAATATTAGGGAATTATTCCATTCTTCCACCTTCAGCTCCTTTTTTTTCTAACAATTTTTCTTAAAATCTTACTTCTAGTTCTTACGAGTTCTCTAATAAATCTTTGTTCCTAATTTGCATTTCGCCGGTACAATGTGGCTTCCAATGTTTGCAGACTCTCTGAAAGCTTTGCTTCAAGTTTTTCTTCAAATTTAGCATTTTCTTTTATAAACTTCTTAACGACTTTCACATTTTAATCCACCTTTTCTTAAAATTCTTCTGTAAATTGGGGGAGGTGTGATTCAGTTTTTTCGCTAGAGTCACAGCACTTTGGTCCTGTATCTCAGCTATTTTCTGTAAATTGGCGGCGGTCTATCTCAGTTTTTAGGTAAAACTTTCAGGTAGTTTTACGTAATTTTCAGCCAAACTTTCCGCGACGCTTGACTTGAGCTGCTTCAAGAAGAAAAGGATATTCCTATCCATTTCCTGTTGTTAACGTTGAGCTACCGGCATGCAAATACAAATCGTTTAAATGTCTTTTCGCTACAATCCTACTGCTGACGGCAATGTCACGAAAACTCTATTTCCACAACAATAGTTTTTTATAATCAAACTGATTATACAAGGATTTTTAACAACTCGTAACTACAATTCAGAAAAGTCTTGTAACAACTTTCTTTTAGGTAATCGCTAACAATAAAAATATGAGCTTCTCAAAACTACGACGCTATCTTCTTAATTAGATTATATCGATGCACTGTAATTAATTTATATCGATGCACTATAGCTACTATATATATATATATATATATATATATATATATATATATAAAGTAAAAAGGAATTATTGGCAAGTGACTCAAATTCAGCCACAAGGGCATCCTGTCGACGCGTTTCGCCCTAATTGGGGCTCATCAGGACAGGAGTAGCAAAGTTGTAAAATTCAACACAGACATCTTATGGGAAGTACAGCATCACCTAGCTCACAATTTGTATCTTCGTGTCGTTTCACCTGACATCGCAAGCTTTAACAACAGTCGACACGGAGGAGATCCGGCTCAACTGCCTTTTCCATAGCCAAACGTTATATTTAAGAAAAGTAGGTTTAATGAGTCTTAAATTAAACAAAGTAAAAAGGAATTATTGGCAAGTGACTCAAATTCAGCCACAAGGGCATCCTGTCGACGCGTTTCGCCCTAATTGGGGCTCATCAGGACAGGAGTAGCAAAGTTGTAAAATTCAACACAGACATCTTATGGGAAGTACAGCATCACCCTGTCCTGATGAGCCCCAATTAGGGCGAAACGCGTCGACAGGATGCCCTTGTGGCTGAATTTGAGTCATTTGCCAATAATTCCTTTTTACTTTGTTTAATTTAAGACTCATTAAACCTACTTTTCTCTTAAATATAACGTTTGGCTATGGAAAAAGGCAGTTGAGCCGGATCTCCTCCGTGTCGACTGTTGTTAAAGCTTGCGATGTCAGGTGAAACGACACGAAGATACAAATTGTGAGCTAGGTGATGCTGTACTTCCCATAAGATGTCTGTGTTGAATTTACAACTTGCTACTCCTGTCCTGATGAGCCCCAATTAGGGCAAAACGCGTCGACAGGATGCCCTTGTGGCTGAATTTGAGTCACTTGCCAATAATTCCTTTTTACTTTGTTTAATTTAAGACTCATTAAACCTACTTTTCTCTTAAATATAACGTTTGGCTATGGAAAAAGGCAGTTTAGCCGGATCTCCTCCGTGTCGACTGTTGTTAAAGCTTGCGATGTCAGGTGAAACGACACGAAGATACAAATTGTGAGCTAGGTGATGCTGTACTTCCCATAAGATGTCTGTGTTGAATTTTACAACTTTGCTACTCCTGTCCTGATGAGCCCCAATTAGGGCGAAACGCGTCGACAGGATGCCCTTGTGGCTGAATTTGAGTCACTTGCCAATAATTCCTTTTTACTTTGTTTAATTTAAGACTCATTAAACCTACTTTTCTCTTATATATATATATATATATATATATATATATATCGATGCACTATAACTAATTTATATCCATCACTATTTATATTACATGGGGCAATTTATATATACTACTAATTTATTCTATATCACGTCTTTCAAAGCTTTAAATTAGAACTTATACTGTAAGCAAAGCTTCAATTAGAAGTCAATCCTAATGTTCATGGCGGCAATTTATATACATACTCAAAACCTCTAGACTATTCTAAAACGTAACAGAATTATGCAAATAACATCTCGAATGTACCTATTGTATGTTAAATAAAGCTTTCAAATGCAAAACTGTTGTACTTGTCAATCAAGTTCATCGTCCGCGAAGGCCTATCGATCATTTTATGTACAAACGCCTTGCTCACATTCCAATGTAATTATTCTGGTCAGAGGTAAACTAAACGGTGCTACACTGCCTCTCTCTTAAATCAGTTCTGTCCCAGAATACTCTATGCCCTGACTTTGCAAGTCCTTATGACAGTAAGAACAGTCTGCAATTTCGATGTTGATAGAAGTAGTAATCAACATTCTTCATAGCAAACACCGTACCGTTTGGAGCGAACCCCACACCAAGATCTGAACCTTGGTTTTCTGGTTTTTCTGTATTATTCTCCAGTCCAGCCCATCGAGCCTACAGCCGATCTTGGTATTGACTAACTTTTTGTCTACAAATTTGATCATCTAACCGTTGAAGTCCAATAATGCCATTTAGCTTTAGCTGTATTGTTTTTCCAATCTCTGGTTGTTGTCAGCGAAATTCATCCAGATCACCATATTTATTGTTAAACGCTCGTGCAAATCTTTAAGACATATCAAGGTCAGCTGCTACGCAGTGTGCCAGGGAGTATTCCGATGACACATCGAATAGATCACCTTAAATCTCTTATGCGGTCGCAAATCTCGCTTTGCCTGTACCGCTGTACGGAGACATAAAGCAATCATAGCTCAGTCTAGACAATGCTAATTACTATGAGCATAACTGTTATTTTATCTCACTACTTGCGTTTTTCGGCATTTCAGGCGCCATCTTTACCATACCGTACCAACCGGTTAACACACACCACTACTGTTCTTCTTTTTAAAAGCTTAGGAACCCCATTGCATCGTTGTAATCAAGCTTTAATTAGAGCTGAATTCTAATATTCATGGAGGTATTTTATGTACATCCTCAAAACCTCTAGACTATTCTCAAATTCTAAACAAAGCTTTTAAATATTTTCTTTAACAAATACTTAGTAATAACTAATTAAGAAAAACGTGAAATTTACACCATTACGTTCCTCTTCATACGACAAGCTTACATAATTACTAAAAAATTAAAATAAAATTTTTAATATTAAACTCTTCGTAATTGTGCTGAAAATGGGCGTATATTATTACCACAATAATTATGAAAACATATAAAATAAGGCTTGCCACTGAATATCCCTAATTGACTACCATTTTGAAGAGCTAGACACAAAAGGCTCCGGGTAGACATTGTGTCATGATTAAATGACTTCTACGTCTTGCAAAAATTAATCACGAGCGCTTTAAACGCCAAAGTTAATACTCTACCATATTTTCGTGCCTAGAACGACAAGTGAAACCGACAAGCGCTGTCATCTCAGTCCTGTCGCCGTTCATTATAAATACATACAGCAACATGATAATCATATTTACAAAGAAAAAAACGCGTTAGCAAACTAACAAATTTTTTTGTAGTAGAAAATTAATTTAAAAATAAATGCTTTTAAAATAAGCTTAAGAAATTTAATTAAATAAAGATAGGAAAAATAAAAGCGTTACAAAGTTTTTCTATCTGCTTATCCGCTTACTCTAGACTAGCTCGAAGTATTCTATATTCTTTGGTGCAGATTGAATTTTCATCGTTTAATAAGTTGATGTTATGTTTTACAGAGTTCTTAAAAGTCAAACATGTTGAAGATGGTCTTTTAGCATTTTGGCGTAATCTGAGGTATTAGAATAATTCTCAAAGTTCCTGTTTATTAGGGTGGATCAGTTCTCATTGATTTCCATGTGTTCATAGTTAAATCCCTCCTCTTCTATTAGTGTTGTTAGGGATACTTCTACCAGACTTAAAAATCTTTGTAGTGGTGTAACTGTCTTTTATTGTTGCTAAGGCTATGGCTAAAAAAATGTTTTTATAGATTACATAAAACTGTTTTATTCAGAAACTCCTTCATTAGATTCATCGTCTTCAACATCGTTTAGTTTTTCCTGACGTCAAGTCCGATGTCTCCGGTAGTATGAGCTGTAGTGTCTCAATGGAGAAAAGCTTCCTTTTTGCGGGACCCTTTGTCTTGTACCGCTCAAAAAAGGATTAAAACTTAGCAGAAGTCTATTTAAAACATCTCTGTTACAGTCTTCTCGCAAAAACTTTCTTGAAAAATTCTGTCTATCACACGAAAAGCTTATTTCTGGTCTCATCCGCTTCTTTCGATAGTTGGCCAATAGGTAGTATAGCGTGGACAATTACTTTGGCCCCATGACTCAAAACTTTGTGCACTATCGGTGTCATTGGGTGCCACCAAAAAAATTCCACATAAAGTTTCGCTGTTTGTTCTGTAAAACTTTCAGATTTTCTAACATCAATTTTGTGTTCACTTAATAAAGCCTTTAGAATAAAATTGTGTTTGTTTGTAAAGTTGATGTCAGCTACTGTGGTTCGGGAAGTGGTTTTGAGATTTGAGAAAAATCTTCTTGAAGTATTTTCGTCATTAGTATTCCGAAACCCTGCCTTGGGAATATCCCCCAGTAGTCCCATCTCTTCTTTAAAAGAATTTTGTACTTCGTATTTGTCACAATTTTTTTATGTTCTTGAATCCTCGCTTGCCATTTTTGAATAGGTATTTTATACGATAAATAAAGAAGTGATTTTAAAAATCAAATCCTTGTGTGTAGTATCGATAGTCCGAATATAAGGCCATCGGAGTTCTTTGAGATTTTTTATTTAAGTCATTAAATCTTTTGACGTTTTCCCGCATATATGACACCTCATGATCAATGACGTGTTTGTTGCAACATTGCAAATTTTTGCATCGATCATGGTAATTACCAATGTGTGCTTTATTTTAAGTATACAACCGTTAGTTCTCAGTATTTCAGTCTTTTTCATGATTTTTATTTGATTTGATATGTAACAGATTTATACATTTGTAATATCTGTCCTTTCATGAACAAAGTGGATACGTATTGGCCTGCAGTATCTTGTGGATGATGGTACTCGGTTTTGCTAAAGAATCTTTTTTTGGTCACCAATATTGCATATGAGTCGTATGGGCACAAGTATGAACTCCGAAAGATATTTGCGTTACTATCTGTGCTTTTTCGTTTATATTGCTGTTGGTATGATCCATTACATCCCCATCTTGAGAATAGCTCTAAACTGCATATTTCTTATTCATTTATATTTTCAAGTACTTCATCTAAGTAATTAGCCAACCGTAAAGACGTTTGATCTAAAAAAATCCTGTAAGTTTATTTCCGAAAGCGTTTCTGTAACTTGTATTGATTCTTCTCTTGGATAGCAGCCATTTTTGCTTTTTTAACCATTGAATATCACGGATAAATGCTCTTGTTAGCAGCCTGTGATGGTGTGTGCTTTTTAAAAACAATCTTTTGATAAAGTTTTTTTCTGTATTTTTGGGTCTTGCTGGTGATAAAGTAATACCTTTTATAACCTTAGACGCATCGTTATGTCCTGCAGGACGCTAACTCATTTAGGCCGCGAATGTTAACTCATGGAAAGGTACTTGTTCCCTTAAGGCCTTTGTTTTGCGCCTCTTTGTTTGATCACTCGATTCTGTGAAATCTTTTGTTGGTCGGCCGGTTTTTCTTTTTGTCCAAAAAGGGAGTATTATTGGAATGTTAAGCTACTGTTGATTTTTCGTGAAAAGGCGTTTTACCTTATTGTTTAAATTGAAACTTAAAAGATTTTAAGGCATGTCTCAGTGAACTTTGTTCATGTTCAGGACATTTGGTGACTTTCTTAAGACGATTTTTTAAAAAAGCGAACTTGTCGTATATCTTTCTCTCTGAACATTGTTTTATGAGTTCATAAAGTGCTTTTCTAGTCAGATTCATTGCCAACGCTGGAGATTCTAAAATGAGAAAATGAAAAACAAATTTGTTATAGAAAACTTGTTTTTGAGTAACACGTTTTAAAATAGTTTATTACTTAGAAAGGGACGTAAGTAAAATTTACGATGCTGAGAAGGTTTACAGCCCAAGCAAAACGAGGGCTGCAAAAGTCGGGAAACCGTAAATCCATTACATCCTGCGGTATGTATATTATTTTTTCCCACCTCTAAATCATTAAAAATCGCTTTAAATTAAGTGTTAAATTCAAATAGGGATAAAGAGTTATTTAATGTAGGCTTGGACACGTAGCTATGAGTTTGTAACCATGGTTTCTATTTATATTACAATCACTTACTTCCCTAGAGCGGTAAGTAAAAATTTACGTCCCGTTTCGCAGCCATTCTAATAAATTCAACTTATGTGAGGGCGTTTCAGTGAGGTAACTGTCATTTACGCCTAAGGTAGGGAAAAACAATATTAAACAAAATGGCGGAAACATGTGGAACATCTTTCTCTCGAAACCTTATAATGAATAACTAAGTTTTTTACTACATATGAAATTATACGTAAACTTGGCTAAACTCATATACAAAAACACATTTGAATATGATGTATTTGTTATCGGGCTTTAACAGTATATAGTTTATAATAGATTTTAACAAAATTTTAGTCTTCGACTTTGATCAATTTGTTATTAGAAATACAATTCTGTGCGATGTAGTGTCGATTTGTGTGCTATGTAGATTTTAAAAGTTTCCTATTCAGCAAAGTTTAAATAGTGTAGTTGTGCAGTTTTCGGTATAATAAATATTTTTGAAAAGCCCGTATTTTTCTATAGAGTAAAATTTATTGGTTTGTGTTATTCAAGTTGTGGGAAATATATTTTACAGTGTTCATAATTAAGAATTTTGCCGTATCTGCCTTAGTTATTTTAGTCTACCTTTGTCTCCATGGTAATTTCCAATTACTTTCTATTTTGTAGTTTAAATAAACTATCTAAATGTGTAATTATAGTTTGTCAATAATTCTAGTATTTAATTAAATCTTTATATTTTTAAGAAAATATTACGTACTTTTTGATAACATTATTTTATTTGAATAGTTTTTGAAGCTCCCATGCTCTCTTCTTCGTGTCAGTCATATTTGTTTACGTGATAGAATAGACATTCTTTGTTGAAACATCTCAGTCTAGGTGGTAATAAAGAATCCGGCGACTCCATGGCTTAGTTAGTATGCATGTGACTAGTAAGTCCAAGGTACCGGGTTCGAATCCCAACCCAGTCCGCTTGAAAGAGGCGAGCATTTTTCACAAAAGTACGCCCTCGTTCGGATGAGAGGTAAAATGTAGGTCCCGTGTATGTATTGTTACGCATGTTAAAAATTCTTACCATGCTTGGAACAGCAAAGGTTTGGCGAAATTCAAAATTTCCATGTAGAAGAAACTGGCTTTTGTACGATAAGTTCTTTTTGGTGTAGCATTGGAAAATCAAATGTAATGGTGATAAGGAATCATCAAGATGCTATCAGACATGTCTTTTGTTTAGTGCAGTAGGCGTAAGAGATGTTCTTTTAGAAATAGACTTTGATGACTGTAGCCGGTCTCGTACCTAGAAAGAAAGTTATTAATGAATTTTCAGATCTTTAAGGAAATTAGTTGAAGCTACGACAGCCATTATGCAATATTATTACAGCTACATTACGTGCAAACTTTGAGTTGGTTGTGATTAATTGTTAGAATATACGAATTCATTTGTAATTTATGACATGAAAAGTATTTAGTAAGCTACGTGTTTAATTTTAGTAGATTTTAGAAACGGGTGTTTATATCGCAGATGGTTCGTTTGCTATTTCACTTCATTTGTATACCGCAAAGTTATTCATCTTTACAAATTCTACTTATTAAGTAGTCGTGTTTTAAAGCACATTAAGATCTATGCACATTTGCTGGAAATTTGATTATGTTAATTTTGATTAGAAATTTAATTGGTGATAGGGTTTTAAAAAGTGTTTCAATAAGTTGAGCCCTTGTTCAATTAGAAAGATTTAATTCATTTGTTTAAAAATGAATATTAGGCTGCAATGTAAATATAAGAAATTTTATAACCTCAAAGTCCTATAGGGTTGAATATTATAATCTTGAAATCTGTGTAAATCCTCCTGGATATGTTGGATGAATGTAGTTTTCTAAGCGAGTTGGTTTTCCTTTTATAATATGTCGATTTCTTAAGGATTTATAAATAAATTTTCTCTCTTGAGACTTCCTTTTTCTTTCTGTGCGACCCACCCCACTCCGCAACTTCTTAGCTAGCACGGCCTTTTTTGGATTCCTTTTTTGTTGCGTTATTCGGTCCGGGATATTTTCTTTGCTTACTTTACTTTCCTTTCTTGTTCGCATAGAATTCCGTAACAATATTTATAAAGTGCAAAGTACATAAATAATAGGCAACATGCTTTAGAATAATTTTTATGGTAATAATTTCTCGATAATGCGGTAGTGTGGTATAAATTGTAAAGTTGATGGTAGATCCACTTACTACTATTAAAATATTAAATCCTATAGAATAAAGTAACTTATCTTAATGCTGAATTTGAGCCTATTTCAAATAATAAATATTAGAAGTATTCTTGATTAATACTGAAAATAACATTAAAATAAAATGGTACCTGTTTATTAACATTAAAATGTCTATTGAATCTTATTGTAAATAATTGTAAAATTTATTTAATTGTTAACTTAAGAGATTGGAACGTTACTTTAGATATTGCTGTTTGATTTTATTTTGTAAATTCGATTACTTCCATTGAGATAGCCAGGCAAAGAAAAGTTAGAAAGAAAGGTAAATCAGTAATTTCAAATTTTCCATTTTTGTACCTGTGTTACAGCACTCTTTTAGCGACGTTCCTACTCACAAACGTGGTGCAGCATTATTTTAGTGACACCAAACGCGAGGCGTTATCATAGCACTCAGAGGTGCTCCAATGTGCGACCGTTGTCGCAGCAATCATTTAGCGGTGCGCTAACGTGGGATTTTTTCACAGCACCTTTTTAGTGACGCCAAACGCGAGGCATTATCACAGCAATATATATATATATATATATATAATATATATATATATATATATACTATATATATATATATATATATATATATATATATATATATATTGCTGTGATGTTGAAGCCCTACACTCCTGCATTTCCTGAAAATCTGAAACAAAACCGTTCCTCAATACAACAGTAGCATAATCTACAACCAAACTCAAGGATACCTTCTTAACTAGCTCAGTTTGTAGAACATTAAAAAGACTTGCCAGATATGACAAATTAGTGTGGTAAAATTTTTCTAAGATTTTTAGAGAACACATGATGGAAATAACAATGAAACATTTTACAGTATAATATCAAATAAAGATGTCAAAGTTTCAACTTACACAAAAATAATTTTAGGTTGCTCTCACAACGTTTACGTATACTCATACAACGTTTTTAGCTCTTTAATTTGCTTTTTAAAAATATACCCTTTCTTCCCAACACATGTAAATTGCCCTTTGTTGCACAAATAATAGATTTTCTAAATGAAAAGCGTGAGATTTACATTTAAGTTAATTAGTCACTAAGAGCAATGGCGGTTCGCAGGTTAGAAAATAGAGGAAGAGCTACAGTATTTAAAGTGCAATAAAACTTACCTAGCTTCTAAACACCAAGTCAATTCTTCTGTCTCTTTCATTGCAAAATTGTCTATGATATCGTCATAAATTCGCTGCTTCTTGATCAGTTCTAGTAGAATTCCTTTTTGATGGAAATATTGGCCAAAGTAGAAAGTCTGTCTCGAGATTGGAAGTTCTTGAGTAAGTTTTAATACGTTTTAGGCAAGAAAAACTTTTTTTACGGACGCACTTGTCGAAGGAATAAATATAATTAAACAAAAAAAGTTTATACGGTTCCGTAAAAATGTATTTATCTTTGTCTAATTTTTTGAGCAGAACTTACAGCAGTTTGTTTCTATAATTTTCGTCGGTGTACACAAGGCAGAGTTCATTTTCAAATCGTTGAGTTTTTATAAATATCTTTGCGCAACATTGATGTAAGTTTTCTAAGGCATCAGAAGGAAAATGTAAATTATATATTTCAAATTTTGTTGTGTCCGCAGAATAAACAAATTGCAGCTTTTCGTAATCTTGAAATCTTATGTGCATTTCCATAAAAATGTGATCCAGTATTTCATACAAAAGAACTATATTTTACAATAACTGCTTCATGAGTAAGACCAGCAATATTGCTGTTTAGCATTATTCATTTCCGCCATTCTATTCACTCTATCAAACAATATCTTAAAGAAGTTGTCATTTCGTTTTTTGCTTAAAATTTCACGCGTTGCTTTTATTTGAGATATACAAATGATTTTTTTTGAAGAACATCGAAAGTGATACCAAATATATCATTAAATATTAATGCCAAAAATGCGAATTCAAAATCGTTCCTGTCATTTAAAAAACCTCGGCGAGTAGAACTCATTTCTGGTCTGATTCTTTGGATTCTGTTGTAAATTCAAACACTTCTTTCAATTTCTCCCAGTCTTGGACAATTACCCCACTAATATAGAATTGGAGGACCATCGAGTTTCGGTTATAGTCAGTATACATTTTGCAAAGCTAGAGACACTAGCATAAGATCCATTTGTTAAGTGATGAAAAACGTAGGAATTCCACTAATACTTGCAAAAAAAGATAAGACATTTAAACATTTTTTAAAACTTTATTGTAACAGAAAATTAAGACGATGCGCTAGGCAATGTATAAATACAGCTTGTGGGGCTTTCTCTTTGAACTTTCTTAGAAGCCCATTTAAGTGGTCAGATATGACACTTTCCCCATCATATCATTGTCCTATTAACTTATTTTGATATTGAAATTCATTTAAAATTATATCTAGCATATTATATGACATTTATGACGTCTTATTAACATTCACATCATGGAAACCCAAAAAACGTTCAACTATTGTACTATCTGAATCGATAAATCGAATAATCAAGGAGCATTAAGACGTTTGAGTATGTCAGTAGTGTCGTCAAACCTGAACGGCAAAGTACTTTGCGTCGTTAATCTTATTCTTAACATCCGTATCGATATAGTAAGAAATGCACTCAATAAAACCATTTCGAATAGTTTTTGAGTCGCCCGTAAAAACTTGTTTGATTTTCTTGAATTGATTTTGAATTTCTAGAGAACTTCTTGATAACAATAATCCTAACATTTCTTTAAAATTACCTAAGTTTATGAAGTCACTACTTTCTCATGACCACGAAATGCAACTCTGGCTTGCTAAGATACAATACGACATCAATAACTATATGAGGATAAAGTCTATTTGGCCACACATTTTCTTTAAATTGTATTTCATAAAGTCTAGCATTTCATTCTAAAACGTCTGCAATGATGTTCTGATTTTTTTAAAAAATTTTCAACATTATTTTACATTTTAAATGCTCGCAGGAATCATTACGTTTATGCAATGCCCTTGAAATATTTTTCTAAATATTTTTCTAAAATTTGGGTACTACATAACCACTTATAAAACGAAAACCAAGTAGATTGATCTAAGGATATAAGGCTTGCCATTTTTTTTATTTTCCTTTTCTGTAACACGAGATTGGTTAGCCATAGTTCATCCTTCTATTAAAAAGTCTTTTCTGTCTTCATTTTTTTAACAACTGAAAGGGGGTTCCAACCAATTACAAATGATATCGTTAATACGATTCATATTTCAGGATGATTTAATATTATATTATTTGTACTAAACTACTAAATATTTCAAATGTCAACAACCACTTATATAAAATATGTACTCAATATAAAAACAAAAATCAATTATAAAGAAACTACATCACTACACGCATACGTAAAAAACAAAATTGAATTCATTCAGTATACCATACAACTGTAAATGCAGGTGCAGACTGCAGATAAGAAATCATATTCAGCCAAATGAGACAGATGTATAGTAGAAACCACGAAAGAAGATATCTGCGCCTTGACTTGTAACCGTATGTATTAAGTTGAAAATTTCAAGTCAATGTAACATCTAGTTCGTAAATACCAAATTAATATCAGTTGTGAAAAATATTTTATTTTCACACATAGGAAGTTGCTTTTACTACTTTAAAATTGTCGTCTTAATACTTTAAGGGTTTAATAAATTCAATTAATATAAATGCAAGTACATTAAAATAAATATATTTCAAATTCCCATTTTTATATTAGGATACAAACATACCTCCACATAACTCTCTTTGTCATTATCTTAAATAAACCTGCTCGCGTATTACATTACTTAAAAACACAGAAATCATATTGCTATCTTTCTCGTATCCATTGGTAAAGCTTTAAAAAAATCTTAAAGGTATGTTGTGAATTGCGCTAGGCTCTGTGACGTTGATATCTTCTTTCGTGGTTTCTAGTATATATGGGGTATCCAGCAAACGGCGTCATTGCTACCATGACAACCAGCTATTTTGATGGGAACTTGAAGAAGTGCGACGTGAAATCTTCACTTACCTATGTTGTAAAGGACCGAGATCCTAAATCGCGTTTCGTCGGGCTGCGGCGGTGATGTAAATGTAACAAGAGCGAATATTTTATGTTTATTTTGAAGATATGAGGAATTTTAAAAGAATTAGTATCTTGATAAATGAATATATTAAAGTTATTAATGAACAATTAAAATATATTATTTTACTTAGAATTCTTTGGTGAAGAGGCACTTTACCTATATCACTTGAAAAACCGCCGCTGACTAAGAGTATTATCTCTCACAATGATGCTCTTATAACGCCACTAATATTTTATAGATCTGTACATAAAATAAAACATATACTTTTTTCATAAGTATTATAATTATAAAACATCACCGCACCGCGCCATATAGGTTGTGAATTTCATTTTTATTTGTTTTAACTTTGCATAGAATTATTAGAATTAGGATTAGATAATAAGTTTTGTTAATAGGTATTATGGAAGAGGAAATTATTTGTGAAGAGTGCAAAGATTAACATTTATACGTCAAACATGACCTTGACACAGTCAAAAATAATTGTGTCCCGAGACGCGTGTTGTAAGTCTACTTGCAATTTTCCAAAATAGGCTAAAATTAAATGACTGAAAACACTATAAAAATAATCGAAGTTGATTTATAATATTTACACATAGTCTTAAGAATCACTGTATAGCTTTCAGTACAGCAATTTGTCTTCATAACACCAAAAATAACGATTTCCATCAATACCACAAGTGCTATTTATAGCTTAACCCCCAAATTATAACAAATTAACAACATTGTTCAAAAATCTTACAATTCTCAAGGAACTTCAATCATGCTAAAAGTTACGTAAACACCTCCAATAGTATTGATTTATGTCTCCAACAAAGCACATAATTGGTATAGCGTATACAAAAATGTGAAAATTGACTTTATTAAAAATATGTAAAATTCAAAAATTCAATCCTACAATCTCTCACATAAGCTCTTCAAAACGATAAATGTTTTCTCATAAATATAAGTTTCACCTTGATATTTCGGCTTAACACTGAACGTGTTGATTTTCTCAAATGAAATAATGAACTCTTAAGTTAGAATTACGCGCCAGCATGCATGTAGCGACTTTGAATAATAATACATGTAATATTCAAAAAAATTGAAATTTTTTTTTTTAAATTTCCACTTGATAATAAGCGAACAATATAAGGAATTTAATCTTCCATTTAAATAAAAGAAAACGTAGTTTTATATACACAGTGATCTACAAAAATGGCGTCTGCTTTATATATATATATATATATATATATATATATTGCTGTGGATCGTAGGGACAGTCTCTGGATCTTCTTAAAACCCATTCAATCCCCAACGTTGGGCCGTCATAAGATTGCTGTGATCGTGGACTTAAGGGTTTGACATCGCCAGTGTCAACACTGATTTTCAAAAAAAAAAAATTTACAAAAAAAATTTCTTACCCGTTACTTTTTCTGCTTCAAGAATTTTCAGCAGCTTCCCTGGCTAGCTCAACTTTGCTTCTTCTCGGATACCTAAATTTACAATCATTCTTCCTTCCCACTCGCACACGATTCAATAAAATCACCAAATAATATAACAATCATACAATCTTTTATTTATCGCCATTTACAGCCAAATTATTCACAGGTATAAACAGTTTGGTAGACTAATTACAACTCAATAAGTGATATGTTTTAAAGTCCTTGTTTTAAGTTATTATTTGTAAACACATTTAATACATATTGAGTAGATGGGCCCCAAATAATACCCTAGATTTATTGCACACTGGAGTATGGTGAGCTCATAATAACCCAGTTTATTAATGTATGCCTTTTACCTTGCATAAAATTAATACAAACCTAGTAGACCCGTGTACCCTTAACAATTCAATTTATATTCATAATGAAATTTAGTAAGTTTTAAATACACCCTTTTTCAAAATTTTAAATAACCCCAATAATTGTCAAGCACACGTATCTTTTCCGATACGTTTTATAACCACCAATAACCCCAATATTCACTCACACATCACCAAATAATACCAAAAGTTTATCAGATAACAGCAATTTTAAGTAAGTTATCTGGAGAATGCGTCAGGCCTCCATCCCTTTGACGATGCTCACCAGAATCTCTTAGCTGCGTGACTCTGCGCTCTAATACTCCACATATTCATAGGGGATAATCACAGTATTCGCCAAGCGCTTTGCTTCTAAATTACCATTCCATAACAGCATACTAACTCACGTTTATTCTACTTCTGTTTATTGATTTACTAGCTTGGTATGGTATTAGTTGGACCTCGGTTAATTTAATACACTCGACACTACTCACGTTAATAACTATGAGGCCTCAACTACCAAGTTCTAGTGCTAGTACTGCATTTAACTTTAATACTCACAAGAACTCTAACGTCGGTCTATTGTTGTAAGTAGTATAAAGCGATGAAAATACAAAAAGAGCCTTTCTACTTCCTTTTAGAGTATTCATATTTTTCAACATGCTACCTCTAGGCCACACTTCACGCGAAAAATCACTTTTTTCATCATCCAAATAATTTCATTATTTATGAATTCCGTGCATTCCGAACACCACAATAACAATTTTGTACTTACATACAATATTAATTTTCACCATGAAATCGCTTTACTAGCTTTTACATAAATTTGGATTAAACTGCACTAATTCACTTCAAAGTAACTATATGTATCGCAAATAGCTGATGAAATAAAAGAGAGCGATATTCCTCTTCAAAGATGCTTAAATAACCCAGCGCTCACCCTTCCTCTATTTATAAATTACACGTACAGTTGTGTACCCGTTCCAACAATTCTTAAAATTGTTTTGCAACCGTCTTGCATTTCAGCGAAAAATCTTTAACGTTTCTCGGTTTCTCGTGCATTTTAACAACAAACATATAAATATTTGATAAACCGCCTCAAACTGTCAACTGCCACTTTCAATTTCGCGAAAATTAGCCTCTACTATTCCGTTGATCCACGCCTTAAATTTGAACAAAACACCTTTTATCTCGCTTGTATCTTTAGATTCATCTCACATATATACCTCCATCAGTTGAATATCTACCTTTCTTAATCTATAGCCACCAATCAACTTGCTTGATTCCTTTCTCCCGCTTTCAACCGACGCGCGCTTACATCTAAATTACCTTGAAATTATTGATTTTCTGTTCTCCCGCCCAATACATTTGTTTAAGTCTTCCTACTATACTAGCTCTGAATTTGGTTTTTGTATCTCGCTTGTACTTATACACTACCTACGCTCTACACTAATTGTTTACAAATATCCTAAATTCCTAACTGAATAAATTAATTTTCTAATATCCTACAACTATTAACCTATAACTAGAGTTGGGTCGGCGTATCGATATATCGATACGTATCGATACGACCCTCGTATCGAACCCCCCGATACAGCGAAAAATAAATATCGATATATCTATACTCGATATGTATCGATACGTATCGATACGTATCGATATTCGATATAGAATATGTATCGATATTTGATCCGCAAAATCCCGTTTCGCCCACCCCTATATATATATATATATATATATATATAAATGTCACAAATATTAAACTTGGAACTTTAATTATTTTGATAACAAACAATCTTAAGTGAAAGATCGAATTGTCAGTAAATACATTATTTTAAAACGATCTTGTGATTTTATTCCCAAAGAAAGAGTAGATACGATACAAATCGATACGTATTGATACGTATCGATACGCACCGATACGCATCGATACGTATCGATACGCACCGATACACATCGATACATATCGATACGTATCGATACGTATCGATACGCATCGATACGTATCGATACGTATCGATATATATCGATATTCGATATATCGATACATATCGATATAGAATATGTATCGATATTCGATACGCAAAATCCCGTATCGCCCACCCCTACCTATAACTTAACTTGTGCCCTTCCAATGACCCTTTAATTACACGGTACTATCCCCCTATTTGAACAGCAAGAATAACACAAATTTATTTTTTTGTTTTCTTTATATTCAAATACCCTATAATGATTCTGTATATACACCTATTACTATTCCTATTATATAACCTATCACTATTCTCTTACACCTATCACTATTATTTTAAACCTATTATATTATTTCATTTAACTTATCTTTACTTATAACTATCTATTCACACCTATCGCTACTTGTTAACCTATCCTCATCTATATTTATCTATCTACACCTATCTCTATTTATTTAACCTATCTCTATTTATAACTACCTATTCTCTATTTCCCACTATCTATCTACATCTATCTCTATCTATTTAACCTATTTTTATCTATTTAAATCTAACTCTTTTCTTAACTTTCCATGTCATCCTCCTCACATATGTAATAACTTGCACCTTTGTCTTTCCCCTATTCCTATCACTATTATCTTCTTTACTTCGTATAAAATAAAATTATCCTCTACGTCGTGATTCTTAACTTGTTCCTCTGTCCCTATACCTGTCTGTTTTTCATTTACTACTACTGCCTCTGATGTGGAAATACCAAACGATACTACTTTACCATTATTACCTTTTCCCTCTATGGAAAACCCTGTGTATCTTCTAGAATTTCGATGCAAAGGAATTAACCAGAACGAATTTCTCAAACCAAGCTTGTTAAAAATACGTTTGCCACTTAATCTTGCTAAAAGTGTGTCCATGCACGGTGGACAATGAAACTGTGGTTTAGTTCGTTGATTGATCTTTCTCGCGTCCAAACTTAAACAAATACTCCCATCTTTCTTTTTAACGACCACCAACGGATTCAAAAAATGTGTGTTTGAAACTTCTATTATGCCGTCTTTTAATATTTGGTTCACCTGTGTATGCTGCGGGTATAGGATAGATTTTTGTATTGAATGGTTTCGGGTTATCAACCTCTAGCACATATTCGTAACCCAATGCTGTGTTCGCTTGTACTCCTACTAGCTCGGAATGTTTTAATAATAAATTTTGTACTCCCTCAACTTTCTTATCTGGACACTTAAAAGTATTTATTATTTTAACCTCTTCCTTATCTACTTCTACCACATTTATATTTAACCCAGTGTCATCCTCAGTGATCTCATACCTACTTATCCAGGGCAACTTTACGTCTCTTATCTTTATCAAACTCTTATCGCAATTAATTATAATCCGCATCTTCTTCATACAATCCACTCCAATAATACTTTTAAATTTGAGTCCAGGAACGATGATAAACTTCTGCTTACCGCTTACTAATCCAATTTCTACCCTTAACATAACCATACCATTGACTACCGCAAACCTTTTCTTGTTAGAAGCTATTAAATGACTCCTTTTTATCGGCATAACTTTATTTAAAATTTTAATTTCAACCACCAGCAAACAAATTTTCTCTTCCTCTTCGGATACCTTCTCTTCCTCGATGTCCATAAATTCGCGTACATGTTCATATTTATAAATCTTAATTTCTAGTTGTTTGTCCTTCTTTAAAAATCCTGCCTAGCTCTGGTCTCCCACTAGATCCTTGTTGTCCTTCCACAACTTGTGCATAAGTCCTCCTGCTCGTGTCCAGTCCCTCAGATCTCTTTTTATTATTTACATTCGTCGACGTCCTGTTGATCTCAGGTGAGCTAAGTTGCCTCTGTATTCTAGGTTTAACACACGCCCAAAATTAACTCTAAAACTTTTACTAAAATTATTTATAACAATCCACCCTTTCCTCTCAAGTTGCCAGTTTCCTGAAATAAAAAACAATTTTTTTTATCTAGAATCGTGCCCCTCACGTTTGGGTCGCCATAATATCGTGTAGTTTAGCTCCTAAAACGTGCCCCAATGTTGGGCTCCATAATATTGTGAGGTTTACCTGTAAAAATCGTGCTCCAGCGTTGGGCCGTTATAATACTGTGTAGGTAACTTGTGATCACCCTCTACTATATGCTGGAATCCATAATTACTGTGAAGTTAATCTTGATTCTTGCCCTCAGCTGCTCTCCTGTTGTCTATATACCAGCTAAAATTCCTTCAAATTACTACAGACACCTACCTGTTAAATCTACAAGCTTGCGCTAAATATCACCATGCTGAAGCAAAAATAAAATTCACACCCTACAATCACACACTCAAAAATAACTCCATTAACCAGATATATCACACTCTATTTATATGAAATCAGTATTACATTTTCCAAAATAAAAACACCATTTCTTTCTGTACACTCGTATGGTCAATAATTTTATAACAATAATGATGCAAATCGATAACCTTTTAAACACAAATTTTTATTAAAGTAAGAAAACGTTCCTCATACCTTACGTTACACTTTTGGTTTTATCATGAGCTCACAGTAAAACTCTATAAATGTGCATACAAATTTACTGCACTATCAAATATCAATAAGCCCTCTATACCTCTTTACACTATCTCTTGATTATCTGTAAAATAATTTTTTATTCTGGAATCTCGAAATTCAGTTTCATTTTAAAGTTTCAACAATTTCTGTTCATAATATATCAAATAATAGAAAACATATCAAAGCACAATTCAAAAATGATCACAAACACCATGGAAAATATTCACCATTCAAAGTTCTATAAAATGGCTTACTTAGTAGTTATCTTCTGAATGTGGACCACCAGCTAGCCCCTTGGAGATGCTGTCGTCTAGTAGGTCCTCATTCCGTCCAAAAACTCTCCGGTCGAATCACCATGTCTGCCATGCATGCCGCTACTCAAACTCTTCTCGTCCAATTTATAACCAAAATATTCTACTTCCAAAATTTAATTTTAATACCCAAAAATAGCTTTTTCTATCATCCAAAATAATTTCATTTTTTATGAATTCTGTGCATTCCAAACACCACAATAACAATTTTTGTACTTACATACAATATTAATTTGCACCATGAAATCACTTTACTGGCTTTTATATAAATTTGGATTAAACTGCACTAATTCACTTCAAAGTAACTATATGTATCGCGAATGGCCGATGAAATAAAAGAGAGCGAGACCCCTCTTTGAAAATGCTTAAATAACCCAGCATTCACATCCCCCCCCCCCGTTTATAAATTGCACGTACATTTGTGTACCCGTTCCAACAATTCTTAAAAATTTTTTCCAACCGTCTTGCATTGCAGCGAAAAAACTTTAACGTATCTCGGTTTCTCGTGAATTTTAACAACAAACATATAAACACTTAATAAACCGCTTCAAACTGTCAACTGCCACTTTCAATTTCCCTCAAACTAGCCTCTACTATTCCGTTGATCCACGCCTTAAATTTGAACAAAACACCTTTTATCTCGCTTGTATCTATAGATTTATTTTACGTATATGCCTCTACCAGTTGAATGTCTACCTTTCTTAATCTATATCCACCAATAAACTTGCTTGGTTCTTTTCTCCCGCTTTCAACCGACGCGTGCTTACTTCTAAATTACCTTAAAATTATTGATTTTTTGTTCTCCCGCCAAATACATTTGTTTAAGTCTCCCTACTATACTAGCTTTGAATTTGATCTTTGTATTTTGCTTGTACCTATACGTTTTTATTCCATCTTTGTTCGTCCCTGACAGTTGTCTCTGATTCCATCCTATACTACCTTCTGAATTAAAAATCGATATTTTAACAAACATACTACATCTTTGTCAGTTTTATGTGATTTTACTTGTGTCTCTGTTGCAAATTGACTACGTTAATTCCAACGGTCGTCCGAGTTCCGATAAGCTATTAAAGTTTGTTTGTAGCAATTTTATCTAGAAATATATCTCCTCTTGTTATTTTTTAACCGTTTTGGGTTTTACGTTTAAAAATATGAGTATTATTTCAACGCTTTTGTATTCCCGTATACTACTTCGTTATAAATTAAAGATGTTATAAATTTTACCTTATAGCTATTATTTTTTATGCCCTATATTTTCATAAATACTATGTTACATGCTTCCTGGCTAAATATGACTGAACTAAATTGATTTTACATCATTATACACTGCCTAAGCTCTACACTAATTGTGTACAAATATCCTAAATTCCTAACTGAATAAATTAATTTTTTAATATCCTATGACTATTAACCTATTTCTTAACTTGTGCCTTTAGGTATTCTAATAACTCCTTAATTACACGATACTATATATATATATATATATATATATATATATATATATATATATATGTGTGTGTGTGTGTGTGTGTGTGTGTGTGTATGTGTGCTATGGAGCAAAGTTGTTAGCTTGTATTTTAGTTAGTGTTGATGTAGATAGTGATTGTGCGTGTGTGTGTGCGCGCGCGTGTGTGTGTGTCCCTCATGCATACATACCACTGTTATATGGAGACAACTACAAGCAACATCTCAGTTGCCGAATTTCTTATCTTAAATTTTGTTTTTCTTCTGTTAAGTGCAGAGTTGACAATAACGCTATATAAATTAGACTTAAAAAGAACAGAAGAATAATAAAATGTTACCGTCATATTTATCCTACTCAACTTTTGTATTTAAACCATGGCGACCAGATAGAGGACTCGCAAAGTAACCTACATAATCTGAACTTAAAGATAGTTTCTATAAGCGGGATAGTTACACTTTTAGCAATGTTATAATTACAGAAACCTCCCTAGTTACTAATATTACTAATTCGCATTTTTAGTTTTTTCTGCAGGTCATTCAATCCGATATATATGGAAATTCTGAGAATCAGTTTTTTTTGTCCCCGGAGTATATACAATTTTGTCAAGCATTAGATGAAATTTTTTCCAATTCTGCAGAGAATGAAGATTATTCAGCCGTAGGTAAGTATCTTAACTAAATTTTCTTGTGTATAAGCAAACACTAACAGTAATTTTAAGAAAATTAATGGAATCGTCTTTAAGACAAAGTTTCTAAATTCAAGGTTTTGATTATATAATAATACTTCCTTAAAGGTGCGAAAGAGTTTAACATTTTATAAACCGTAGAAAATGTATGCAAAAGATACGTATCTAGTATAATGCTCGACTGATTATTCTCAGTTGTATGATTTGGGAATTTTGGGCTTATAAGTATGCTTTTCCTACTATTCGTACTGGCTTCTTATAGTTAGTAAAGATGATACACTTTATACGTTTAGTTGAGGTTAAACATTGCAAAGGTATACACGTGAAATCTAGGTATCGTTATCATAAACGCAATAATTTCCGAGCGTTCTAGAAGTATTAGATATTTTGCGAACTACTCCTACTATATGTATAAAGTGGTAAAAACATTTTCAAAAAGTAAAAGTCAATTACGAATATTTAACCTACATTTCATATATTGATATCCAAATAGTTTATGAAATAGCTTCTTAATTAAACTCTAAACCTACGTCTATAGCCTCACTGTTTTTTAACTAGTAAATGCATTCAATGTTGAAAAACGCAAAAATTAATTAGGTATACATTGTAATTTACATCTTTATAGAAATATTTTAACTGATGCTTAAAGAAAGAACATAGATAGATATTTAAGCATAATAAAAATTATTTCTTAAAAAATAACAACTTAAAATTTAAACTGATGTTTTAAAAATATCTGTACGAACATGTGTAAAGAAAGGAGACGACACACCATAGAAAATTATTTTGGAAAACCACTTGATTTTTTCTAATCAGCAGGTTACTGTACGCAACTAAATTGTGAATTACGCATAAGATTCTCAACTCTGTGCAAATCCTACTTTAACTGAAGTTGAAAAAGAAGGTAGACTAATATTTATGCAAAAATGTAATTTCTTATATACTAAAAACTTTCAACAAATGTTTATGTAAAGAAAAGCATTGAAAATAGCTCAATTTTATTGCCGATCTACCTCATGTATTTATAGAGGCGTGTCATTAGCCTAATTTTACAATGTTTATACAGCAACTTTTACAGTCGTATTATATTTAAACCAACAAATCGTCAATAAGTGCAGTGCGGGGATATTTTATTTCCTCATTTAAAATATTTCTACGAAATGCTGTGTAAGCTATTCTTTTGTGGTTATTTAAAATTAGTGGTATTAAAGTAAAGGTTTTGTTTGTTTGTTCTATAAGATGTCTTAAAAGGTTAAGTTTATAACGTTAATGCGAACATTGATAATGCTTGGCAGTTACAGCAATGTATTAGTAATCTATAAAACAGGCACAGAAGAGCATGTTTGTGTATTCAACAAAATGGAGAGCATTTTGAGCACCTTTTGTAAGCAGAATTGATTAGTAGCTACTTTAAGTACGTAAGTACACACATTTCATAAATATTTGTTTAAGGTTTTTACTTTTTAAAACATCATGTTTTTGCATAAACATTACTGTACTCCTTCTTAAACAGGTTAAAGTAGGTGATTCACAACTTTATTTGGTAAAAGGACCTGCGGATTAGCAAAAATAAAGTTGTTTCTTTGCAAAACACTTTGTGTAGTATGTCGCCTCTTTACTTTACATGTACACGTACAGACATTTTAAAAACATCTGCATAAATTGCATACTAGTATATTACACAAGAGTATATTTTTAAAAATTGACTATTTTTTAAAAAAATTACAAGAGACTTTGAACTTTGATTTCATACCCAGTTTTAGAAAGAAGCAGACTCCATCTTCAAAAAAGCACAATTTTTCATATTTTGACTTGAGATATAAAACAACTATAGAGATTGCAGAATCAATTATTCGAGCAATCCTTTTACCTTTGACACTACCGGGAATAGAATAGAAAGAAAGCATCACTCTGCTCCAATTCTTGATAAATGGAACACATTCATTCAAGTTGTTATAAACCTTTATATAACAATACATTTATGAAATTTCTCTAACAAAAAGGTCCATACAGAATATACAATCCAACTTAACTCTGTAGGTACGAGTGTAAAGGCTTAATGTTGTGCAATGTTGACAGAAAGTACTATATAAATGTCATCTGTTATCGTACAAAGTTTACAACTATCAATGGAATTGAATTATTAAGTTATCCTATATACAGACGCAACTCATTGTGAGAAAATAATTTTAAACAGTTTGTTTTCCAATATACCATTTACAGAAAAGTTGTGCAGTATTCCTTGTAAATTATATCTCCAATGTCATTCAATACATCTTAATCTAATTTGTTAACAGATAAGTTGGTTTGAACTATCAAGGCTTGCAGATTAAGATATTGTTTCGATAATCGGTAAATCGACCATACCAATAAAATTAAGTTACTTGTTTGAAGAGTCATTTTGTGAGTATACAATAATTTATTTACCTACAGCAAAACTCATAGTTATCAACCTGGGGGGTCAGTGATTTTATAATAGGAGAATCTTAGTTCTTGTGTACTTGAAGATTACCATGCTAAAATATGTAAAACAGTAGATTTATTAGATATTGAATTTCCTAACTTCAATGATTATTTAAGAAAGAGCCGTTAAAATTATTTTATATATAAAAAAATCTAAGACGCATGTACGCCTTACAACCAAACTTACGGAAATTTTATAACAGGAAATTATATATTTTAAATAAATTAAATAACTAGTACTTAAATGTTAAACAAAATTTTATTATTATAAATGTAATTTAATAAATTTTATTGTTTAAATCAAGTTTGAGTCGGACTACTTAATGATATAAGCTCCCAGCACCACTCAAACAAACATAAATCTTAATTTAAACGTGAATTATAATTATTATATAGGATATCTATTAAAGTTTATATTAGTTTGTACTGTTAACATTTCTCAAAATAAATTCGATTATCTCGAAAACTAAATGAGATATCGGAAAGTGTATAGCATATTTGTAATCAGCGTAAAAAACTAAACAAGGTACATATATATCATTTATCGTATCATTATGGGAATATGGCAACGGACGACGGCGGCGACGGGGTGACGAAGACGACGTAGCGATTATATTAACCTAACTTACTTCGTAAGTTTGGTTGAAATATATGTGTGTGTGTGTGTGTGTGTGTGTGTGTCTATATATATATATATATATATATATATATATATATATATATACTGGAAACTCTACCTTATAATTAGAGCGTCGATATGCCTGTTGTAGAATGCCTTCGAGTTACTAGCTTTTAAAAAAATTTCTCCCCAAATGGTTGATATAAAGACTCATTGTAAAATTTGTGGAAATTCTAGGTTTAACGTTTTATTATGAAAAGTTAAAGTGTAATCAAATAGTTTTAATTAATGCGATACTTCCGTATGAGCGGATGGGTTAATTAAAAAAACATTAAATTTAGAAACTTTTCTAGTAAAGATTTTACCATACGAAGCATTTGTTATAATTCTATTCAGTAAAAAAGAATACTGCTGATACTTTCGTATAAGCAGATGGTTTAAGTACAAAAAGCAAACGCATTAAAGTTCGGAACTTTTCTAGTAAGAATTTTACCAGAACAAACATTAGCGTATCTAATTTCAAATTGGGTTTATCCCTGGGTATGTTAGCAAAGGAAAGCAAGCCACATACATGTGTCGGGATACTTATCTGGTCAGCCCTCAAAAGCGAATTGACAGCATCATCGTCGCGGTAGTCAACGCAACCATGCTACTACCGTAGTTGCAACGGTGGTCTACGTGCAAGAGCAGTTGATCTACATCAAGAGATATTCGGGCTACGCAACAAGCAATTTAGCCTCCAGCTAAGAGCGATCCACACCAAATCTACACATTTGATAGAGGAGAAACGTGCTTTGCTCTTGGAGTAACAGAACGAGTAGTTTTTACACGTGCATCAACGCACAAGCTGTAGAATCAAAGTTTAAAATGAGTTCAAAATAACACAAACCCGCAAAGCTAACATCCGCGTTATCGAAACACGATTGAAACTGGAAAACACGGTTTCACCGGAGAATAATAAGATATATTATTTCGACAAATCTTTAGATGGGAAACCTACTAGAACGCAATTATACGTTATCGGAATGTATAACGCGCTTGCGGATATCTAAACAAAATATTGATTTATTTAAATTTTATCATAAACTTGTCGTGTCTAAGCAAATAGATTTAAGTGGAGAAATTATTCGAAAGCGTATTTATTGCAGAAAAATAAAATATACAGAATGTAAACTATTTATTTGTAGCATAAACTTGTCGTTTTCAAAGCAAAAGGGGTTTGAGTTGAAAAGTATTAGACAGCGTATTTATTATTAATTTAGTTGAAGGATTTTAACAATAAATGTGGAATTTATACGAAAGGATAATGAATTAACAAGGGAAATTTGTAAAGCAAAATTGAAACATGACAAGTAGTATTAATATAAATGCTTCTATTATTGGACCCACCATGTCTTTTTATGCACAAATCGCAACCTACTTTATTACTTTCGGTAAGCAATTCACAGGCCGTGAATTGGTTTAATCAGGATTGCACAGAATATTCGCCTTCTTTAGACTGATATCTTGGTAGTGTAGTGTTACTTCATGTATCATTTATATAACAAATTTTATCAAGTTTTTTATCATGACGTATCTCAAAACTTTTGTATGCATGATCTATTTCCTCAATATCATTAGAAAAGGATGACTTTATCATTTAATATATATTGTTGCGATCCACTATTAGGCAACCCGTCAAACATACAAACGCCCGGGGCACAGCGTATTCTTCAGCATTCGAGAATCCTTCTACAAAGTTCTAGATAATGAGTCATATCTTAATGCAGGGTATATATAAGGCCGCTTATGAATGTAAGAGTTAGTCTATTCTTGAATGTCTAATATAAATTATATCGTTGTAAAGTAAACGTAGTTGAGTTTTTAGAATATATACATAAATGATATGCTGTGTCTAACGTGCATGCAGCTTGCAGTATACATAAATAAATAGAAGTGTATAAACAAATAGTTGTGTTAGTGTGGTTATTGGACCTAGGGTAAAGAAGTTAGTTTAAGAAGATATTAGTGCTTGTAAATTCATTAGTGTAATAGTGCTTCATTGTTAAGTGGACTGAAAACATCTATAAATAAGGCATATACTGTTAATTAGACTTGTGAACAGTGAGTAATAAAGACCATTATTATTACTTGTTTTAAATTAAAGAAACGCGGTAGTAGTAGCGCGTTACAATATAGTTATTCTAAATCGTCTGTCATATCAATGTTTTTATCGTTAAGAAAGACCGTGATTTAGGGTAGTCAAACTCATTTGAACTATCTACATAAACATGTGTTTCGCTGGACGAAGGAATTGTATCTGGACCGCCTTGAACATTAAATTCCAATGCGGTGCTGAGTCCACTATTATCGCTAGAACATACCCCGTTAGAAGCTTTTTTGTTTGATGAGTTTTCATCGATAGAATCTTCCGTATCAGCATAAGAATTACATTCTGATTTGTTCTCAATTACGTATTCAGCCCGGTTGGTAGTACAGGCTTTACTGTAATTTAATTCTACATGTTTAGGATCCATTTAATATTTTCTGTGCTTTTTAGGCGTACGTGTCATCATATTTATTTGAAGTTTTGGACATTTCTTTTTGACCAATTCTCCTTCTTTGCTGCGTAGTATTGGCTAAATTTTTGTTTCCGATATTGGTAGACTCAAATCGAGAAAGAGCTCATTTAGAAATAAAATATGCTTATAATCTTGACACTGTAATGTATTAACTAACACACCTCGAAAAACTTTTTCTGTAGGTGTTAGTAACTCAGCTGCTTGTTGTCCATACAATTTTATAATTCTATTTTCTCTAACAAATGATGTATTTGATTTGCGACCACATTTTAATTTTTCTAGGATTACTATTTGATACTTTCTCAAATCCTCTTCACTTGTTGTATTATCTTCATTTTGAGAAAGATATTTCATATTCCAGTTTTCATCATCATCATTAAGTCTTTAATCCTGGAACTAGTTAGACGCGTACCCTCATTGTTTCCTATTCTGAACTAACCTACACATTTTCCTGAAATTTGCAGTCTGCATCTATCACTATCTGATCTAGGTCTACACCTACCTTCTTTTTCCTATCTCTGCTTGTAATGTATCCCATACTATTCCCCAAAAATGTCTTAAAACGTATTCTTCCCTTCTCTTTCTCCTATTTTTTTTCCACAGATATCTTTATTCCTTTACTATTTCTATAACCTATTTGTTATGAACTTTGTCTGTCCATGCTATCATTCTCATACATCTGAAGCATAACATTCCAAAAGGTTGCTACAGTTTTTCTGTCTGCTTTTTCTACTGCCCGTATTTCACATGCATACTGTGCTGTGCTACGTATGCTTTCTACAATTTTCTTCTTGTCTCTATGTTTGTTGTCTTTGATCATAGGCGCTATTCTTTCTTATTAGATACAGTTCGATCCCCTTCCATTGTTTTACAATTATGTACCCTATTTCTTCGACATTCAGTGGGTGTGAAGAGGGGTTAGCAGCCTGCGGCTGCCAAGTTCCTCCAGTACTTGAACATTTGCCGATTTAATATTTTTTCCAATATATTTTTTCGCACAGTCAACATTAGTTGCAGATATTTCACAACCAATACCTGTAGTTGTTTATAATAATCATCAGATTTATGTGCGCTTATTTTTTGTCATTAGGTTTTCCGTCTCAAAACTGATTGGACAGTACCTCCACTTATTTATGTTCTGAGCTAACCTACACAGTTTCCTGAAATTCCCACACAGCCTATATACAGCTCGGTTCCCCTTCTATTGTTTTCTAATTATATGCCCTATTTCGCCGAGATTCAGTAGTATGTGAAGGGGGTTAAGCAGCCTGTGGCTGCCAAGATCCCCCAACACTTAGACATTCGCCGAATTAATAGTTTTCCAGTAAATCCTTTCACACAATTAACATTATTCGAAAATATTGCACAACCAATACCTGCAGTTGCTTATAATAATCATCATGTTTAAGTACAGTTATACTTTCGTCATCATTTTATTCATCTTGGGACTGGTTGGAGGCGTATCTCCATTGATTTCTATTCTGAACTAGCCTACACATTTTCCTAAAATTCCTACATCCTACGTCTTTCACTATCTGTGTGCAATAGTCTAACCTAGGTCAAGTCCAGTTTCATAAAGGTATAATTAGATTAGCACACACTAATGCGGAAAGGGGGTGTATGAAACTAGGCGCTTTCCTTTCACCGCGTTACTAAGGTATTCTTACCTAACCTAAGTTGAACTTAGTTATTTCGTATGTTCCTTTCACGTGCCTAGTAGTTCAAATAAATCAGATTTTTCCTTCCCCCTGTATCGATCGTAAGTGTACCCACAAACTCACTTACATCTAAGTAAAATGGATTGTTTATGAGGTGATCTTTCATTATAGCGTCAATTGAAGTATAATAGTAAATAGTAATGATATTAATTTTAAATTTCAATTATTTACCGATTCACTACCGAAAGCGACATGTCTTATGCAATTTGCATACGCCCTGATAATAACAAAAAGCACCAAGTTGTTTACAGCTGCAAATGTAAGGTTAATTTGACGAGTTCAGTATTTTGCCAGAAGTACGTTCCATTCAAACAAGTTAGGTTAGCTAAGCTACTTCACTTTCATGTAATATAATCCTTTTTACTAAGTAGTGAAAGGAAAGCGCCTATTGTCTTCACAAAATTCAGCGAAAACGGTAATTTGCACAAATGAAGCGATAGGAACTATTCTGAATTGAAGGCCAAGCTGTTTGACAGAGTGCACACACGGGAACGTTTGTTCGAAGAATCCTGATGAAGCCATTAATACACCATCGTTTACCAATAGTTTATCACTTCATACTTTACTTGCATTACTCTATCTTTATCTTGACTCTTGGTTTGGAATATTTTCTTGAAACCCTGATTAACATATATTTATTGCTTGGAAGGATTTGATTAGTGAATTAACACAACCGCTTAAAATATGGTAAGTTGATCTGTTTAACTCATCAGTACAATTGTTTACACGAAATAAATAAGTATGGAAAAGGAATGAGGCAGTTGTACTATCTTAGCTCAGAAGGAGAGTTGAACTAGTATATTTTCACCCGCAACGCAGAATCTACGAACGTTCGGTTCTTGAATCGTTAAGTAAGACCTACAGCTGTCGTGGTACATTTAATTCGCAATTGCAAAATAAGCATTCAGTTTTGTTTAAAAATATTTTTGCTTCCAGATATATTTGCAAAAACAAATCACTCTCTTTCTCAAAGTTAAAGATCTTAGTACTGACAACCTGCCACAATTTAGGCGTCAGGTCCAGTTGAAACAAATAAGCCGTAGGTTGGAACTGTTCACGTGGTGGACATACGTTTAGATATTGTAGGGCGTCTTTAAATATATTTTGATATAAATATGGTTTTAAAAGAGTTACCTAAGATTCGGTCAGTCATGTTTAAAAAAAAGTAAATAAATACGCTGATTTGTTTTGAAATGCTACTATTATGATATGTAAACAACAGGGTTCCATTCACAAGAATAAATGGTCGGAATGGTTTAATACGGTAAAAAACATTTGTCAGATTTCTTCAAAGTTCAAAACTGATTTATTGTTGATAAAGCAAATGTTGTGATAATCGCCCATATGTAATGGTGAAATTGCTTGATAAAGATATTACTAGTGTTTCGGACTTATGGTACATAATTACCGTAGTTTGATGTTTACTTTCTCCATTAGTTTAGAAGTTGAACCTAAAAGCTTTCAGATCTATAGTGCAAAAAAATCTGAGCGGATGACAGATAGCGGTTTAAAAACAGTCGTAAGTTGAGCTGATTTGTCAATTTGCATTGAAAATGAGTATCGAGTTCCCAATGCGTTGGTTCTGCTTTTTTACACAGCACTCTTATTTTTGTTACATTGGATTTAAACGCTATGTTCAATAATTTTCATTATATAATAGCTAAACCAACCAAAGTTCAATCACCCTCAATTCCAGTTATCAACTTTCACATAACGATCTACACACACAATCGTAGATAATCTAACTTAACTAAATTATAAAACGAATTTGCTTTTAAAAATTTGTAAACAATAAGATTATTGTTTTACTGTTTAAATTATGGTGGCCGTCATTTTTTATATCATAAGCTTACATCCATTTCCAAAATCGTTGAAAAATACCATTAAAATTACATTCCAAATTGATATACCAAGATTGTCCAAATCGTTTAAAATTTACCATTAGATGCCATTAAATTTCAGATATCGTTTCCAAATCCATATACCAATGTAATCCAAATCGTTTAAAATTTTATAATCTATTTACAATTAAATAAATTCAAATTTCGTATAAATTCAAATCGTTTATAATTTTATAACCAATTAATTTACAATTTAATAAATTCAAATTTTATATACGCTTCCATTCAAATTAGAATCTCAACTTGCCGTAATTCATTATTGTTCATTTATTTAAAACCATTTTAATTATCTACTTCAAAGTCTCACTTACTTCAGAGGTAGTAATAAACTTTCAAAATCATCTGTTTGATACAATTCATTAGATTATCATCGTTACGTTTAAAACGAGTATATATACTGGCCATTGACTGTCTTTTTCATTTGTTTATATGGAATCAAGCCTTGTTAAGTCATAAATCTAAAAAAATCTCCTAACTTCTGGGCGTTACTCCTACGTTTACGTTGGTTTCAAATAGAGGTTCGTCCGATCCCAAATCTTCCTTAACGCGGTTACAGAATAAGGCATTAACGAACCGAGGCTACTGTTAATTAATACATTTACACTCGTTATCTTTTACCTCTAAGATTTAGAGCTGTCATTCCTTCATTTTTACATACTTTAATGTTTCGTTTATGACTGTAGTTCGCCTAAATTGGATAAACATTTAAAGTCATTATCCTATATTGTGACTGCTAATTTCAATGCCCATTCGTCTTTAAATTTTTCTTGAAGTTTCTAAATACGGCCGTATATTTAGCATCATTATACACGATTTTCAACACTTTTAATATAATCCCGCATCGAGTATTTCAAAAGCGAGTAATGGATAAGGATCTCTTTCAAAGATGTATTTTTGATGAGTGGAATAGACTTTATTCTTATCTAAAAAAATACAATTAAGCTACGTAATACAAATGAAATATCTTCAATCACGGGATTTATGAATTTATGATATAATATACTGAGCCCTTCTTTAAATACGATACTGTGAAAATGAGTATTTACAAAATTTGAGCTTCTTTTAAAATTTTATATTATTTTGCTTAGGTTTGGAGTGATGTACGTTCACAGAATGATGCTATATCACCTTTTGATATCCCTTAGTTACTTTATTTTTCTACAAATTAAAATATAAAATTCGAAATCAATCTCGTTCACGTTGAGCGACATATTTTTACACTGATAAATAATTTTTTATTTTTATTTTTAATTACCTACTATATACAATTATTTACATTAAACTTAACACACGTATAACTCTTTTCGTAGTGGCCTTATTGTCCAATAATTCAAATTCTTTATAATTTAAGAATCTAACGTTAAAATCAACTTCTTCCAATTCCATCCATTTAGCACTTAATGTCTAATTATAAAGTTCCAAGTTCCCTGAATGATGTTATTTCAGTCTCTGTGATAAGTAAATCGTTTTGTTACAATAAAGTGCATAAACGACTTTTTTATAATTATATACTCTCGGGCTGAAGGTATTTAATTATAAAAATGTGATGAGTATTGAATCATTTCAGTAATAAATTGCTGTAATATAATTGTGTCTTTACTTCTCCTTTGTTAAATAAGTTCTCTGAGTAAATTCCTTTCAAAAATGGTAAAAATAATAAAATTGCCATAAAAAAATTATACATAAAAGTTGTTCATAAAATTTTTCTTACTAATTGTTCATAAAAAATTTTTCTTACTAATTGTTCATAAAAAAATTTTTTTACTAGCTAGCATCAATATTCAGTTGATAGTTAGGAAAATAAATCTTTTGGTACTTACAACAGTTTGTTTGCCAATTCCATTCTTTTCCTTTTTGCTTCTGGACTTCGTCTATTTTTGTACTCTGCCCAGTTGGTTCTTGTCCAGATTAAGAATCAAAATTCAAGACCACTAGCTTCCTCAATTTTGGATTCCGCTAATGCCCTTCTGGTATACTAACGACTGCTTCAGTTAGGTTTTAGGCCTTTTGGAGCGACTCTTTAAAAAACTTTTCCAAAAAACTTTTTCTAACAAATTAATTTTATACTGAATTACAATGATTAAATTTACAAGTACGTTATGTTCATTAACTTTGGAGATCGAAATTATTCTAACTTGACTTTCACTAATTAAATAAATTAAAATTATGGTGAGTAGCTGAACTGACAACAACGTTAAAGTTGAGAAGCTCTAGACTGACTGGCCATCTTGGGCTCTCGCGGGTATTTATGCTATCCCTGTCCCTCACATTGCTTGTAAAAACTACAGAACTAATGTCTGCTTATATCTGTATTTTATACAATTTAACAATCTTAATTCTAATAATTGCTGTCTTATAATCTACTGTGACCTGCAACTGCAGTATCACGTTACGTCTGGAATACAATGTCTGTTTCCGTTCTCACTGTCTTGCTTGTTGAACTTTCATTAAACTTTTGATTATGTCCTTGAATATTACATTGTTGCATCTAACTTAAGTTTTAATAATTTTTAATTCTTAATGGTTCCAATAATTATATATATATATATATATATATATATATATATATATATATTCTAATTTGGGGGATATGTAACTCGCTCTTTGAAAAATAATTCCTCAAGTATATAAATTCTTGGTCCTAAAATATACCTTGACACATGATAATTTAACAGATAAAAATATATACACAATTTTCTAACTTTTGATATTTATATCATTTGCGCAGAACCACTTATAAAGGGATTTTTTACTTCGATTGTTAACAGGGTTTTTCTTGTGTGAGTAGCTGATTATGTCGTATTTTAAATAATGTAATAGGTTTTGTTTGAAATTGTCAAAATTCAAACTTCTTGTAGTTATGTGAACTTGTATATGTTAATTTTTATATGAAATGTTCTAAAATGTTGGTGTTACAGGAAATGCTGGTCTGGAACCTTCTGCGCCTCAACTTGAAGCAGAAATTGAGATGCCACCAGGCTTGGATGCATCTTTCTTTTATTCGCCTTTCGAAGACCTTGATTTGGATATTAATTTAGATGATATTCTTCTAGAGTTGTTGGCTGAAAATCCTGATGCTACAAATGATGATGCTGAAACTGGTGCTGTTGCTCCTGCACAGGATGGGCTCTTAGCTGACGAGCTGTCCGAGCTTGTGATTGAACCTTCCGAGGTGGAAACTGATTCTGTCAGCAAGATGTAATCTATTTCATGCTTTTAATATTTTTATATATCTTGTTTTTTTGTGCAAGTGTGGTCACTTTCAAAGCTACAGTCTGGGTGCGTGTTCATTGAATCCCTTATTAACAATTATCACTTAACATTAAAGTCAATAAAGTTTGACGTTTTTTCATATAATGTGTCATGTACGGTTTCGTAATTTTAAATTCTTTTTTTGTCCTTTTTTTTATTGCTCTGAACAAGTGTATTATACAGTTTTAAGGCCATCGGAAAGCGACGACACATGGTTGTTATCATAAGGTTTTCTGCTCATCCTGACAAATAAAGCTATACTGGTCTGAAACCTTTGGTCGCTATGCAATTTTGGAAAGCAGAGTTTTAAATAAGGTAGCTACATTGGCAAACTTTATCCGTGCAAAAGTTAGTAAAAAATTGACCAGTTTTACATGTAAGGAGTAATACAATGATACCTTAGACATAAGGTAGATCATTTGACTAAAAGCTGTTTTACTTAAAACCAATGTAGGTCAGTGGACTGAAAACCGTGTTGGTTTGAACGCAAAATAGATCAAATATCAGTCAAATAAGAACTATACTATTTTGGACCCAAAGTAGATCAAATGGTTACGCAAATACTATGTTAATTTCAAGCCAAACTGGGTAATGCAATAGTCAGAGGAAAATACTAAGCCTGTATCGCAATTTCAATATTACGGTCAACCAAAAAAATTCCAGCCCCCGGACAGGAAAAATTATGTTTTAGAATAGCGGAAAGTTTCTAGCAATTTCAATTTAATTAGTCGAAGCTAAACTGAATAATTGCATAGATATATTGGCATGTATACAATACACTTTAAGGATTCAAATATAAAAAAATTAAGTAGTATGCAAAGAAATTGCGGTGTTGGAGTTGCTTCTGGAAAACGTTTTTCAATATCAAATTTTCAAAGACAGGTACAGACTATTTATTAAAGCAAGACCGAATTGGTCATTGCTAGTGGGTAACAAAAAATATTCATAAGGATTTTACGATAGATATGAACAGTTAAAATCTTGTCATCACAAACGTATTATTTATATTATTAATGTTAACAGTACTACATTTAACAAATATTGTTCTTCTAATTCCTATTGTGTGGGTTGAGAAAGCCTACCGGTTTTACGGACTTTAGTTTTTATATTTAAATCCTCAGTCTGTCGTATACATATTAATATTTGTATGAAGAAATCCAGTTTAGCTTCGACTAATTAAATTTATATTACTATCGGCTTACTTGTATACCAACAAAACGTTTTCATTCTGTATTGGCATTTCTTGGGTTGACAGTAACATTGAATTTAGGTAACTGGTTCACTGTATGTCTCTTGATACATTTCCAAGTTTTGCTTGAACTTAAAGTAGCATTTGCGTGACTGATCGACTTGCTTTTGGTTCAAAGTAACGCATTTTTCATCCAAGGCAACATAGTATTACTACTTTATATGTAAAACTTATTAATTTGTTATCACAACTTGCACCGGTAAGATTTGGTAACATGGCTGTATTGTTTGAAATTGTTTATCCTAGGCTTACATAGCGCCATTAGGTTATAGACCTGTCTAATCTTGATTGTGACGCTTTCCGGAGATTCTTGAACTGTCCAATACACTTGCTAATGTGGTTCAGATGCGTAAATTTTCCTTCTATTTTACATAGATGATACAGTAGTATTTTGTTTTTAATTCCTTTTAAAAGGTATCGTTTAGTAGTATGCTGGGTTGCACGTCAAGTACAGTTTAGTGCCATAAAATTTTAATGTTTGTCCATTTTTCATTTTAAGCTTAATTTATGTGAATCTTCTACATGGTTCAGCAATTCGTCAAACAGTTTTTCTAACATATTATTCTTATTGAACCTTTATAAATAGATATCAAATATATTTATAACTTTAAAAATAAAAACACAATTATCCCACTTCACAGGGTCCAACCATAGTTAAAAATCTTTTCGTAACATTAGACCTGACTCTTTATACATAAGAAATTTTTATCTAGCACAAATTCGATAAAACAAAGTGATTAGCACCTGTTCAAAAAATACTTCTTTTATAAAATTTTGTTCGCGTTCGCTTATGCATAGTCTAAAAAATATGAAAAATGCTAAAATGCAAAAAAAAATTAAATATATTAGTGTGCTTGTAGTTAATAGTACCCTTGTTTTTTATTTTTGGGATGCTGCTGCTGCTATTATTCATGCCGCAAATTTTAATTGTGTTAAAATTATATTATGCTTACTCCAATATGTGTCGTGTGCAATAAAAAAGTACAAAAAAATTATAAAAGGGCCACCGTTTTTTTTTGTATTTTTAGAAAGCAGATTGAGACATTGTATCTTTAACACACATTAAGATATTAATCGTTTAACATTATATAAATTAGCTTTTAGTTGCATTAGAGAATGAAGAAGCCATGACTGATTGTGTAAATATCTATGTAGAATAAGTTTATATTCCGTATTGTTTATAAGATTAGAAAAGAGAGTTTACCATCTAAGTTAGCAATCAAGGAAAATCTTCGGATTTCTCTAAAATGATTTGTATTTATTTAGGCCAAATAAAACTTAAATATAATTGTAGGATTATTATTCCAATACTACTTGTGGGGTAGGGCCGCTTTCACATCAAACTGCGTGCACACAAAGATACATTAAACTCGTTTCTCCGCAAACTGTAAGTACTCCTGTAAAACGTTGTTAAATTCAATCAGTCGCAAAAATGTTGAGCAATTTTGAATCCACAGTAAGACTGTGCAACCAAAAGGCAACAAAAGTCAACTACTTACACATAAAAATGTATTAGGCTGTTCTAACTCGAATTGCGTGCACGTTAATATACAGGCTAGGCTGCATTACTTGAAGTCGCCCATTAATGGGATCTTGTTAACTATACGAGATACAACTGTGGGTAAACTACAAATGGTGGCGTCTTGAAATCACCCAAAGTAAGTTTTCAGTATTTAATGTTCTTCAACGGATCCTGAAATATTTAGGAAAAACAAAAAATTGCTTTTTTAGTATTTTCTGTATAATTTCGGCCTGTATAAAAGTATATGCATAATTTTTGATATTTGGAGGTTTTTTATACGAAGAATTTGGCATTGAAATTGACACAACTGACACAATTGTGATATTTTTCAAGTAGCGATAGTCAATTGTTTTTTCTTTATGGGCGCCATTATAAAATTAAAAAATTTTTTTAGATTACGTGTTTTTCAATTTTTCAAATTCTCCCAAAAATAAGAAAATTACGAGTGATTTATTACTTTTGCTTAAGATAACAATAAAACAAAACATACGTGTTTCGTTGCATCTGTAATAATAATTTATTTAAGACATTGTTAATGTAACGTATATCTTAAACATCTACACCTTTACATTTAACCTAGAATTTCCCGGAAAATCTAAATCCGTTTGCATTTTTGAAATCCGACCACCCCTTCCCACATTACGACCCTTTAAAATCTTGATTCGTTCTCTCTAATCCCGATAAGAGTTTTCTTCGACTAAGCATGATTAATGTTCAGCACCTGCACAACATAAGTTTTTTTCGAATAACCAATTTTTCGCACGTTCCATTAGTGAAACCTTTCAAGCTAGTCTAGAATTTCCTGTGGAATGTAAATCTGTAAAAAAATTTTAAATCGGACTATCCCTTTAGCCGTTGCCCCTATTTTTAGATTTTTGCCAAAGCAATAGTTAGCTGTAAGTTTCTTAAGACTTTTTTAATTATCCCGCCTTTTAAAATTAGCAACAACAAAGACCCGTATACTTTTTAATATGCAAAACATAACAGGAAACACTCATGCATTTTTATTTCATTTAACTTAATAAAATTGATAAAAGAATAAAACAAAGAATATTTATCAATATCCTGGATTGTGGAAGTTTTCGTATAACATACTAGCATGTACTTAAATACAAATTATTATATTCAGAAGTTAAGCTCCAATTCTGCATTGTTCTAGTTAGAAAGTAGATATCGATTTTCGGTGTAATTTAATTTGCAGTAACAACATTAAGGCGTACTATCTGAATAGTATAAGTTTGAAGGTATTTTTCAAGCATCGTTAACAGCTCAACAAAAAATGTTACACTCGTTTACTAAATAACGTTTAACATATTAAGGGTAAACTTGAAGGTATATTCCTCAACGTGACAAGTAGCTTCACCCACTTAAGGCGTTTCTAAATAAATTAGGTGAATGGAAAACCATTACTCCCGCTTTAACTATGTGCATAAGTTTAGGAGAAAATAATACTTAAGTTCATTTGAATTTATTTTGTGAAAGAACGCAAAGTTCTCCAAAGTGTATAGTGTTGCAGAATTTTAAACGTTTGAAAATTTTAGGTAAGTACAATATCTTTAATTTTAAAACTTGCATGTTTATACTGTGATTTTCTACCATTATTCAGTTACTTTGCCTGCAAGACATCTTTTACGCTTTAAAAAAGTAACTATTTTCTTATTTTTATGTACATACCCGCTTTTAATACATATTTTAATAAAACCATTTTAATTAAAATAATCAAATCAATATAACAATTTATTTAAAAAATACAGTTCTTTAATAAACATACGTTTTGCTTGGTACAATTTAAAAAAATTTTTGAATGCAATAAACCATAATTAGATTGGTTATTCTTTCGTAACCGCTTCAAAATTGAAACCCCAAACTGTTCAAGATTCACAACTTCGTTAGCTGAAAGGTAGCGCTAATGATGATTTTCTTTAACAACCCTTTTACATAAACGGTTCCATTTACAGGTGCTATTTCTTGCAAAAATTAACTTAAATAATTCATTGGTCACAGGGATGTTTCAGTCCAATGCGTGTAGGTGATTTTTACAAAAATCGTTATTCCTTTGAAAATTCTCATCTCAGTTTTCACTTCTTAACGGCATATTCAGAATTTCGTGCCACAGCACATCTGTTCCAACATTTAGTACACTTATTTCTTTCACAAAAAATTCGCTTGATTGTACTCGAAGCCCTGGATATCCAAAGTGTACATGTTTCCCTTTCGAGAGCTGATTTAGAAATGACCAAACTTTGAAATAAAATCTCATATAACTATGCTATCCTTATTTTCCTACGTTGGGGTCTTAGGTTCATACCATTTAATCAACAATTTTCAGCCTATATTTCTCTTCTCTAAAATCCTTTCAACTAAATAAATGTCTAGCAAATTCGTAACCTGAAGCTCCTCCTTGTAGAAAGCACCAAAATTTAGTTTATCATTTATATCCTGAAGTAAGTAAGCAAGGTCTTGTTCGTTGAATTTTGAATACTTTAAATAATTCTGTAGACCAGTTGGGTAAAAACTCTTTATCAAAAACAGTCTTATATTTAGATATTCCCGCCACATCTATTTTAAGCAAGTTCTTTTGACTTGTAGCACCACTGTTTACAAAAAGCTCAACTTTTTCTGGACGTGCTTCATCCTCAACAGGGGACATACCTATCGACCGGTGTTTACTGTAGTTGTATTCATCTATAACCTTAGATAGCATTTTTCAGCCATTTATAACTTCCGCCGAATGTGTAGAGTAATGAATAACTTTATCTTTTTGTATGAGATTTTTAAATGATTTATTGTAAAATTATGTGCTTTCATCCATTTGCAAATTGATCTTTGATAAAATATTATCATCGCGTAGCACTGATTTCAGTATACTTTTCATAGCTTTTGTAACTTATGGGCCAGTTTTGATTTTAATGGTCTTGTAATAGCGTATTCGGTAAAACAATCCAAGCCGATAAGAACATATGTGTAACCTTTATTAACGCGTGCGCAAAATTGAAATCCAGTCAAGTCAAATTGTAGGAAATCTCTTTTTATGGACTTAAGCATCGTACACCCCCGCATAAAATTTTTTCGGGACGGATTAAAAAATTCTTCCACGATAGTTTCCTTACTCATTGGTGGGTAATACTGAAGTTAGACTAAGCGGGTCATCATTTTGTAGTTGCACCTTAGGAGTAAGTTCGAGTTTCGGTTATTAATACTTATTTCTAACATCTTGCGGTGATGCATTATAAATTGACGAAAGTGCGAAGTTAAGTTGTATTTAAATTTATAAACAACTGCACAAATACTTTCACATCGGATGTAGTGTTATCACACTTTTCGTCTTCATATTGTTGCTTGCTACGTTTGATTTCTCAAAAGTAGGGCTAATCTGTACGATACCTTGGTTTCTTGCATAGTAAACTACAGCTTTACGCGGTAGATCTTCCATACTTTATAGACTGGGAAAATATTTGATTTACATGGTTATAACAAAATCGCGTTCAGGAGATCCTGGTTGTACAACTATACCTCTACGTTCCAAACATCTAAAACGGTCAACAGGTATTTTAACACTAAATACAATTTTTAGTGATATTATTCTATTGTACCTTCTTTTCTTAATTCCTCGATTATGGAAACCAATTCATTCATGTTTGCGGCACCTGGTAGGATGCGTTCAGCAATTTTAGTCGATTAATTAATTCGTGAATATTGTTCCAATAGACACACTGGAACGCTGGTTATATTTAATTTTTTATAAAACTTGTTGCGAAATCCTCTACAACTTTTCTTATCTTCTTCTTTGAACATTACTAAAACTCGGCTGCTCGTTTAAGTACATATTTCTCAAACTATTCGTTGTTTGTCGGAAATGCTGCTAAATCTTTGTACGGTGTGAAATTTTTTTTAAATATCGACGCAGATTTTATCATATTCATAGCGTAGATTAAAATCACCGTCTTCGTGGTTGATATCTTTAAAAGTTAGCAGATTGTATAAACCTATTGTACTAGGGTACATTAAGATTATGTAGCTGTTTCCCGGATCAATTTTTAACACACTTTCCTGCAATCTACATTCACCAGCTTCAATGTTATATTGTACTCCATAAACTGACTTGCCGATTATCTCATCCTCATCTCTAGACAGTACATCTGCATAGTAAATATGAAACGAGTTGTCTAGAATAGGTTGCTTAATTTTTTTCAAAAGCATATTCTTACTTTCAACTTCCTGTTTTAGAAGTAGTTTTTCGGCAAGACCTTTTAAATGGAATGCGGTGAATTTGCAAAGGCACATTTAATTGGTTGTTGGCCTCTTATAATTTGTTACAGTAACTTTTTGAAATAAAGCGAATCTGTATTAAATTACATATACCTTAACTGAAATTGCTAAACTTTTTTTTATGTTATTCTCAAATTATACAAACTTAAAAAATACGTCTTGTATAAATTTTCTTTAATACGTGGAATATATCTTTTAACGCGTTTATAAATTCTCGATAATGCTATCGTAAACCACTTCTAAAACCTAGAAGCTCGCTTTAAGCAATTTCCTGTAAAACATTCTAACCGCCGCTTGTTATTTCCAACAGTCAATTCGTTAAAACAAGCAAGTACTGGCTTCTGCTAAACAATCTTCCTTGAAATACGTGCTAGTTAGTTTGTTATTTCAAATCGTTATTCGTCGAAAGATTAAAAGCTTCTCGCTTATTAAATACTTTAAATGGGTTGTTATTTGCTTGTTTTCTGTGAAATTCTATTTTGTTATCTGCACGTTCAAGCTCGCTCAAATTTCATGTGTAATTAAATCGGTCTGCTAATTAAGTTATTTCGTGGTATCCTCATAGCGTGGTACGATAATCATACAAACCTCTATTCTTTTTTAAAAGGTCAGGTAATTTTATTTGGGTGACCGTATGTATCGCTACATAAAACGCAGGGATGTTTTACAATGTATTTTGCATTCCCATTCTTACAACAAAATTCAATAGAATTAATTATCGTATTTTGCTTTCGTTATTTCTTGCATTATAGGAAGGTTTTGCCGTTGTCTGGAATATATTTTTAGTTACTTTCAAAGAATTTTTAGCAATCTGTTGCTGGGAATGGTTTCATGCTTTTTCTTCCATGGTTTCAAAGCTGTATAAATACAAGTCCAACTTTAAAAAAGGTTTCATACTTATTTATTCGATTTTGCTCTTACTTCCTTGTTCTTGTGTTATACAACGTCCTTTGAGCGTTGTAAAGTCGCGCTTTGAAAATGCCTTTGTGCTAGTACAGATAGTGAAGTTGTTCAAACACCCAGCCGTAAATGATTACAGCCGCATTTCTTCATCCTAAGGTGGTACCGAAAAGAAGATAGCTGCAGGTACAATGTATTTTTCTGTTTACTTTATTTTATATTGCTGTTTTGGAAGATAAATACTTCTTTTTGATTGGTTCTGCAATAAATTACAAACCGTACGTACGCTCACAACACGAACAGTTATGTACCTTATCTTTAAAACTTGCTGTATAAAATTTTAACGCGTCAAAGCACTTTCTACTGTTTACCTTTCTGTATAGGTTAATGTTAACGTCAACAACTGGCTATAAAATTTTAATGTTACGAGGGGCGCTTCCTAAAGCAGATGCAACTGTTACTGTATTATTACTTGATTTGTTGTACATATTTAGGGATGAAACATGTAAGTATGTTCAGATAACAAGATTTTATTCTTGATATTTTTTTGAATGTTTAGGTTTATACTATATTATATGTAAATTGACGCTATATGTACATCACGTAACGAACGATTACGTAAATGTGTTTTCGATGTTTGTAAATATTCTTTTGGGACTGTGTGTTTTCCTGCAAGTTCGTAATATAAATTCTTTTTGTTACTGAGGTTTTTAATCCTTTTCTTTTTAGATCACCCACCACACTCTACGACGTTTCGGAGCTAGCCCAAACTCTAATTCTGTTGGGGTTTGATTCTACCATTCTGTCCTTGTGTTTTGTTGCGGTATTCGGTGTAGACGAGTTTCTCTACTTACTTTGCGTTTTCTTTCTTGTCTGCACGGAACACCGTAACAAATTTTTGCTGAGAAGTGGTATAACCTATTTTATGCACCACAAACCTTCTTCTTACGGCGTACTGCATCTGCTCAAGGTTTTGTTTATTTGCAATAAAATCTTTAACACTCATCATCATCACCTTAAGGATTACAACCGAATACTTTGGGCGTTTCCAATACCCATATAAGTAGTATAACTATGGAGAAGCTGGGACAGCCCTTTTTAAAGGGTCATAAATATCTTGTAAAGGGTGTGTGTATTATGGAAAAGAGAAGTATGTATGTGTGAAGGTCATGTATGTGTAGGTGTGTGTGTGTGTGTTAGTATTAGTTAGGTTTGAGGATAACGATAGTATGGCTATGGAGAAGCTGGCCGGCCCTTTTTAAAAGGATAATAAATATCTTGTAAAGGGTGTGCGTATTATATAAAAGAGAGGTATGTATGTGCAGGTGTGTGCGTGTAGGGTGTAGGGTATGTATGGTTTGTCGGTGATGTTAACGTGGAAGTCGTGCCGCCCTCGTGATAAAAGTGTGTGTGTGTAGATATCGATCGGGGGGGGCGGTGTTGTTGTTGTTTTATTTTGGAAAAGAAAGGTATGTATCGTTATGTGTATAGGTGTGTAGGGGAGCGTGCGTGTTTTAGTCTAAGACGAAATATCGTAAGGGCGCGCAAGTGGTGCGAACGTGTTTTTGTTTTAAGAGCGTGTTTTCGGGGGGGTGGTGGTCGCGTTCGAGAATGAGTCTGGGTAAATAACCGCGAGGGTTTTTGTTTTATTACAAGTGTCGATAAGAAAAAAAATTGCGATGGCCCTTTTAAAAGGGCTGTCTCAGCTTCTCCATAGCTATACTACTGACGTAATCGTATTTTGCTCAAGATGGTTCGATCGATGACGTGTGGGTGTATTTTTGCCCTCCGAGAGAAGATGATGAAAGTGCGCTATTTAATTCGTATACAAATACGGGGTCAACGATTATCTCATCGGACACACGTGCAAGACGTTTCAAGTAAACTTTTAATAATTTGGAAATGTTACGCTCGATGTTTTCGTAGGCAATTATGATGAAGTATTTAAAATAACGCAGAGATTTCAGATCGTCGGGCAAGAGAAAAAAAACGGGGGGCCACGATTATCTCATCGGACACGTGCAAGACGTTTCAAGTAGTCTTTTAATAGTTTGAAAAATGTTACGCTCGATATGTCGTAGGCAATTATGATGAAGTATAAGGATATAATTGTTTTCGGTATAAATGGTTCGATGACGTGCGTATTGTTGCTGAAAATAAAAAAGTACTTCCTTAATTTTGTGTGCATTATATGAACCCAAAGCATATACGATGACGAAATCGTATTTTTGCCGAGAAATAAAAAGTGGTCGTAAATTTTGTATAGTATACATTCATTATATAAAGCGGAAGTTAAAATATAAATGATCGAGTATGTTTGTATAATTATTTTTTATTATCGAAGTTCTTGGAACGCGTTAAGAAAATACTGTAGTTTAAGATTACATCATTCGTGAGTAAGTTTTAATTTCGGTACACATCGTTTTGAATCATTAATTATATAGGAACCCATTACTTTTAACAAATATGGTTTATAAATCTTCGAAATATAGACGATTGAAATTTTTTATATTCTTTTATCGATGCCGAGTCGGCGAAAATGTCTTTGTTACTTAAATCTTTGAATAAAAAATATGCTCATTAATTTTTATGCGATTTCAATATCCGCATAATAAAACATGACGTTTTAATTTGAATGAGCGCTTTTTTTGTCGAAACAAGGGGCAATGCTATTTAATTCTAATGAATTGCTATCGTTAATGTCATAATCGTGTATGTGCTTGGGATCGCAAATTAGATGCGTAATAAATTGTACGTCATTCGGAGCGATATAAATAGAGGATCCCTTGTAAGGCTTTTTTATCTTGTAATATATAAGTTTGAGAGTCGTGCAACGTGTTTTGTCATCGTGCAGCTTGCATTAAAAAACAGGTAATAATTGTAAATATATTTTTTAACTTTATGTAATTATATTCGTAATTAGAATTAAAATATGGAGTTAATTAAAAAAACCAATTCAGTAAGCCGCATCGATAGGAAGAAGACCGTAAAAGTCAAAGATCTCGAGCTACAGCGCCCTTATCAGGTTTTAAGCATCAAATCTCTTCAGTCAAAGAAGAATTCTCGGCTCATTCTCGTCGAATTAGAAGAATGCGTTGTGTTCCTTCCGCAGAGAATCGCGGACGTAATTAGCGACAAAGATATCGAAGAGCTGAATAAACAGGAATGCCTTTGTTTGCACTACCTAGGATCGTTTGAAGTTGGTTAGTATATAATTTTTTAATTTTTTATTTAAAAAACTAATACGAAATTCGTTTATTTTAAAGGTAAACCTAATCCTGCAGCGAGTATTTCCTTCTGCTGCATGGGCGAAAAACAAAAGGATCCATCATCATCATCAGCCCTCACGGATCCTCCCAAGGAAAATCAAGAACGGCAAGAGCAAAAAAAGCCATCCGTATCGTCATCACACTAGAATACCTACCTATACATGGTAATTAATTTTTATAATTTCAGTATTTTTTACATCTTGATTTTTTAAAGTTATGAGTATTGAATATAGAATTAGATCAGCAACCCATTACAATCGTGATATGCTAATTGCGGATTATCCACATAATTTTTATAGAATCGCATGCAAGGAATTGCCTGCTTATTTAAAAGACTTTAAATATCGGGACGGTTTTTTGATTGGGTCTCGAGCCCTTTTTCTATTTTGCATGCTGTTTAATTTGTTCGACAATTTAACGTGCTTAGAAGATTCGTATTCTAACACAATAGCGTTTTGCTTCACCGACGTGTCTCGTATGAAAGAAAAGCTTTTAATTTATGTAATTACGACCGAAAGGCATTTTATAATATTAGCGAAAGCATCTCGGCCGGTATTAGGCTGTTTAGATTTGTAGATCAATCTGCCGTATCGCCATTAAAAACAGTGTTTAATTTTCAGTATAAATGTGAAAGTGACATTTTCTTTTATGCAATTCTAAGAACCGATTGCCTATACGTGGACTTAAAAAATAGAGAATTCGTGTTTTCAACTCAATTTATTAATTCTTTGTTGATTTGCAGAAAAACCCTCCGCATGCGCTTGCATGAAATCGGCGATTTATTTGTCTATAGTAAATGTGTTAGAACGACAGATGTATTTTCTATAAAATCATCTAAAAATTACAGATTCAGAAAAATATGCTAGAGACTTATCCTTTTGTATAAGATTTTTAAACTCGTACAAATTGTTAGAATAAAACGGAACTGCATGCCGAATTAGAAGCCATTTTATGGTCCTGCGATTTATCGCCCAAAGACGATACGCCGAACGTATTAGTAAAATTGCACGGTTCAAAATACAGAAAGTTGGCATTGAAATACGAAAAAAATGTTAACTAACAGAAAATCGAAGCGGACGCGGGCGTTTCGATGTGTTGTGATCAGATGCTACAGTTGTATCGAAAAGTGCACGCAATTTTAACGAAATGTCGTAAAACTAAAGTATTTCGCAATTGGGTTCGAATATTAAAATCACACATTCACAACACCGAATCGATTTTAAGAACGGTGAAACAAACTTCTTCTTCGCTCTCGGCTAGTTATCTGAATCTATTCGAAAATCTTCTATGCCATATGAAAAGATATAAAATGCTATTTAAAATCTATTAAAAAAACTACTGCGGCAGAATGTTCCTAAACAATGGATGTATTCTCGGAGCACGCCTCGACATTCTGAATTGGTTTGGAAGCCGATCGTGTCTGCGTTTAAATCGAGAATTCAAACAGCTCAAATTATTAATGTTGCACATAAAGATCTTAATTTATTTATCGAAGATTGTAAAAAACTAATTTTATCCAAATTGTATACCAATTTTAAAAATCACTCGGTAAACCTTAAAATTAATGTCGTGTTAGCGTGCGATTATTTCAAATTTTCCGTCGCGCTCAACGAAAATGAGTTTCAAACTAGGTATTTTTCGACGCCCAACTTTTTAATTTGTTTCGGCAATTTAGAAGTTTAACGAGTGGTTTGCGTGCAATATCGCAACACGCTTGTTGGATAAAATAGAGAACGACGCAATGCACGGGTCAGGATTCACGCTATCCGAAATATTATTTTTAAATGTTAATATTAATAAATGCTATGATATGTTTCACGCGAGTTGTTTCATGCCTCTTCCTATCGCAATTCAAAACAAAAGGCCTGTTTAAACATTAGAAACAATGATTTTTCATGCTTTTATTGAAGCGTTTTAGCCGGAATAATTAAGCCTACAGCAAGTAAGCATGCTAATCGCACAACATCGTATCCGCATTTTGCAGAAATTTTTAATATGAAAAATTTCGTCAGCCCCATGCCTATATCGGATATATCGAAATTCGAAAAGCAGAATGATATTTCTGTAAATGTTTTTGCTCTTATTTTAAAACGCGCTCGATACATCGTAACACCGGTACAATTAACTAGCCAAAACGAGATAAACACGTTAATCTGTTAATTGTTGAAGATGCGTATGTCGACGAGTCGTCAAAATTTAATTCTGACGACGGCGAAGACGTCAACGGCGACGAGGATGACGACGACGGCGACGAGGCCGATAAAGTTGGAAAAAGTTTGGAAGAATTAAAAAAAAATATTAAAGATTATAAACGGGGCGTTAGATATCATTATTGTCTTATAAAAAATTTAGCCTCACTTGTGAGAGGTCAATTAACTAAACATACGGGTCACTTTTACGTATGCGATAGATGTCTCTCCTATTTTTACGATCGCAAACGTCTCGATGCCCACGAGCAAGTATGCGAAAAACTTAACGAGTGTCGTGTTATTTTACCCTCCGAAAAAAACAAATATTTACAATTTAAAGATTTTAAGTATAAAATACCTGTGCCGATGGTGGTTTATTCTGACATAGAATGCCTTATTAAAAAAACCGAAAGAGCTTCCGAATCAGAACGCACTTTCAAATACCAGGAACATATTCCGTTTTCAATAGGATATTATTTTTATTGTGGATATGACGAATCTCTTTCATATTACAGTTCATACACGGGCACAGACTGCATTACTTGGTTTGTGCGACAATTAAAACATATTGCCATATGTTATGGGAGCGCATTTTTTAAAAACGAGTCTGCTACGTCCTCTATAGATGCCTCGACGGCAAAAACGTGCTTTATTTGCGAAGTCGATTTCTTGCCGGACGACGAAAAGGTAATCGATCACGATCACATGAATGGTTCTGTAAGAGGTGTTGCGCATAGCAGCTGTAATTTAAATTTTAGGTTATTTCCAATTATTCCCGTAGTCTATCATAATTTGAGCAATTATGATGCTCATTTTATTATTAAAGAGCTTGCTAACGCTTTCGAAGGCCCCATGAATATAATACCCTTGAATAATGAAAAATACATAACATTTTCTAAAAATACAACGACGCAAATGTGACGTTCAGATTCATAGATTCCTTTCGCTTTATGGCAATGTCATTGGAAAAATTAGCATGCGAGTTGTCTTTCGATGACTTTAAAGTTTTAAAAAAGGAATTTAGCTCGCTAAACCCGGATCGCATTAAATTGCTAATGCGCAAGGGTATTTTTCCTACGAGTATTTGGATGACATTTTGAAATTAAGCGAAGAAAATCTTCCTCCTATAGAATGTTTTATAGCAATCTTAATGAATCACATATTGAAGAATCGGAATATATTCATGCGCAAACCGTATGGAGCACTTTTAAATGCAAAAATTTAGGCGACTACGCGGACCTATATTTAAAATGCGACATTCTTTTACTTTGCGATATATTCCAAGACTTTAGAAAAAATTGTCTTGAAACATACAAATTGGATCCTTTAAATTTTGTGACTTTGGCGAGCTACTCGTGGTCTAGCATGTTATTATATACTAAAATCAGGCTAGAACTAATTTGTGACGTCGACATGTTTTTAATGATCGAAAGAGGCATTCGGGGGGGCCTTACTCAAGTCGTAAAACGATATGTAGAATCCAATAATAAATATTATCCCCAAACGTATGATCCATCCAAGCCGAATAAATTTTTATTTTACGGAGATATTAATAATCTCTATGGTCATGCCGAATCTTGCTATTTGCCTTACGGGATTTCAAATGGCTAACGCCTGAAGAAATATTAAAATTTAATGTTACAACGGTGAGCATTACGAGCGATAAAGGTTATATTATCGAATGCGACTTGGAATTTCCTACGGACATTCACGATGCTCAGAAAGAGTTGCCGATGTGCCCAGAACAGGACACGCCTCCGGGCTCGAAATTTTCAAAATTAATGTGCACTCTCACGAAAAGTTCAACTACGTTGTGCATTACAGAAATCTCCAGGTTTATTTATCTGCGGGCGTAGTTATGACGCGCGTTCATAAGGTTTTAGAATTCGGTCAGTCTCCTTGGTTGAGACCGTTTGTCGAATTAAATACAAGAATGCGCACGGAAGCTAAAACGGAATTTGCACAAAATCTATATAAATTTGCAAACAATTCCATTTTGGTAAAACAATGGAGAATGTTAGGAAAAGACGCGTCATAAAATTAGTGACTCATTGGAGCGGTCGGTATGGTGCTCTATCTTTAATTTCCAAACCAAATTTCCATTCGGCAACGATTTTGACAAAAATCTGGTCGCGATCGAATTGAGCAAAACAGAGATAGAGTTCAACAAACCTATCTACATAGGTATGGCCATCTTAGAATTATCAAAATTGAATTATATAATTTTCACTACGATTTCATGAAGGCAAAATTTGCAAATAATTGCGAATTATGCTACATGGACACCGACAGCCTTTTGTATAGTGTGACGTGCAATGATTTCTATGAAGAGTGTATAAAGACGAATCTAGAAAAATTTGATACGAGCGCTTATGATCCCGATAACATCTATAAAATTCCTTTAATTAATAAAAAAGTCATTGGTCTTATGAAAGACGAGGTCGTATTTTAACGCACTTTGTAGGCCTTCGATCGAAAATGTACTCTTTAAAAATAGAAGGCCGTGAGATAATAAAGAAGGCTAAGGGTGTTAAAAAGTACATTATCGATCAGCAAATCTGTTTCGATCACTATCTCGATACGTTACGAAATAAAGTAGTTATAGAACGAGACCAAAATAGCATACGATCATATTTGCATAAGGTATATTCCATACGTCAGACGAAAATTGCTTTAAGTTATCAAGATGATAAAAGATACATTTTATCTAACGGAATAGATACTTTGCCTCATGGGCACTATCTAATAAAGGACCTTTGAATAAAACCATATTTTATTTTGTGAATTGCATGTTTATTATAAAAAATAATTAAAATCTTGTAACGATAAAGAAATTGCATTGTCTTTTGTATTTTTATATTATAAAAACCGCATTGTATTTTTTTAATTTTTATATTATGTATAAAATTAATTTAAAATATATTTTAAGCGCTGTTGTAGAGGCTCTCTTTGTTATATTGTAATCAAGGAAAAAGCATTGTATTTTGTTATTTTTATATTTATTATAAAATTAATTAAAATATTGTAACAAGCCAAGATAAAAAACTGCATTGTATTTTTATTTTTTATATTATGTATAAAATAAACTAAAATAATACATTTTAAGTGCTGCTGCATGTCAAAGTATCGCAGTTTTAGCGTCTCTATCTTTCTTATTTTTACAAGATCAAAAAAATGTATAATAAAAATCAAACAAAAAAGAAACAAATTTTTATTTTTGAAATGTAACATATTTATATAATAAAAATATAAAAACAAATGTTTTATTTTTAAATGTAACAATCTATATAAGATCAGCTTTTGAATCCAGGAAGGCTCTTGGAAGCCCAACCATTTGACGAGAATTTTGGTTCCTTTTCGCCTTAGTATTTTCTCGATAAGGTAAATATTTGGAACTCTCGTTTTCTGCAGCTCAGCTTCATAAAACTGTCCCAATACTGGATCGCCATGCATGTCGACGAGTAAATAAGTAGTCGGATTTGCTCGAAACACTTTACATATTTTAAACGTCTCCTCGCTCCAGTTTGCATTGTAGCCCTTAGAAAAATACTTCTATATTTTGAAATGCGTACAAAGTCGTCCACGGCATAACGAGGTTTTCTAGTCGCCAGTTTTAATTTATCGTAAACTTTCAGACGCGTTTTCGCGGTCACATTTTGGGTTTTCTTTTAGTGGTCGAATGCACCGTATCGTTGTATTTCGATACAATCGAATCGATTATATCAATCCACTTCCATTTGCCTCTCAGACTAAAAGCTTTATACAGTTTGTTTTTTATCGTTCTGATTACACGTTCTACGATGGCGGCTTTGATTGAGCTATATGTGGAGTAATGATTAATATCGCCATATTCCTTCATCAGCCGTGCAAATTGGCCGTTATAAAATTCTGTACCATTATCTGTTTGCAGATTTTTCGGTAAAGGAGGCCGCGATCTTTCAATTTCATTTAGAATCTCGCGCATCGCAGATGTGACTTCATGACCATTCTTGGATTTAAGCGGTCTCGTCCATAAATATTTCGAATAGCAATCGATCACGAGTAGAATATACTTATGCCCTTTATTATATTTCGAATATGGAATAAATTCAGCAATATCGGCTTGGAATAAGTCGTGATAAGATTTGATGATCGTTCTTCGACGTGGAAAATTTATTCTAACCCTCTGTGCAGTTCATCCACTAGTATTTCCTTATCGTTATATTTCTTAGACATTTTAAGGTTTGACACGAGTATGAGAGTTAGACGACGAGGCTTTATCTTGCTCCAATAACACGTGCAGGTGTCTTATAACGTCGGTATTAATTTTGTGAAATTGTAAATCGTCTCCAGCAGACGTCTTGACTCCGTCTAATTTCAAGTGGTTGAAAATCAGGAAGTTCGTGTTTAAAACAACTTCGTTCAACACTTGAACGACCGATTGCAATACATCTCGAATGATCACGTTATCGCGGTGAATGGCGACACCTTCGATAAGATTTTGTATTCTCGCGTTCACATAGAACTTAGAAACGGCATCGTGCTCATCTTCGGCCTCGCCTATGTTGACAATTCTCAAGCCTCGAGAGTCGAAGTTCTTGGCCTTACCGTCGTCGATCGTGGTTAGTTTCATAAAATTTTGCGCTTTTTCTGACAACGTCGAGTCCACGTATCTCTTGTTAACGGCATCGCCGAGCTCTGCGGGGTCGTGCAAATTTACAATGGATCGCGATTTGGCGTCAAATTTAAGTTTCTTATTAGCATGCGTTTTTCCCGAAGATGAAGCGGTCAAACATATTTCCAATGCTTTGCCTATACGCAGATTGAGTTCTTCGCTGCAAAATTTTAAGTTTTTTACGCCGTCGTTTGATTTTTAGGATCGGCCAAATCCACTATTCTAAAATCCTTCAAGTTAACTATTTTCTCGTCCTCGTCCAATACCAAGGCGCTTCGTTTATTTACCGCATCCGTTCCGGTCACGGGATTGCCTACGTTGCAAAGTTTTCTATTTTCTATGTTGAAATCGCCTTCCGGAGTTAGTTTAAAGCCTACACCAGGAGGCCCGCGCGCAGCGGTATTACCAAACCCTCCGCCTCCAGAGTCTCTGGCAACATACGCTCTTCCAAATTTATCGACGACCATTTTATTTCTGAGACTATTCTATAGAACGTGTATATTTTATTAGGCGATTAATTTCGCCTCCTTTAATTCGGATATAATAGAAAGAAATTCGTTTTGATTCTGAGAGCTATTGTTGCCCGCCGAACGTTCGGCCATCAACAAACGAAGCCGGCTCACCAGCTCGGCCGGCGAGTCCCAATGAACGTATTCTATCTCATGATTAGAATTATCGAATTTTTTGTATCGCCAAATTCTGCTTATATTACTCGATGGCTGTCCTTTTTCGATAAATTATCCATACCGAGACCTTTCTTTTCTTCGTTATTTTGGATCGTAATTGCATGAGAATCGTAGGAGTCGCCGATGCTGTATTCATCTCTCTTGACGACAACGACGACGGTGACGGCGACGAAGCATGCTGCGGCGAGGAGGAGGCGTAGATATTGTAGTCGCCACGGGCGACGGTGTTAAATTCGGAACGATATAATTTTTATATTTGGGCGTTTTAGGCAGATCCTTGCGAAACAGTTTATTATATGCATTGGTTTTCTTCAAAATATCGATGTAATTTTTACATCTAGCTCGGAAGGATTGCCAGCAGGCGTTTTCTTATTCGAAGGATTTTCTTATAAGTTAACAATCGAAGTAAGCCCTCCGTAATAGGATATTTTTATTTCTAATATTAATCGTAGATCCGTCGTCTGCAATAGCTAACTCTGAATTGCCCATAGACCATTTATTCGAAAGGTCGTCGTATTGAATGCCGATTCCGGTATCGTCTATATTGGGATCCTCGCTTTTGGACAGGATGTCGGCATACTTTTTAAGTAAGGCATCTGAACCGTCGCCGACATTATCAGATTCGTGCTCCGCATTCTGACGTCGAATATAATTAGGATTTTTACTTGCAGAGAATTTTGATAGCGATTTTAACGGTTCTAGTAATTGAGCATGCTTCATTCCGTATTTTAATTGAGCTCGATTTTGATCTCGTTTAAAATCTAAAACTTTTTCTTATCGTTTTAGTGGCCTGCACTACGGCTCGATTTAAATTCGTAGAGTGACGTCGTCGTCGTCCTCGTCTCATCGCAGCCGCAGACATTGCGTTGATGAAAGTTCGCTCGAACGTCGTGATTTTAAATACATATGTAATGATCAAATCCTTTACGGTAGCGGCCCTCGTTTATGGCTTTTTCTTTGTCTACCACTAAGAATCCGTATCCGGCTTTATTGCCATCGCCGTCTTTTTTTCCCACGCTAGACGGCACATCTTTTGAAATCTTCGAAGCTCATGTCGGTATTAATGTGCTCCGAATAGATATGTCTTAAGTTCATTTCGTCTTGCAAAAAACTATAATTAAATTTCTATTGTTACGAATAAGGTGCTTCGGTATTCTCTCATACGCATGGCTGAGTAAAACGCATCTATATTCTTATGACGTCTCATTGAAAAATAATTGACGGATGGCGTTTTGTTTGTGACATTGAAAGTCGTCGAAAATAAAAATCCAATTACTGTTAACATCTTGTGGTGCAATTATTTCGGAATTTTCGCTAAATTCGTAATAGCCTAGACCCTTGATCGGTTTCAAGACTCGACTCAAAAAATCGTATTTGGGCTGAAATAGCGTCTTGGAATAAATGTATACGTTTTCAAAATCGTCCGTTGAGTGCCAGTAACAAGCTCAAAAATCAGGTTTGTTTTACCACACGCAGAAGACCCACACACGATGCATCTGATGCTGGCCGGTAAGAGATCTCCGTGCTTTTGCGCGTTCCAAAATAGGAATAAGGATCATCCTGCTCGACCGTTAGATCCATATTTGCAACCGGTAGAGATTGTTTCTGTTTAATAACCTTCATGTCTATTATTCGCTAATATGACGCGTAACGCTTTCCGTAAACGGATCGTATTCGAATATAGAGTCGTGCAAAATTAAGCAGTATGCTTTAGTGGTTTGATCGAAAATGTTGCTGGATTCGATTTCGAGACGTATATCAACTGCCGAATTTTTAATAGATTCTTCTTGACGACTGCAATCGATCACGAACACGGGACAATTGCCAAATTGCTGATAGTCGTTCAAACAACACAGAGCGTAGCTCAAATTGCTCGCGCCTGCATAATAGTTTTCCGGAAATTTCGAATAGTGCATGAACGGGGTCGAATAATCGTTATTGGCAAAGTCCGAATTCATATCTTGAAGTGGAAATTCTTGGGAATTAAGGTATAGTTTTAAATTTGTCAGATTGCAGTGATCGAACTGGGCTGCCGATTGCTTCGCATTATCATACTTGCCATGCTGAAGAGTAAATAGAATCCATCGAGGTTTTTCTAATTCGTTCGAATTCTTAATACGCCAAACGTGAATTTTCGAAGACGGAAAGGACGGCAACTCGTGAAGCTCCCAGCGACGAAAGTAAACCACAATTCTGGGATTTTTATGCAAATGATGGAATAAATTTAATTTCGATTCATCGCTAAGCTTTAAATGCGGAACCTCCACGATATTTTAGTAATTTTAAATGTTAGCTCGTTTTCGTCGCTCTTGTAACAATTGACGTCGCTCTTGGATCTAATTAAAACAAGCTCTTGCGGCATGTTTACGACGGCTCGTTTATAATCCTCGCAAAATCCAAAATATGCTTTAGAGGCACATTGCACGAGAAGCGTCCGTTCTTAAAAATGTCGGCGTTTGTATCTCCTCGAGGGTCCCAGGTGCTATTGCTCAAACCGTTGAATTTTTTGTGATACGAAGCGAGACCCTTCATCGTGCACGTTATACCAGGCTGCTTACAAACGTCGACCACATGCGTGCTCCCCATTTTGTACTGTATTTCATCGAACAAGAATAATATTGCGTTGTTCGTTATCGTATACGGTTTACCTTCGGTTTTCACCGAAAACGTTCCCTTAATATTAATGTAACTGTCGTAGGTTGCGGTTATAGCATCGGAATTTTGGATTTCTATAATCACTCTATCGCTGTGGTCTGTGTTTCGCGTGAAGGGTAAATACGAATAATAATCTTCTTTCGAAATTGTCTCTTCGTAGCGAGGCCTTTTGAATACGTCTAATTTGGCCACCTCGTCGAAACGTAATTTCTTCAAAGGAGAACTAATCACCGACGAGATGTGATCTGCGACCATTTTCGTGCCACTACCAAAATCACCACGTATTTTACCGCCACGTTTAGCCATTTCTAGTACTTTTTTTCTATCTCGTATTCAAAAGCTTGTAGCCGAGCGCTTTTAAGAAACTTGCGTCTGCGCGACTAAGAGCGGGTTCTTCTTCCTCTTCTTTTAATATGATGTCGCTTTTTACACCTCTTCCGCTTTTTATTTCGTTATGGCCTAACGATGATTTGCGTGCGACTGCAGATTTCGAGAACGTTTTTGCGTTTTATATAGGTTTGTTTTGAGGAAGAAGAAGAAGAAGAAGACTTCGGCAGCAACGACGATAACAATGCCCAACGCGCGGATTTTTTCTTAGGTATATTGACGACTGCGGCTAACGTCTGCTGCTGCTGCTGCTGCTGCTGATGCTGACGCTCGTCATCGTAAACGACGCCCATTTTTAACTTAATAATAATTTTATTATTCGCGTCTTAGCTCTAGGCGAACGCAAAGGTACGTATCCTTCGAAAAATTAACCGCTTCACCCGTATGATCCACCAGTCTCAACGTAATGTTATCGAATTCGTCCACGCACAGAGGGAAACGAATTATATTGCTGGGTTGTTGTTCTATGCTGTAGCCTGGGGGCACGGTTAGGCCAAATTCGTAAATGCTATGACAAAGTTGGTTATTGCGGTACGCTCCCGTCGTAATGTTAGTATCTACGAAAATATTAGATACCGAAATTATTTCCACATCGCGATCGGACGTATGCGAACGACCTTCCTCTAAAATTCGATCATGAAATCCCAGCATTCGACCGATGTTGCCGCGCTTCGTGAAGTCTACGGAGTATTTCGATTTTATTTCGCACTTTAGGGTATTATTATTAGCTCTTAAAGAAAACAAGCCGTCGACCAATCCGTCGTCGTCCAAAGTTACGGACGAATTAATTTCTTTGTTGGCTTTAGCCGACTCCAATATCTTTTTTCTCAGGAACGTGTTTAGCTCGTCTATTTCGTAGCATCCCTCGTCGATAGTGATTTCTTTATCTTTATCGTAATAGAACTTATTATTTCCCTCGTAAATATTTCGAACGGTGTTGCACGTGTAAAGACCCACCAAGCCGCAGGTGTACGTGCCGCCATCGTTCAGTCTCACAGGTGGGTATAGCGTACCGCTGCTGATGGTATTTCCATACCCGAAGATCGTGAATGTCCTAGACATGACTGTAGCGCTCCAAGGGCATTATGGTTCTTTTATGTAAAAATTTCAACACTAAATGACCACACACGATCGTGTTGAAGTCTTGCTCCCTTTCCACGTTATAATATATATCGCTACCGTGAAAATATCTTAAGACTTCCTCGGGAGGCCTCAGGTCTCCGAAACTATCGAAGTATATCACCGTATTGGCCCTTTTTTTATAACCGACCCAATGCATGCCCGGACCGGATCCATCGTCTAAATTTATAATACCACTTTCGTTTCGCCACGGCGGTGCTAAGCTTCCGTCGCGTCTTTTTAGCGGCAACTCGTCTCGCATGTACACGCCTCTAAAATACGGAACACCTTTAGCATATTTGTGTAGATCGAGATCGGTCAATGCGCGCATGGGAGGTGTAAGGGTGGTGGTGGTGGTGGTGGTGGCGGCGAGCTTAGCATTCCTCGGCACCGTCGAAGTCATCCGTTTTTTGAATCCCCCGGATAAGGTTTCAAGTACAAGGCGCTACCTTTCTTGTGAGGCTTTAAATACAATCCGCTGCCAACTTTTTTCTCTTCCATGGCTCTGTTGTGACGCGCGTTCTCGTCGAAATACCTCTTTGCATTTTTGGCCGAATTGATGGCGTTTGCGACGCTCGACGCTCCGCCGGCCAGTGCACCGAGCGCCGAAAAACCCGCAAATATTGGAATCAAGGGCAATAAGCCTCCTCGCTTGGGCACCGGTATTATGCGCGGTACTTTAATTTTCGAACGACCTCCCATCCTGTTGACTATAATTTTTGCAGCATTCATCGCGCTCGAAATGAGACGATTATGCGAAGCATCTCCGTGTCCTTTACTCTTGATGCTTTGTTTTCTGATTTCTTTAGATATTTTACTTATAAGACCGCCTCTGAAGGAGCATTTTCTGCCGACGTTACCGTTATGGTCTTTGAATTTACCCGAGCATCGACGTACTCGACGTCGTCGTTTTTCGTCGTCGTCGTCGTCGTCCTCCTCGCTGTCGACGATCCAGTTTCACGGCCATTTTCTTGTCTATTCCCATTCCTAGTTTGCGTTTCGCTTTCATTGCAGCCGTTACGCCCAACGCTGCGAGCTTCTCGGACCACTTAGAATCTTTGGCCTTGACTCGCCGCCAAGCCGCTTCTTGCAAGACCTTGTCGGCCTCGTGCCTGCGCTCCACGTCTTTGTGATGCGAATACGCGATGTCGTGCTGCTTGCACGCTTCGTCTAGAGGAATAATACCTTTGTCTCCGCGGTTTAAACGCTCTTGTAGCCTGGTTCCGGGACCGCAGAAGTTATGACCAGGAAGGTGCAGTTCGAAGGGCAATTTATTTAAGAGGTTGTTGAACAACCCTTCACCCCCGTGTACCAACATTGACTAACATCTCTCCTGCAATAATGTAACAATTTAAATATATATATATATATATATATATATATAAAAAATAACTGCATACAGAATAAATTTTATTTACAAAAAAGGATCATACACTATCTTTAAAATACAAAGGTTTCATTTCCACATTTAAATTCTTTTGATATAAACATAATACGTTATCGACAATTTCGTGAGGGAAATGGCGCGTGATTTCTAATAAGCCGAGTCTGTTGATGTCGTAAAGAACGTTTAGGGTACTTAGGGATGGATTTCCAAATACGTATTCGCTTATCATCTCGACTCGATTTGATCCTGCACGTTCGAATAAAGTCCAGCATCCTCGAGGAGGGGGACGCCTTCACCTCCATCGTCGTCGCCGTCGCCGCTACTGCTCTTGCACCTGTTATACGCGTAAGCTCCGAACTCTTCGGGAAGGCAAGTGGCGACGCACTCTATATTTCTATCGTAGAACTCTTGAAAATCTTGTCCTTTCAATATTTCTAATTTGAGCATTATAAGAGGCGCTAGAGTAAACACTTTTGCAAATTCTTCGCGGGAGAGAGAAATTCGCGCAACATTGTATCCGGATCCTGTTGTTGTTGTCGATTCTAATGCGGCGAGAGCCGCAGCAGTTTTTTGCACCTCGACTCTATGAATGGACTCGTATTCGTCTTTAAATTCCACTTCCAAGTATCCGTCGATCGTCTGATGCATTTCACGCCTCCAGTGCCATACGTCTGCGACTACGGAGGCGGCGGTAGCGCCTGCAGATGCAACCGTGGCAGTATCCGAGCGGTTGGAAAAAAATTTTCTAAATTTATGTTCGATATTGATAGACGACAAATCTTTCCACTCGTTTTCGTCCATTTGCAATTCGCCTTCTTTACAAAATCTGTTGGGGCATATAAGTCTGATAACAGGGCTAAAATCCATATTGCTCTTTCGTTTGGTTAAGCCCACTTCGATCGTATGACCGTGAGCGCACCATTGCGCATTCTCCTTGGAGGAATTCAATCGGTATTCGGTGCTACATATCAGGGGATCCATCGCCTGATCGTTATCGTAGACATGAATACCTGACAAAACTTGCGGCGATCCAGATACTGCACACGTAGATGATGATGATGACGAAATTACGTCATCATCATCGTTATTTAAAAATACTTGACTGTCGTCACCACTTGTATGATTATTTTCGTCTTGAATATACTTCACCATAATTGCTATTTAATTAAGTGCAAAATTTCACGCACACATACACACCCTGAACGAAGATACCTCCCGGTTAGAACTGAAAATTATTTTGCATGCGTAGGTTTTCGTTCGAGCTCAAACGATGTTGCTCATGCGCGCATAGTTTATTTTTATATTTGTAATAGATGTAGTATGCCCACGCTCCTATTAATTGCATAAGTACGATGTGTTCTAAATACGTCCATACACCATCTGAACTATCAAATTCTCGCTTTTTTTTTTCTCGCTCTCTCTTTCTCTTTCGAAGGCGATTCGTTTATGATTCCATGGCATGACGTACCATTCGGTCTCCGTAAAACTGCTATTATATTTAAATCTTATTTTAAACATCAGAAAAGGATCGATGCCAACTCCGTCTCCGACACAATCGCCCGCGCATCCATTGTTCAACCATTCGGCATCGTCGTCGTCGTCGTCGTTGCCGTCCTCGCCGTCGCCGGATCCATCTACGTTTTCTATTTCTCGTCGTCGTCGTTGAAGGCGTCCTCCTCCTCCTCCTAGATAACTTTTATAAATTAAAAGGTCTCTCGATACCGCGGACGATGACGACAACGACGTCTCTGATGATGGCGATAAGGGAACCTCTTCCGAATGGTTCTGTTGCTGCTGCTGCCATTGCTGTTGCAGCTGCATGGTAATTAATTCCATACGTTTCCAATCTTTAGAGCGAGAGCATCTTATTTGTTGTTGTTGTTGTGACGACTCGGACTTCGACAATGCCAAAACGTCTTTATTTTCAACAACCTCGACACATACGAATGCATTCGGAGGATCTACGGAAACCGGATTTCTTTGCCAGGAGGGCACGCTCGGTTTAAATATGTATAGGTAATTATTACATATTAAAGAGTAGGCGAGATATGCTGCGACGGCTGCGGGCGGTCCTTTAGGAGTCATTTCGAACAATGAGCATTTTAATTGCATTCATAGGTTTTATTGCAGGGCTGCGATGTGTTGTTGTGCGCGCGTACATATGGGGTAGAACATGCGCATTCAGGACACGATTTTATTTGCAGAGGAGGTCCATCTATCTGATCTGCATGCGACGACGATTGTAAGCCATGCGCTAAACAATAGCGATGCGTCCATAATTGTTTTGCAAATACTCCGGTAATTTATCGAAATTTCTGGCGACGTCTTTACTTGCATGCCTCTCGATATACTCGAGCGGTAATTTCGTAAGATCCTCGACCGTCAACATTCTTCTATATTACAAACGTATATGATTATTAAAATAAACATATCATCTCGTAGACAATTTTCTTATCCCCTTCCTTAAGAATGCATACTATATGTTCCTGCATGATTTATATTGACGCCTAAATTTAATATTCTCGAAAGAGCTAACCCGCTCTGCTTTTCGGTATATTCGTCCAGTTTATTGTTCAATTCCTGAATGGCTTCGGGTTTAACTTGAGTTTGAAAGTCTTCAATTTTAAAATTTTATAATTTTTAGTAGTAAAATGTCTGAGCGATGACGACGATGATGATAATGACGATGTATCCACGGCTTCTGAAGACGATGATGTTGATGCGTTGGGCTTTACGTATTCACCGTTAAACACGAAATTAATTTTAAGAGAGCCGAATTTTCTCAAACATTTTCTCAAACGTCGCTCTATTAGGGCGAATGCATCTTCTAAAAATTGCATGGGATCTATGTGATATAAATTGACCACAGCACTCGAACGTATCCTGAGGGCGAAAGCCGATTTCAAATCGACCCACACGATATTGTTCGACGTTCTACGTCTTTTGACATTCTTCTTTGATGTTAATCTATCGAAATTTTCAGCAGGATCGTCGACTTCGACGTCGTTCGCATAACCCTCGTCGTCGTCCTTCGCACTAGTATTATCGCCGGATCCATTCTTTTACTAATACCTGCCCTCTGATCGCCCTATCACGCTTGCTTTTGCATTAGAAACGATCTGATTACATTTCAGATTTAGCAGCATCGATTCATAGTGACGTTTTCGACCTACGTTGCAAGCACTTTTCAATTGTTTTAAAATTGCACGCGTTGAGGTAGGCGCGTCTGGAATTTTAATTCGTCCGAAGCTTGAGACATTTTTACACTTTCGACACACGATGTTTACCGTTCGAATAATTACACAATAATAAATAGAAAAATATTTTGGATATTCTTTTACCAAGACGACGAAACTATTATTCGTAGTAGGGGAGAAATTTTTTTTTTCAAATACAAACGCAGCACGCAATTTTTTCTTATTGACACCTGTAATAAAAACCTTGCGGTTATTTCCCCCCAGCCTTATTCTTCTTATACTTCATCATAATTGCCTACGACACATCGAGCGTAACATTTTTCAAATTTTTAAAAGATTACTTGAAACGTCTTGCACGTGTCCGATGAGATAATCCCGAAACACGCTCTTAAAACAAAAACACGTTCGCACCACTTGCGCGCCCCTTACGATATTTCGTCTTAGACTAAAACACGCACGCTCCCCCCTACACACCTATACACATAACGATACATACCTTTCTTTTCCAAAATAAAACAACAACAACACCGCCCCCCCGATCGATATCTACACACACACACTTTTATCACGAGGGCGGCACGACTTCCACGTTAACATCACCGACAAACCATACATACCCTACACCCTACACGCACACACCTGCACATACATACCTCTCTTTTATATAATACGCACACCCTTTACAAGATATTTATTATCCTTTTAAAAAGGGCCGGCCAGCTTCTCCATAGCCATACTATCGTTATCCTCAAACCTAACTAATACTAACACACACACACACCTACACATACATGACCTTCACACATACATACTTCTCTTTTCCATAATACACACACCCTTTACAAGATATTTATGACCCTTTAAAAAGGGCTGTCCCAGCTTCTCCATAGTTATACTACTTATATATTGGTCAAAGTCTCTCTTATACCGCCCTTTATCAGTATCAAAATCTTTCACAATAGTTATAAAATTATGTTTTGAATTACCATCATTCCAGTAGCGGAAACACATTTCCTTAAATATTAGATATGACGTCATCATTTATATGATTCAAAACAATATGTCGAAGATTGTGTAGATGTTGAAAAAAAGATCGAAAGAAGATGTCGAAGAATATGTCTCGTCTTGCCTTCATAATGCTATAACATTGGCGTGTGTTGTAAGGCATTAGCATAACTCTGACATATATAAAATCAGTCAATTGCTTTAAGTCGCCCAAACGAGAAAAACTGACTGATCTTTCTCTGTTGGTTTACAGGTATAACATCAAACACCATAACTGAATCTTCTTTAGTGTCCCTTAAACCAATCACATTATCGTAATTTTCAAATTCATGTTAACCAATTTCATCTTTTAAAGTTTCAAATACTCTCCGTAAAAATTCATATTTAAGTTGATGTAAACTTTTAAAAAACATATATACATTTTGATTTCTAAGTCCATACTCGTGTAAAATTAAAAATATTAAAGCATGAATTTTGCCAGAACTTAACGGTCCGGCGAAAATCGCTCGTGTGTTAGATGTTTACCAACTTCTTTTACATTAAAAGTGGAAAATTCATTATAGTTTTGTATAGGTATTTGAATTCCCAGCGCCACAGTAGCCGCATACTGTCTAGGAACGTCCTTCTTACGAAAACTGTGTTACTTGAGACTGTACCGCATTGTTGTTCTAGGTATATTGTACTCTTTACTAACTGAGCGGACACTTATTGCACCCTACTGGATTTCATTTAGAGCTGTTTCCAAAGATTCTTTGGTGTAATGTTAATTTTTGCGAGCACCTTCCAAAACCCTTGCAATACAACTGACTTCTGTTTTAAAAATTGATTCGCCATAATGCCTGAACATTCCGTTTGGGCCGCTAGACATGGCCGCCAGGGATACCCACCCGTGCGGGAGGAATTCGCCACAGTGCCCTAAACATTCCACCAGGGCCGTCAGGCATGCTCGCCAAGGATGGCAGCCAGGGGGCGATAGTTATTATGAAGCATTTATTAAAATAAGTAGATATTTCTCGTACAATTAAAGACAATTATTTATAAAATTTTATTTAAAAAACAAATTCAAGTTATAATTTAATTGTGAATAAATCGATTAAGAATTTCCGTAAACGGATTATATTCAAACATTGAATCATGAATAATTAAAGCATATGCCTTCATTGAATGCTCGAAATTTTTGTAGCTTCCAATTCCATTCTAACATTCACTGCAGCATCTTTAAGACTTTCAAATTGGTGACGGTAGTCGATTACAAATACTGGTTCATCATTGAACTTGTTGTAATCCATTAAACATTTATCAGAAGTCTTATTGAGGTAGTATTTTTCCGTAAAAGTTGCATACAACCGGTATTCAAATAAGTAATCATTCTGTTTGAAATCCAGTTCATGCAATGTTGCGGGAACGCTTGAGAGTTTAAAAACACTTTGCCATTGGTTATATTGGCATATGTGAAACTAGTTGCATTTTCCTCCTTCTTGTCATATTTAGCTTTTTTTATCGATAATAAAACCCATCATTGGATACTTTAATTCTCCACACCTGTGACTGATTGTGGTAGTGACGGTAGCTCGTGTAGTTCCCATTTTCTGAATACGACCATTATAGATAATTTAGTCTGCATTTCTGAGAACAAACTCGTCTTGACAAAATCGCTTAATATTATATGCGCAACTTCCTAGGTTATACGCTGGATATTAAAAGTTACAGTATTCTCAGCCGACTTGTAGCAGTTTACATCAGACTTGGATCTAATTAAAATCAATTCCTGTGGCCTATTAATTGCCTTCTTGTAATCTTCCAAAACCCGAAAATAGATTTAAGTGGAATTGCACACACAAAACGTCCATCTTTGAATATTGATTCAGAAGTCCAACCAGTGTGTGTAACGGACTTTGTTTCAGATTCTTCCATGGACACTAACCCCTTGATCGTTCTAGTAATACCAGGGATTCGGCACACATCGACTATTTGATTGTAGCCCAACTTGTACTGTATTTCTTCAAACAGAAAGTAGGATGCATTACATGCAAACTCGTATGATTTAACTGGATCTGCAGTTTTATAGACACGCTTAATAAATATAAAACTTTCGTGCGGAAATATGATGTTATCACTGCTTTGAATTTCTATAAAAATCCGATCATTGTTTTCTGCGTTTAATTTACATTGAAGATGTGTATAATATTCTTTTTTTATGATGGTTTCATCTGATTCGTAGCTTCCAAACACAATTTAAGTACGTCATCGTACTAAAACCTACCTAGTTTAATGTTGCTCTCGCTAAACTACTTTATTTCGACCACCCATCATTTATAACTTTCAATTCTAAAGATTTCAAAACCGATTTCTTCGACTGTAAGTCCCTTGACAACGTGACACTTTGAAGTAGAAAGAACTTGTAACTGTCGAAACCTGCGGGCTCGTGTTTTATATACGAAATAGTTTGACATTTCCTTAAACAAGTATGTTTCCGGAAAAAAGTTGATCAATTACCCTCAACGGTCAACCAATCTGATTGTACTGTTATCGATTTCTGATACACTAAATGGGTAATATATAATGTAGTTTGGTTCTTTCTCCAGATTACACTCGGGTGGTACAGAAAGACTGTATTCACAGATGGTGTGTGTCAAAGTATTACTGCTAAACGATCCTGTTGTAATACTGGTTTCCACAAAAATAATATACACCGAGATTATCTATTTTGAATAGACCTGCACCTTGCCGAAGTTCTAGATCACTAGAATAGGTGAAATAGCTTGCGAGTTCTAATGAGCTAAAGAGCCAAACTACAGGTCCAACCAAAGTAGTAAGGTCGTTAGTGAGGAACCAGACTAAGACAGGTCCCCGAAAGAGGGTAGCTGCTCTTTCGGTACTTAGATTGGCAGAGACTATAGGGGTCGGTATGGCAGTCTAAGACACGCTACCGTGATGTGGAAGGCAACGGAAAACCACCACATTACCTTCCAAGTACACAGCGTACCTAAATTATAATAAAAGATGGCATTCTCTGGGGTAAAAGATTCCAGAGTTAAAATAGTCCCCGATTCGGATCTCCGGGAGGGAACTACTTTGGAGGATGCAATCGGAAAGTTCAAAATAAGAGTCGGAAACATTTTGCGAGTCGGAGCGTGGAATGTTAGAAGCATGAAGCAAGTAGGTAAGTAGAGAATCTAAAAACCGAAATGAATAGGTTAGCACTAGACATAGTAGGGATCAGCGAAGTTCGGTGACCAGAAGCGGGGGATTCTTGAAGTGGAAACTTTAAGGTAATTGATACAGAAGCAGAGGAAAGAAATTCGGGGGTGGTGATAGTTATGCGAAAAAACATAGGACGACGTGTAGAAAACTACTTACAAAAGAACGAAAGAGTACTCATGGTTAGATTAGAGTCTAAACCGGTAAACACAGTAATAATACAAGTACATATGTCCACCTCTAGCTACAGGACATAAAAATTCAATAATTACAGGGGATTTTAATGCAGTAGTAGGTGTGGGTAGAGAAGGAGCAGTAGTAGGTTTATTTGGTTTAGGCACGAGAAACGACAGGGGAAATAGACTGGTAGAATTTTGCGACAACAATTTAATCATCACAAACACATTATTACACCATTATGCTAGAAGACGATATACGTGGAAGATGCCAGGAAATATACGAAGATATCAAATAGATTACATTCTTGTTAGACAATGGTTTAGGAATCAAGTAAAAGATTGTAGAAGCTACCCAGAAGCAAATATAGACACTAACCACAACATCGTAATTATGAACGCAGCACTTAAATTTAAAAATTTGAAAAAAAGAAACAGAAAAAGGCACTTTGACTTAGAGAAACTAAAAGATAAAGATATTCAAGAAAGATTCGAAAAAAAGTCAAATGAATTGCTGAAACATATCGGGAAAGTATCTGGTACTAAGGAAGTAGAAACAGAATGGAATAACATTAAATCCAGCTTAGACATGGCGGCCAGAGATATTCTGGGCTATACACAAAAAGAAAATAAGAAACCATGGATAACAAAGGATATCCTGAATTTAATAGAAGAAAGACAGATATACTAAAATAAATCAGACAAAACATGAAAACAGAGATACAAAGCCATAAAATGGGAAATTATTCGCAAATGCAGGAAAGCTAAAGAACAATGGATTGATGAAAAGTGCAAAGAGGTACATACTAAGATGGAAGTAGGAAAGACAGATGAAGCATACAAACTAATTAGAATCAATTTTAGGGATATAAAACCGTATAGCAAACATATAAGAGACGCGGGAGGAAACGTTATTATAGAAAATGTACGGAAAGTGGGTAGATGGCAAGAATATAGAGGGAATTTATATGCTGGAGAGGAACTGACTGCATTAGAACGGGAATCAGACATTGAAAATGCTGACTTGGGATATCCAATACATAGAGATGAGTTTGAATTAGCATTAAAGGGTCTGAAAAATAGTGAGCCGCCGGGTAGAGATAAGGTGCAAGCAGAAACGACGGATTAATATGTATGGATCTTCTAAGAAAATTAGGAGACAACGTTGATATAAAAACCCGCTTATTAAGAACAAAACACGGACAAATTCCCATTAAATTTCAAAATAATAATATTCAAACCGAGCAAAAGTACACCATCTTACTCAGAACAGAAAAACGAATAAAAATTTTAGTAAATTCAAAAGAAGACGTAGGAATTATAAACCACATGTCATTTCAACCCGGAGTAGAAACACCTACAGCATTAGTACAAATAAAAGACAATTACGCCACTATGACAATTTTAAACTCAAATGATTACTCCACAGAATTATCGTTGACAACCCCAATAGACGTAAAAGAAGTAAACTTTAGCGAGATAGAGATAGACGAGGAATATGAAAACCATTTCAACCCTACAGAACACGACAGGATGTTAAGAGAAAATTTAATTAACATTCGTTTTAATAACGACATTAATCACGAAAAGGAGAGAGCAATTAAAGATGTATGTTTCAAATACCGAGATATATTCCATTGCGAAAAAATACCTTTAACTTTCATTGAATTAACAGATAATAAACCTATTTTCACCAAAGCATATAGACTACCTCGGGCAAGTCAAAAAGAAGCAGATAGACAGGTAGCAGACCTATTAAAGCAAGATATAATCCAACACTCAAATTTACCATGGAGCAGTCCCATATTAATAGTACCAAAGAAATTAGACACCTCAGGCAAACGCAAATATGAATGGTTTCGATTATAGAAAATTCAACGAGAAAACGGTAGACGACAAATACCCATTACCCAATATCACTGAGATTTTAGACAAATTAGGAAAGTGTCGATATTTTTCGACATTAGACCTCGCCTCAAGAACAGAACAGAAACCGATTTCAGTACACCTAGAGGACACTATGAATACACACGCATGCCGTTTGGATTAAAGGATGCACCCGCCACGTTTCTAAGAAATATGGATAACATTCTAAGAGGAATACACAACGAAAAATGTCTTGTGTACCTGGACGATATAATTGTATATCCAACATCACTCGTAGCACACTTAGACAGATTGAGGGAAGTCTTTGAACAATTGAGACAAGCTCATTTTAAGGTCCAATTAGACCAAAACCGAATTTTTACAAAAGGAAGTATCATTTATAAAACACATAATAACCCCACAAGGAGTTATGCCAAATACAGACAAGACGAGCGCAGTACTAAATTACCTTTTACGTAAAACTAATAAAGAAATTAAAGGATTTTTAGGACTCAGTGGTTATTACTGAAAATTTATCAAAAATTATGCACAAATAACCAAACCATTAACAAACCGTTTAAAGAAAAGTAACAAGATCGAATACACCCCAGAATTTATTAGAGCAGTAGATAGAATCAAATGTATCCTTACAAATCACCCTATATTGGAATACCCCGATTTTTCAAAACCGTTTATATTAACAACAGTAGCTTTGGGCGCATGTGATAAGCCAAGGAAAAGTAGGTAGCGATAAACCAATCAGTTGCGCATCTAGAACATTAAACAAGACCGAACAAAAGTATAGTACAATTGAGAAAGAATTATTAACAATAATTTGGGCAACAAAATATTTTAGACCATATCTTTATGGAAGAAAATTATATATACACCGACCATAGACCATTAGTATGGCTATACAAACTCAAGAAACCAAATTCAAAATTACAAAGATGGAGGATTAGACTTGATGAATACGATTATGAAATCATATGTAGAAAAGGAATTTATAATAATAACGCAGATGCACTAAGCAGAATACAACTTAACGCAATAAAAGCGGAATCAATTATAGGTAACGTAGACGAAACAGAGATAAGAGAAGACCCAGAAGAAATAAACACTATTCACTCACACAAAACGAAGAACCAAAAACCGCGATTAAAATTTTAAATGAAGCTATAGACATAAAACCAAATTATTTCATAATTACCGAAGTTTTAACAAACCCCAATCCAGTAAAATATACAAAAACAGATAATAAGAAAATATATCAAATTCAAATAACGAAAGATGATAACGAGGAGCAAATAATTAAAACTTTAAAAGAATATACCCTCGAGAAAAAAATGTTTTTACTTTTATGTCACCATCAAACATTTATACAAACGATTTTCAGAATTATATATTAGATTATTTAATAACTCTGGCCCTGAAATTATTAGATGGACAAGAAAATTAATAACACTTAGATGGCCCAGACAAAATAAATGACGTAATCAGAAATCAACACGAAGGCAAAACCAACCATCGTGGAATCAACGAAACCCTCAAACAACTCATAAGGAGATATTACTTTAAGGACATGAAAGAATTAACCACAGATTTTATTAACCAATGTGAATTATGCGACAAAGCGAAATACGATAGGTCATCCACAAAAGTACCCTTAATGTTAACTAAAACACCCGAAACCCTTTCACCAATTACATGCAGACACTCTAGTAGTAAAAGTTTAAAACTTTTTAACAATTGTAGACGCATTCACCAAAGTAGGCCAAGCAATACTCACCACTACAAAAAATAGTATCGATGTAACCCAAGGATTTTAACAATACTTTACATTTTACGGTACACTAGAAGCAATAACTTTAGACAATGGCAGTGAATTTAGAAATGAAACAATACAAAATACCCTAGATCTCCATAAAATAAAAATTTATTTTATAACGGAATATCACCCAGAATCAAACGGATTAATCGAAAGATTACATCTAATTTTATTAGAACAGATAGGACTGTTAAGATTAACTTATAAGAAAAAACACATAACTAATTTAATATCATACGCATTAATTGCCTAGTATAACACGATCCATTCATCAACAAATTTCACACCCCTTGAATTAACATTGGGACACTCTGATTCTCGCAACCTTTATGATATACATTACAACAAAGAAGTATAAAAACAGTAAGCTAAAGGCCATAAAGAAAAATTAAAAATAACTTATGACAATGTAAAAAATAAATTAGATAACGATAAAGAACGCATTACAACAACCCGCAATAAGAATGCCGATATAAATAAATTTTCAATAAGACAAACCGTATACGAAAGGAATTTTAAAGATAAAAGACACAAAAGAGCCCCAGAAATATAGGTCTATTTAAAATCAAAAAGATATCAGACAAAAATGTAGCTATAGTAGATAACGGAAGCATAGTAAAATATATCCACTTAAAGAATTTAAGACATTCTGTAATTTCAGATGGACAGTCATCACCTTTGCCGTCAACCTCCAACCAGGTAGAACGCAGGACGACATATTAGTCAAAGACATTTAGAGAACAACCCCGGTATACTACCAGTAAAATTGGGAAGTATGCAAATTGCAATAGATTATTGGACATTCGCACAGGAATTTGACCTAATAGAATTAAAACAAGAACTTTATATAATTAGAAACAATTACTACGGACTGAAACAATCAATAGACACAGCCAAATTCGGAAAGGAATGCGCGATAGAAAGGCTTAATTATAACAGTATAATGGAAAACATCTTAAAGAACACAAAGGATAAATTTAATAGGCTGATACCAACAGATCAAATTACAAGACGAAAGAGAGGACTTATTAACGGATTAGGTAATATTATAAAAGCTATCACAGGCAATTTAGACCACCAATATGCAGAAAGATATACAACACTTAATTGAAAACCCAAATTACATAAAAACCATTGTTAAAAATCAAATATCTTTAACTCAATCAACCATAATAAAATTTAATGCTACACTAAGAAAGCTAGTAAAGAACCAAGACAGTTTCACCGATAGAATACTAACCCTTAAAAGTAACATGCAAACTACAATGCTAGGCATGCGAGATTTAATCAGATTTAACATCATATTTAACCAAATCATATCAACCCTTACTGCAATCCAATAAATTTTAGTCACATTACAAAACGCTGTAACATTTGCTAAGCTAAACATATTACACGCTAGTATAATAAAACCAATTCATTTATTAAATGAATTACTGAAGATTAGATCACTTATAACTAATAGCAAATTACCCTTTGAAGTAACAGAATTTGATATACTTATATTTGAAAAAATAGCCATAGTAAGAGGTTATGTAAAAAATCATGATATTAGGTTTCTACTAGAAATCCCCATAGTAGAAAGTAACACCTATAATTATTATCATTTATTTGCTTTTCCCATAAAAGTTACTAGCAGGTATCAAATTATTATTCCAAAAACCAAGTTCTTTGACCTGAATGAACTTAGGTATGGATTTACGAATGAAAAATGCAAAGAAGTAGTACCAAGTCAATACTTATGCCAATCATCAACGACAACAGCTATTCAAGCAGATAGCTCCTGTGAAGTACAATTGTTAAGATTCTCTAATTACTATAAGAATTGTGATCCAAAACCAGTGCAAATTACAAATATGAAAATTCAAAAAATCACTGACAACAAATGGATTGCTGTATTTCCACAAGAAATAATAGCAACCGCCCATTGCAACCAAAACAAAAATCATTTAGCATTAACTGGAAATAAAGTAATCACTATAAAAGAAGATTGTTATTTAAAATTAAAAATAAAATTATTCGAGTATACCAAGACTCAACAGTAACGAAGAAATTCGCAAATTTACCGGAACTACAGTTCAAGAATACGCAACCCGAAGTCGACGAAATCAGCAGGAAACCAATGCGACTAGAGCACCTAGACCTAGACGATCTCAACCAAGCCGTAAAGTTAATAGACAATTACAAAAAACATTTAAGTGAATTAAAAGTGCCAAAAGTACATTATGACAATATCAGTGTTTGAACACTTTTATTATTCATTATAATCATTTTATTAACTATGTATGTATTGTACAAAATGTATTTTAGATATAGGAACAAAGAAGGGAATTTTAGTAATAAGAAACAAGAAACAAAAGGAATTAAAGAAATAATAAACGAACTTGTAGGGACAATGAGTTTTAAAAATTAAGCAAAACTATTTAATTTTCATCTACGTCGAAAAGAGTTACATATCCCCCAAATTAAAATATATATGTAATTAAATAAAACTATTAAAATTTAAGTTAAATGTTACATTGTATAAATTGAAAAACATAATAAAAAGGTTCATGAAAGTTCAACAAACCAGACAGTGAGAACGAAAACAGACATTCTATTCTAGATGTATCGTGATACTGCAGATGCAGGTCACAGTAGGTGATATGACAGTCATTATTAGAATTAAAATTGTTACATTGTATTAAATACAGAAATAAGCAGACATAAGCTCTGCAGTTCTCACAAGCAATGTAAGGGGCAGGGATAGCATAAATACCCTTGAAATCCTAAGATGGCCAGTCAGTTTAGAGCTGCTCAACTTTAACATTGTTGTCAGTTCAGCTACTCACCATAATTTTAGTTTAATTAATAAAAGTGAATTTCTACTTAAAATTTTTTTGATCTCATACGTTACTGCATATAACGAACTTGTAATCAAAATTAATTGTAATTTAGTATAAAATAAATTCGATAGAAAAAGTTTTTTAGAAAAGCCTTTCTAAAAAGCCGTTCCAAGAAACCCAAAACCTATCTCGCCTACTGCCAAAGATATAAATATTCAAATCCACACATACAACTACTTACAGTAACGGCAAACGAACAACATTGTTCCAAAAAATGTTTTTGGATTTAGTTGGAGTATAACGATGCGACGTTAACGGCAATTCATACGTTCTTACCATTCTGTACAACTTGTTAAAATTTATTGAAGCGTATCTTCTTCCTGATACAGAAACTGTTACAGTGTCATATTCTTCTGTCAATAAGTTTATTTTACAGTACGGTATCCCAAAGGAAATTATAACAGAGCAAGACACGGAATTTACAGCGGCAATTGTTAAAGAAACTTGTACATTCTTACATATAAAACAGTTAAATTCGACAGCATATCAACATTAAACATTGGGATCACTTGAAAATTTTCATAAACACTTAAGAATACGATGTACCAACTATCAAAACGCATGGAGTTCTCGGTTGCGATTTTGGTATTTTTCATACAACACAACGGTGCACACCGAAATAAAATACCCATTTTACGAATTATTATACGGAAAAGTTTTTCCGTTTGCCATCTAATATAAATGAAAACGTAAATCCTGTATACACATTTAATAATTACCCCCATTGAATTAAAATACCGCCCGCAACAAGCACAAGCAGATGCTCACAAAAATTTACTCCCATCCAACATTAAAAGAAAAGAGGTGTATACTATCGTAAGAGTACCCCTACAATAATATTTAAGTATAGTGATCTAGTTTTAGTACAAAATAATATATCCAATAAGTTACAAGTATTATTTAAGGGACCTAATAGTGTAAATAATAGAAAAACCTTCAACTGTGCTATTAAATGTCGTAGATAAGAAAACGTTAGTTCATAAAAATCATGTTAAGCCTTACTGCGCACAAGGATATCTTTAGAGTGCGTAAATATTTACGTAGTCATACGAAAAGAAAAACAAAAGTTTTTTACAATTTTTCTTTTACTCCGCCAATAGAGATGTGATAAACTCATAATCAAAGGTCGCATATAATTTATTGTATTTCTGTTTAGCAATAGAAAATATTGCAATGCGTGTCAGAGCAATGAACCTGTGGTCCGTAAGCATAAACTGTATTGTTATCAACAAGATTCATTGAACTGCAGTTACAATAATTGTGAAACAGACATTTCTTTCATTTTATTTAAAATTCTTTTAATGATTTGAGTATTGATAGGGTAATTGATAGAACATTGGGTTTTTAGTATAATCTGTATACTTGAATAAGTATTATTTATTATGGGGTTCGAGATTTAATCATCCAAGAGTACGATCATCGCGCCTATTCTAATTGTAAATCACCTCTTTGTCTTTATAACTAGGCATCATCATCATCATTAGGTCTTCAGTCCTAGAACTGGTTGGTTCATTCCAATTAATTTGTATGCTTCGGCTGTCGTTCCTATTTCCATCTTAGTTTGTATCTTTTTGCACTTTTCATCAATCCATTGTTCTTTAGCTTTCCTGCATTTGCGAATAATTTCCTATTTTATGGCTTTGTATCTCTGTTTTCCTGTTTCGTCTGATCTATTTTTGTATTTTCCTCTTTCTGCTATTAAATTCAGGATATCCTTTGTTATCCATTGTTTCTTATTTTCTTTTTCTGTATTGTCCAGAATATCTCTGGCCGCCATGTCTAGGCTGAATTTAATGTTATTACATTCTGTTTCTACTTCCTTAGTATCAGAACTTTTCCCGATATCTTTCAACAATTCATTTGACTTTTTTTCAAATCTTTCGTGGATATCTTTATCTTTTAGCTTCTCAAAGTCAAAGTACCTTTTTCCGTTCCTCTTTTTCAAATTTTTAAATTTACGTGCGCCCTGCATAATTACGATGTTGTGGTCAGTGTCTATATCTGCTTCCGGGTGGCTTCTACAGTCTTTTACTTGATTTCTAAACCGTTGTCTAATAATAATGTAATCTATTTGATATCTTCCTATATCTCCTGGCATCTTCTACGTGTATCGTCTTCTAGGATGATGTTGAAATAATGTATTTGTGAATGTTAAGTTGTTCTTGTCGCAAAATTCTACCAGCCTATTTCCCCTGTCATTCCTCGTTCCCAAAGCGAATAAACCTAATATCGCTCCTTTCCTACCCTCATCTACCACTGCATTAAAATCCCCCGTAATTATTAAATTTTCATGTCCTTTTACGTATCCTAGTATGTCTTCGATATCTTTGTAGATCGCTTCTAGCTCTTTGTCGCCTTAGCTAGAGGTGGGCATGTATACTTGTATTATTACTGTACTTACCGGTTTAGATTCAAATCTAACCATGAGTACTCTTTCGTTCTTTTGTAAGTAGTTTTCTACACGTAGTCCTATCTTTTTTTGCATAACTATCCCCACCCCCGAATTTCTTTCCTTTGATCCTGTATGAATTTCTGTTAGTAATAACGCTAGTGGTTGTGATATCCCACGCGCAGGTTACGCCACTGAAGTGCTGTGCTCGTATTGCGACTCGCCGGTAAGCAGGTGTAGCGAGTTCCGTCGTGACCGTGATATACAACAAACGTGCACGCGCTCTGACGCGATGTATAATGTTTAACATTCAGAACTATTGTATACATGCATTATATTTAAGTTGTACGTTATGTTGATTTATTCCTGTATTAACCTGAGTTCTGTTTCTTATTAAATTGCCATATTATTACATAATTTATCAACTGATGGGTAACATGTTACGGGTTCTTTTTATCCCCTAATGTGACCAGTGACCTTTAAGGAAGGATTTCCTTAAAATGATGGAACGCAAATATCTTCCGACTATGCTAGAGGTCTATTCCTTGGGCAGAGCTTATGAGGATTGGTCGTGGTTTTTTTACAAAGCATTATTTTCTTACTAAAGCTAGATTCTTAACAAAACAGGGGTTTAAATAGGGCGCCACCAAGTCATTAACTTTAAACACGGGGTTTCCCTAAGGAGGACTTGGGCGTCCTTAGAGAGGAATACCGTGTTAACTTCTAACGCAGAAGCTGTAAAGAAAATTTAATTAAATTTACAAAAATGAGGACACAAGAGGCATACTCTTGTTACCTCATATAAAAAACAACAAAGATTAATCAGGCAACAATATTTTGAGCACAGATTTTATGCTTCCAAATCTGAAAAGGCTATTAAAGCTTCTTGTTAAATTGCCACTATACGCTATTTTATCTTATACCTGGTACTCTACTTCTGAACGTACTTGTTCAGAATAAAACAATTACTTAAGAAAATTAAATGTTGCTTCTTTAATTAAAATAATTCTTTCATAAAAATTGTAAATATAAAATTCATATTTGAAAAAAGATAATACAAGCTTCATCTACTCATAAGGTAGGCTTATATTTTCAAAGGAAATATTAAAAACTTTAAATGTTGTTTTCGTTACAAAAATTTAACTTGAATTTATACCAGAAATATCAGATCTGTTTTTTTGTTTACATATTTATAAAAATTTAACTACATTGTCTATAAATTCATCATTCAGAAATTGTAAGTGAAATCATGCATATATGAAACATTAATAAGAACTCTTTAGGTTTGTTTAAATTTTATTAAAATTAGTAACTGTGATTACACTGCACTAGTATTGACAATAAAAATTTATTACGGTCCTTTTCAGTTTGTTAAACGGGTTAATGATAATAAGTGGTTGCAAAGATATTTTCTGAAGCAGTCTCGTATCAAAGATCACCAATTGTAAACTTGATGTAAGAATAATACTAATCTCTTACCTTGGTTTAGCAGGTGTTGTTTAAGTGATGGTGTTACAGCATGTTAGGGCAGGTGTTAATACATACGTTTTTCAGAAAACAAGTGACGTAAAATTCACATGTTCTACAAGACACAAGCAGCTGCGTGATCCTTGGACCGGACCATATGAACTTCGTGCGTTTTTCTTATACGCACAAACTGGACCAACCAAAATCCAATATAAAACTTAGATGTTCTATGGTGTGTAGATCTTGACCAAAATAATTACCATCGTATAGTCGTCCTCCTAATTACTTGTAATTTCACACTTGCAATTTCAAAAATACCATTTCAATTCATCATTGGACTTTATTTTCAAACCATACAAATTTCTACGTACTTTGTAGAACGTTTTCTTAAAATCCATACTTATTGTTTTCTCCCATAACATTACATAAAATCCAACTATTCATCGTACGGTTGAAGGACGTTCATCTTGGATCGATATTTTATATCGCAAAGTTGACGTGAATAAACTATAACTTGATACTCGCAGGTGCGAAGGTAGAATTAATATCCTCTTGAAATACAGCATACCGACTGCCTTATTTTTATAAAACCAGATAAGGCAAGTTTATTCTAACAAAATGAACATACGGAGAAGCCTTACAATTGATACACAAAACGGTTTCTTAAAAAGTTCTTTCTCTACATTTGCAGGAGAATTATAAAATAAATATTTAATCGAAGATTTGCCAGAACATTTAATTGAAGATTTTCTAACAAAGCGTTGAAAGGCATATTTTATTGTAACTTTTACGAAATTATTAAAGGAATATTCTAAGTGCTATTTAAACAAGTGTCCAAAGAATTATTAAATGAATTTATCAATAAAATTATTCAAAGTTATTAAAAGAATTTTTCAAAAGACATTATAAAAAGACGTTATATAAAGAAACTATCCAAAAACGTTATTAAAAAGCGCTACAACAAAATTATTTAATTTATCTAATAACTTATTTTCAACTCTTACCATTGTTAAAACCACTACGCCTAGTGTTCAGCGCACTAAGGCTCTACTACCGCACAAGGCCAGACGCAAATTCATGCTAGAACCCTTTTGGTTTCCATGATGGTTCTCGACGAGAGCTCTAGCTAAAGTATCCTTATGTTCGTCTGGTGCGTGTTACTCCAAAATTGTTCAATAAACAGTCGTCTGAATTCCGCGTATGTGTCGTACTGTTTTCGTATGATGTTGTGCCATTTTTCCGCGTTGCCCGTCAAAATCGCCCCAACTATTTGTAACTTCGTCCGTTTGTTTTCTGTCTCCACAATTTCATCTAATCTATCCAAAAACCCCATCGGTTGTTCTGTCCGTCGTCCTTCAAATTTCGGTAGCGCGTCTCGGTTTAGTTTAATTTGCTGTCCGTAGTCTAGTCCTCCGCGTCTCCTTTCTAGGTCGTCTAACTTGTCTTGTATCTGTCTAACTTCGTCGCCGACCCTGTTCTCTAATATTGTCACGTTGTCTTTAAGTTTTGCGTCCAGTTGTGTCCTAGCGTTAACATTTTCGTGTTGTAGTGTTTCCAGCGTCTGTCCTAAATTCCTGTAGTTGGTCGTATGCTTCTTGTCACATGTTTGTATCCACCCGTTCAAATTTGTAAATCCTCTGATCATGGTCTCCTCAACTGCTTCCACGCGTGTCTTAACTTCTGCTCGTATGTCCGTCCTTGTTGCGTTCAACTCTTGTAGCAATTTTATTTTCTACCTAGATATGTTCGTATAATTAATCCCTTTATTTAATAATAAATAATATAATGCATAATAATGCTATTCAATCCATTGATTAAATATTACCTATTGCCCAATAAAGTATTAGCATTCAGTTCAAATTAAAATTTAATTTCCACGGTGACAAAATAAAAGCTTCTATTAAGTATCATTCCTAGAGCTTCATCTATTAAGAAATTACGAAGTAACGTTGTTACCGGGCAGCAACTCGCTTGACGACACTTCTAACACAGCTGTGGTGAAAGCAGGTCGGTTTGTTCTTAGAAACAATGGTTTTTTGCTGTTTTTCGTGTTGGAAGCACGTGCGGATTAAGTTCTGTTAAGAGAATGTCATCTCCGAGAGGCATTTTTTGATAGTCCATTTGTTGGAACAGCTCGCAGATGACGAAAGATTTTTTGGTTGAAAGGCCGTGGTAACAGTAAGTAAAAATCTGATTCTGTAACGATATTAATTAAAAATTTTCAGTGCAATTTATTTATATATGGTATTCAATTTAAATTACAAACAACTTTATTTATATATAATAGGAAATTTTATAAATGGTATTCAATCCAAATTACATAAAGCAACTTTATTTATGTATAACATGAAATTATACAGATAGTATTCAAGTTAAATTATCAAGCATCATTTGATGGTTTTCGTGGTTTAATGTACATATAAAGCAACTTTAAATTAACATGCAGATTGGTTTTTACGCTTTGTTCTTGGTGTGGTCCTGGCGGAATTTAATTACTCAAAATGGATGCCGAGTAATGTGATTTTCAGTATGCAGTAAAATTATTTGTTCGAAATTGGAGATTTCCGTATTTCAATGCTGACGTAAGATTCCTTTATGGTATTTTTCAGACAGACGGAGTTCTGGTATGTAGAAAATTGTTTTCGTATGTTAGTTGAACTATGGACGTAGTAACGAGATAAATTTTGTTTAATCAAGTTGTGTAAACTTCTAAATAGGTCAAGGACAGACCACAATTATATTTTTCAATATTAAGCAATAGGAATCTGTAACTTTTACTTACCTCATTCTTTTATTAATTCAATGAAACAACAGAAGATGTCATTACGTGTTAGAGAAAGTGAATTCTTATATTTATGAGAACTTAAAATTAAATTTCTATGTTTGATATTTCATTCATACTTATTTGGAATTATCCATTGTAAGGTTAAGGTAGATCTACCCTAATTAACATTTTTGTTATCAATAAGCAACAATTTAGAAAGCAACTTTATGCTTTGTCAATTTGTTAAATAAAACCACATTTAATGTGATTGGTACTGATTTTATCCAGTGCCTTTGTAAATAATTTTTCACAAATTAAATTAATCATGACATAAAGAAAGAAAGATATTTTGTATAAAAGCACATAATTGAATACTAAAGGAATAGATTTTTATTTTCGAACAAAAGACTATTCTTTTTATTTAGGATGAATGAAAGATGATTCCAATTGAATTTAAAAATTTTGAGTAAGAATGCACAAACAGTGCTTTTCTTTGTTTAATCTGTTCACAGGTGTTGCAGAGGATTACTAAGGTCAAGGTCGAGCCATAAGGTAAGAAACTTTAGGGATTATGTGGTCTTTAATAAATTGGATAGCGGTTATAGCATAAAGGTTTCCGCATTAGCCTTGTACAAGGGACTTGAGTAAGGTCTTCTCTGTATAGAAAAATACGGTGGCGCCTTATTCTTTATATTTGTGGTCGCAATTCAACCCCGACCCACAGCTCATGTTCCACCCAGAGCATATAGTTCGACTAGCCGCTTTGCCTTTGAGATTTCCACAACTTTGAGCCATTTTCCATCAGAACTTGCCGTGGGCTCTCTTCGCTTATTGGAAATTCTCGTTAAACACAATCCCAAAATAACTTAAAAGGCTATACTCTCCCTGAAATTGTACCCGTGTATTTTCAATTTTGTCGTCTACGCGGTCTACCTTTTCTTGTAACTCAGTCTTGAGTTCGTCCCTTACCTCTTGTATCGATGCCAGTAAGTACGCATGAGCGTTGTTTATTTTTGCTGTCATTTTGGCTTGTGACTCCTCAATTTTATTCGTTAATTCCGTTTGTGCTGTTTTAAAATCCGTCTGCGCCTCGGCAATTTTTTCCATTAAATCAGTTTTTAATTCCGTCTGCAACTCGACAATTTTGTTAGTTAATTCCGTTTTTAGTTCCGTGTGTGATGTCTTAAAATCTGTCTGTGCCTCGGCAATTTTGTTAGTTAAATCAGTTTTTAGTTGCGTGTGTGATGTCTTAAAAATCGTATGCGACTCGGCAAGTGACGTCTTAAAATCGTCTTTTAAACTCATCAGGAATCGCATAATATCTTGGTTTCCGGCGGTTTCAGCTACCTTGACCTCCTGTACCGTCGCCTTGTCCGCTTCTATATCTATTACCTCCGGATCTACCTGCCTCGCCTCCGTTTCCTGGACATCTCCCCCTGCATCTATCTCCTCGTCTTGTGCTATACATTCCGCGTCGATTCCGTACATCCTTCCTGACCTCGTTATACGTCTGGTGTCCGCGTCTGTCATCTGCTGCCTTTTTCAAACTTTTCTTTTCCTGTAAAAATTTTAACTACGGGCCCCACCTAACCTCGGTGTCACTTTTTCTACTACTGCTTCTGTCTAGCCTCACGTTGGGTTTGCCACCTTCTTATGCTCACCCCCACCCCTTTTTTTTATATGATAATTACTTTAAACTGTGATTTATTTATTTACAATTCTTATATACTTGACAGTGTGAAACTTTTGACTCTTATATTTCGTGCTTTAACTAAGTTTGGTCGGTCTACAAAACAAAACTATATGAATATGCCTCGACTATTGAAACTCGCCTTCTCAGGGTATCCACACCTACCTACCGTGGGTTCAGTGATAGGTAGATGGTCACTACACCAACCAAACTGCACTACCTTTATTTTAGTACATGTAACCTTATATTCGTATATGCCAAATTTTTAATAAGCAGATCTACGTAGCCTTGTGCCAAATCAATTACTCTTACCAAATTGACTTTGACGTATCAAAACACAGTACTCACCCGATTTACGCGTCGCTGTAGGCCTCTCTGAACTCTGGCTCAAAATCTCAATCACCGGATGGGTCTTCACACTGCGTTGCACTATCACTATGGCTCTTCTGCTTTCCAGACACCAGGTTTTGCTATACTTAATTTTGATATCCACTCAAATCTATAAATAATGACCAAATTTAGAATTTTGAATACTTTGCAATTTTACTTCCCCCCCGCGCTAATTTTCCTATAGTTATGCCTTCTTTCCGTATAATACTCCTGCTAATCTAACGCTATCCTTTCTTTAACCTGCTCGTTTCAATTCTATGCTCCTTTCTAGTTTCCACTCAATACCAATCTATCCGCAATGCACTATCCAAATCATTCCAAGTAGTTTCTCCTTCAGTCTAATAAATCCAATCCAATTCCTTTCTGCCTTAATCCAACTCGTTCCAAACATCCACTATTAATTACGCCTGTATCAATGTCGCTCCAATCCACTCTTACAACTTTCCACCCGTCTTTACTATTATTATTATTCCACTCACTTATCTATACTCTTCTTTGTTTCAATTAAAGACTTGAATTTTTCAAAATAATTTATTTACTCTTTTTAATATTCAAATTAGCGCAGTATACAAAAAAACACGTCGTGTTACAAAAATATTTTAATCGAAATCTGTTATTTATGTTTACCTAGGTGATACCACCTTTTAAATTATGCCTACTCTTTATACATTTTACAAATCCCCCATCCAATTAAATCATCCCAACTAGTTTGTGTCACTAATACCTATAATTCATCTTTTATACTTTACAATTTTATACTTAAATGTTCAATCATTGGTTCATATGACCGCGTCACCCTTCAATCAGCTTTGACAATATTTTCACTTATAATTTTGATACTACAAGTTTGTCCAAAGGTTGATTCTATTAAATAAGTGCCGAAATGTTTCACATATAAACCTGGCTCTGTGTGGTGAATAGTGGAACTTCTACAGACGCATCTGGTTTTTCGATCAGCAAATGTACATTCTTTGGCTTATTAACGTACAACTTAGTATAAATCCTTGAATATTGTGCTTTCTCACGTCATCAAGTCATTGTTTTACGTCTTGGCACTTCTACTTTGACTAATATACTTCAAATACTTTAACATTTGTAAAGTACGGCAAACACAAAATTTTGGCTTTATTTGGCATATACACAACCTTCAAACAAAATAATCTTTATACCCTTTTAGCTATTACTAACACTTCAATATATATATATATATATATATATATATATATATATATATATTGCTGTGATATTCTCCTGTGTATGGGAACTGGGTCCTTTCAACAAAAAAATTCTAGTCCCACCGATTGGACGTCATAAACTGCTGTGATCCTGTTTTCCGTCTCGGCTGCTCACCTAATTTTATAAACCTCCTCATTCATAAAATTAAACAACACATTCCTACCACAAACATCAACGTTAACTCTATTTACATCAATATTCAGAATACATTAAATTTTCAAATTAAATTTCAGCATAAAATTCAGTTTTCAAAAAAAATTTCAAGATTAATTTTATTATCATTCTAATGTGCATCCAGAATTAAAGTCCTTGTTGGATGCCTAGTAATTAATATAACAATATAAGCAGACCGGAGTCTGAGTATAAAGGGAGCATCTACCACCCCTTTACGTTAATTAACCAGGTTCGTTTAATTGAGCTCAAAGACATACCCAAATTTTCATCATATTCCTGAACATCAAAACAAAATACCCCTTTTTACTTAAACAAGCAAATTTCATCTTAAAATTAAACTTTTATGGTTAGTACAATTTCACTAATGTCCATTTAAAGTAAATCAATTATAAAGTCATTCAACACACACAAAAATGTCAAACAAAATAGCATAAATTACCTGAAGGTTACTGTCCTCGTAGCTTCAAAGTATCGTTTCTTTAGTTAATCACACCATTCAACAGGATTATATTTACAGCTTCTGATTCTCTACGCTTTTAAAATTTTCTCCATCACCATCCATTCAAAGTCGTTTCTGGGCCTTTCCGGAACTCATCTGTGTTTATCTGACCCTTGTTTCATGGATCCAGACACGTATTTGAACCATTTAATTATTAACACCCCCGAAAAATAGCAAAGAAATGCATGCGTCTGTCACCAATATACGCCCAAACTGCCTACTTTTGTGTATACATTCGTCGTTGTAAATTTTGCTAATTGGTACAGTGAAACTAAATTTTATTACCTTGTATCTAAGTGCACTGAAGTCCATTCATGTTAGCACGTACATAACAAGCTATTTTGAATCACTAAAATATACGAGCAAACTTTAAATTATTTAATCAAACTAAAATGCACGGTTTAACATCTTCAATCAAGTCGCGTATGTACGAGCTTTTAACGCATCGAATCGTCAAAAGTCTAAGAGTCTAAGAGAGCCTGTTTATATTCACCTCCGTATATATAGCAAAAAGCCTGTCTGTCGGTCTGTTCCCCAAAACGGGTAATTCTAAAGAATTTCTCATTGTATGTTCCCAGTCTGTCGCTCGCACGTCGTTTTTACGAATTTTCACTCGCCCATTTAAATCTCAGAAAATTTCCACACGGCACGCAAGCATGTCCGAGAAAAACTAATTAATTTTGTACCGAAATTGTTGTTCTACCTCTGATATATGCATCCTATTTTTAACCAATCGCAACCCCATGACGTTGCTAAATCCCGCCTTTACAATATGTGTCTTTGCTTGACGCATTTTCTCTTTCCTTCTCTAACCTGTTCGTATTGGTGCAAATTGATATTCTGTATTATCGATTATTTTAGTCCACATGGAGTGTGAAATAACCCAGCTTTAGCAATTCTCGTAACTATTATGCGACGTTTTCTCCAAGATTCTTTGAAACATTAATTATCTGCAAAATTTACGCCGAATGTGATATTTAAACTACGCAGGTGTTCAAAATAATATTAATTCTCAGAGCTTTTTAAATAAACCCTGTTTTGTATTTAGTGCTAAAGCATCTGACCGTTTCCAATATTCTTAGACTCGACATGTTTATCTACACAAATTAAACTGAAATTGCCTTTTAAAAAACATCCTACTTCTAACTAACACTTCTAGGATTTGCTTTATTGGGTTTTTACAAGTTTCTATAGGTATTATATGTTACTAACGGTTTAATTAACTCCAATTAAAATTGATTTCTATCCTTTCATTTTAGTGAATCCCAACTAAATATCAATTATCCTCCGTACGCTCTGTCTACTACTTGTTACTTAAAATAGGGTCAATTAATACAAATCCTGCACGCAATTTCCATTTGTTTCTTTATTAGAAATAATCAAACTACACGCAGAGTTTTTCAATACTGTTTCTTTTGATATAAAGCGTCTTGTACACAATTTAAATTTCCCATTTTTACTGAAACGACCGCATTTATTTATGCTTCAAGGTTTTAATAAAGCGTATTATTTAATAAAATTCCTTATACACGGTGATTAAAATTATTTGATGTGATTATTTAATTTTCTACCCTGGTCTAAATATGAGTAATATATATATATATATTTTATAAATTACAATAAAGAAAAATACATTGTGTGTTTCATTTCACTTTACTACCGATTTAATAACTACGTAATCTCACTTTACAGAACGGTGTAAAACAATTTTTGACTTTTAATCTGAGTGCATATTTCGAATAGATGCTCTCATTTTTTTTGCGATTAAAGTTAGAAATGCATTTCAAATAGATGCTTTCATATTTTTTGCAATTAAAATTAGAAATGCATGTGATCTAAAATTGCAGAGTTGCCTTCAGTACGTAACTATGGAAATGCAAATGCTGAAGAAGCATTAGACTAGACTATCGTTGACAAGAAAAAAAGCTGTCTGACATGGGTTGAATTTTCTGCTGTTCTTGTTGTTTAATATTTTTATATATTTTCAAGATATGTGTGTGATAATCGCTCAATTTTTATAGTCAAGTTCTAGTTGTGTTCTATAGAACAAATCAAAAATGAATTTTTTTTTAAAATTGCCCTTGTCAGGAAAGAATAATGATAGTGGTTAGGTTAAAATTATTGAGTAGTTTATAGTCAATTCAAATGAAGTGCTAAAAAAAATTGTTTACTCCGTGAGCAGATCCGCCAATTGCAACGTTAGCATATATTTCAATAGATTTATTTCTAGTTTTTTTGAAGTTGGAGCATTTCATAAATTTCTTCGTTTATATATTTCTTGCAGATAAACTGAGTTCGCGATTTAATAACTACGACTTGTTATTCTTTAAAAGCGAGAATGAGAAAATTGGTGCAGTCAGTCTGTCTATCTGTCTATCTGTCTGTCTGTCTTTGGCAAATTTTTCGAGATATCTGTACAATTTGTTAAATGTTGTAAAACCAGTAGAGAGCTATTGCGTTGATCAATTATAATTGCTTTCAGGGTTGAGAGCCCCATTCGTGTTGTCTGAGTTTAATTGTTTTTATCAAACCATTCTTTTAATGTTTTGCACATTGCAGACTATTATTACCGTGCCTATAACATTTTGCGATAGATAGGTTTCCATCCATTTCTTCTTTTCTAGACCCTTCACACACACTTCTTCACCGGGTTGGATAATTTGCTTCGGCTAACATTGTAAAATTATATTAAAATAAATAATACAGACACAATCTTTCTATTGTTTTTTATTATTATCAAGCCATTCGTTTAATAACAAGGTATTTTGTTTTGCACATTGCAGATTATTATTGCTGTGTCTACAACAATGGATGTTATATTTTAAACGGTTGTTGATTTTTAACTCCGATAGCTTAGGACAACCTAGTGCAAGCATATCAGTTACAACGTTTTGCATTAGATAGGTTTCAATCAGTTTCTTCTTTTCTAGAACCTGCACAAATACTTCTTCACCGGGTCGGATAATATGCTTTAAATAAAGCGCTATATATGATAACACCATTTCAGCCGTTGAAAATTCATCCCAAGAAAGACCATGAATATTCCTTGTCACCCAGTCGTTATGTTTTATATAATCTTGGCTCAAACAACTAGACTGCATTAGCAGTTTAAAAATTTGATGCCAAACAACACCTTCCAACAAGTCCAAAACCGCAATTTCTTTGCACACAAACTCGTTTTTCTTGTATTTAAATCCCTGAGTATCAATTATATACATGTTTGTATGTAAATATATGCAGTAAACTTCGACTAATTAAATTAATATTAGAGCAATCTCCTTATATAGCAGATTACCACCATCTGCGTACTTTGCCAACCCACTTTTCAACCTATCACAAGAGTGAACTCATTTTGAATTGAAATGGGCCGCCGTGTGTATTTGCAGTCTCTAAACATAAATAAAAAACATAAATCATAATCCACTTTAATTAAACACAATTGACTTGAATGCGATATTTTGCATCTGGCATACTTTATAACTTCTCGCTAGAAAACCAAATTCAAAACATCTACACACATTTTCTCTGCACTTACATTTTCAACATACGTGTGTTTTGAAGTATGTATGTTCCATTGTAAGTAATATAAAGCCAGTCTGACTTCAAAACATGCTCACAAGTATTTTACATTAAAAGTATATAAGGCCGATCCTAATTCAAAACGGTGCACGTGTAACTTCTCGTTAGAAAACCGAATTCAAAACAGCTACACACGTTTTTCTCTGCACTTACATTTTTCAACATACGTGTGTTTTGAAGTATGTATGTTCCATTGAAAGTAATATAAAGCCGATCCTAATTCAAAACGTGCCCACAAGTATTTTACATTTGAAAGTATATAAGAATTCATGTTTTCACATTTTACATCAAAAGTATATAAGGCCGAACCTAATTCAAAATGGTGCACGTGTAACTTCTCGCTAGAAAACCGAATTCAAAACAGCTACACACATTTTTCTCTGCACTTACATTTTTCAACATACGTGTGTTTTGAAGTATGTTTCATTGAAAGTAATATAAAGCCGATCCTAATTCAAAACGTGCCCACAAGTATTTTATATTGAAAGTATATAAAAATTCATGTTTTCACAACTATTTTACATTGAAATGTTTTCACAACTATTTTACATTGAAGGTATATAAGGCCGATCCTAATTCAAAACGGTGCACGTGAATTTTACATATAGAAAATACGTGTGAACACGTTTTGAATTAGGACCAACCTACTACTAACCATAAATTTTGATTAGGCCGTTTCTCTCTAAAAATAAGGGGTCCGAAAAAGTTTCATCAAGTATTTGTTTCTGTAGAATCTCAAGACGCGAATTTTTCGAACGGTATCGAACGCCAGCTGTCGGGAGATTCCACGTTAGCGGTGTCTCGGCCCCGGAAAAAATGAAAGCACTTTTTTATAAGAACAATAATATCATAATAGCGTGTATCTATATTTTGTTCTAATCTCTCGCTTTCTGATAATTAAGCTTAAAATGCTAATATTGTCAAAATAACCTTCTTTACTACTTCTTTTAACATTATTAGAATTTATTATTGTATTCCATTTATATATTTTATAGTATAGCTATTATTTGTTGAGTTTATGTAAGCTATTCAAATAAATTCTTGAAACTAAAGTTTACTTTAACTTCTGATTTATTTATCTTCGTTTTATATTTCAGGGTGTTAAGAGTGTCCTCAACATTGTTGGTTATAACATTTATAGGTCTGGGTTAATCACTTATTCTTCTATTCCGCAAAATCTTTTTGGATAGTATGCCAGGAAATATCTCATGTAAAATATGCTTTATATTTTAGAAGTATCTTCTTAAACTTTTTCACTAACTATATTACCAGTTTAGTCAAGAACATTATAATCAATAATTAAATAATTAAATAATTTGGCGCATAGTTAATTTAAAATTGCATACCCAGCATTGATTCCACGGTTAGTTTACATGCTAGTAGAGGGTTTGTTCTCCTTTCAATCTTTAATAGATCATTTGTTTAAACATACTGTACAATCAGTTACAAAGTTTATGTTGCATCTATTCTATTTTGGTAACGTGCTAAACCAAAGGTTTTATAATTACAAAGTAGAAAAATTTGCTTTGGTTATCAAAGGCTAAAAATTGTTGCATTATGGATTCGCTGAAATAAGTTTAGAACGTGTTGTTTGTCAAAATATTTGCTTCAAAATAAATGGGAAACCTGTTTAAACACATGCATCTCTTAAATAAATTATGAACGTGGATTTGGGATCAACAAAGGTTGGCGATATACGATAAGGTACATACTGCAAATGAGCGAATAGTCCCCTCGAAAGGCAGTTACTCCTCTTTGACACACAAACTGACTTATAGTACGAATTCTCTGTTTTTTTGATGATGCTTTATATGAAACCTAGTTAATTCTTTTGATGGTTAATACCAATGCCAGTGCTCTAATTTTTTCTTACGCATGGCTATGGCACGCTAAATTACAGATTCCGATTGTAAATTAACTATCAATTTTGGTGCAAGGTGTGATTACGTAATTATTTTTCAAGTCACAATTAAGATAAACGTAAGCTCGCGTTGAAGCAATTTGGGAAATTTACTTATCTTTACTTAAGATTTAGGAAATGCTAATATCAATCATATTTTTACTAATTAGACGCTAAGATAAGTTTAGCATTTGGATATCCATAAAACCTACTTTCAGTATAGGATTACGTTATTACTTTTAGGTTTTGTCCCGAATTGCATTTCGGTAAGTAGCGGGTAAATAGCTTTTATTACTGTATATATTATATCTACTTTTCTTCTTTTATTTATTTAGGGCTAGGAACATTGTGTAAGTATACATGTACTTGTCATTTATATTTTAAGAATTTATGTGACTTGGAAATAATCACTAATTGATATTTGTTTAAATTTTATGTATATTTTAGAGGAATATTGTGTTATATGCTGTTTGACGTTTTCGTTTATATCTTGCTTTAACAATACGTTACGTAAATGTTTGTTTTGGTTTTTGCAAATATTTCTTTTGATACAATGCTTGTTAACTAAAGATTTGTAATAAATTTATTTCTTGAGGATTCCTATTTACTTTTTGTGTGACCCACGCCACTCTACAACGTTTTCAGTTAGTACGGCATTAATTTTTTGAATTCCTCATGTTTTGTTGAGATATTCGGTGTAGGAGACTTTCTTTGCTTACTTTACTTTTCTTTCTTGTTTGCACGGAATACGGTTACATAAAAATTGGGGTACCCAACCTGGGACAACGATTTTCAAAACCTTTCTCTTTTACTTAAAGTTTCCTTTAATTTTTGAAACTGCCCTTTTCTCTTAATGTTTGACTCGATTCTATTTAGAAACCTTTATTTTTACTCAACATTTGGTTCCAAATTTTTCTGTACATACACCGTTTCGTCTTGATAAAAATTTTTGTTGCGTTTGTGTTAGTTACGTACCCGTTTTCTTTAAGTTGGAAATAGAACCCCTCGAGTGCAAAAGCAGCAAACCAGGAGATCTGAGGTAGAGCGTGGACTGTTGGATAAAAGGGAGTGTTCAGATAGCAAATGTCACAACAAAACACAAAAAACCACTTACCGAATCGAAGAATCCCACTTGAGCTCTAAGTATTTTTCACCGTGGGTTTTTTTTGACCAGGCATAAACGAAAGGAATAATAAAGATTAGGGGATTAAATAATATGAACTTAAGTGAGGCACGTTTGCGTTCACATAGTACTCGCAATCAACTCATTATGGCCTAGCTATTGTCCTTATGAAAACTGCCCGGCATGGTAAAGAAAGAGACATACGAAGGGAAATGGCGCGAACATACCGCTAACCTAAAATAAACATTTTAATAAATGAAAATGATAAATGAGTAAAGTTAGAGTTAGGCATTTCTAGCAGAAGACTACGGCTTACCGGCCGATGCTCGGATTGAAGGAAATAAAATGGAAATAAGGGATAAGCAAATTGTAGAACTAAAACTATAGCTAAAGAAAGAAAATATACGAATACTAGTTTTCTAAGGAAGAGGTATTATCTTATTTACAGGACGAATGAGAGTACCGTGGGATGTTTTAACTGAAACAACACGAATAAAACTATTGCTACCGGTAAATAATTGTTCGACCCGCCCTAGTGGCCAAAATAAAGGAGAAGTTTCGATTCCGGGAAGAAAATAACTTGACCCACCTTGGGTCCAACGGACGCACGATTCCATTTGCATTGTTGGATTGCTGGATCAAGCGACGAGCTTCCAGTACAGAACAGTATAGTACGAATTCTACCACAGTGCCGCTACGGTATTCTACAGCATCTTATAATATTATGTAGTTCGCGGCTTGTGAAATGCTCTCTAGAGCATCATTATATTCTGCAAATAAACTTGTTTATAACTATAAATAAGGTCCTAACTAATCTAATAAATAAGCAGATGTACATAAGTGTGCTAGAATGTCTGTTTTTGTTATGTAATCCTACATGTCCTATCGAAGCAACTATTAATCAACATAATCAACAAATTAAACTAAATCCAATTCAATACAGGAAAGGTGCAGTCATGCTACTGTTTGTGAGTTGTATAAATAAACCGTTCCGAAACAAAATCTTTTATTGGAAACTTTTTAATTTTGCGCGATTGTTGTTGCGTTAGAATGCATTGGAAAATTTGCTAAATTTTTCGACATGCTAGATGCGGGTAAGGAACTTTTACAAAAAGTACGTAACAAAACTATATTAAAAGAACAAATCGTAGCAATTGAAATACTGGATGCTGTTCAATTGCTAAAAGATGTTTGCGATAACACCATTAAAGTGTGTAACGATTTTTTGGAAAGGAACAGCCTGAAAGATATTATATTTGAAAAAGATAGACCAAGTTTGCCAATTATTAGTCATGATCCTGGTGAACGACAGCCTGTTGCAGGTGATAATCAACGGGATTATTTAATCGCACTTGTCCACACCAACCGCAATTGCAAATATTTCCAAGTGATGGAAAACATCGCTTTAACGTGAAATAGTACAATCAGTTTGAATATCTGGAGTACAGCACTGTAAAAGTCTCCGCTTTCTGTTTTGTCTGTTGTTTTGGTTTGGATGAGGAAGGACGTCCGAAGCTGGAGAAAAATGAAAAGCTCTAGTAAAGGCATATTGGGAAAACTCAAACTGCACTTTTCTTCAAGGTCTCAAAAGGCTGTAGTAAAAGATTTCTGTGCGTATGCTTTAAAATCTGGGCTCGTTGATATTTTACTTGACAAAATAAGAGTAATTTACTAATAGAAGAGAAAAGAATCCTTACCTATAACACTAAAGTTAAAGAATTAATTGGGGATATTGTAAGAACAGTGAGCCGGCAGAATATTGCATTTCGAAGATTCGACGATGAAGAAAACAGTAATTTTATTCAAATTGTTCGGCTTATAGCTAGGCACAATCCAGTGTTACAACGGTGGATCGATGACACCAGCATGCGTGCATATCATGTTACATATCTTAGTGCTGATTCCCAAAACGAATTTATACAACTTCTAGCTGAAAAAGTAAGTAAAAAAGTTGTTGAAAAAGTTAACGTGAGTCCATTTTACGCGATCATGGCTGATACAACGTCTGATACATCACGTAAGGATGCTCTTTCTGTTGTTATAAGAACAGTGGACGAAAATGGAAAACCACAAGAGAGGCTGCTTGAGATTAAAGAGTTCAAGATTAAAACAGGTACCGATTTAGCAAAAGATATTGTACAGTCGTTGGTAAGTAATGGTATAAATACTGAAAAACTTGCCTTTCAGTCATATGACCATACATCTACGATGTAGGGCGAATTTAACAGTGCGCCGAAAAAAGTAACAGAGTTGGTGAAGCACAATGTACCTTATGTGCCATGCCAAGCACAGAACCAACACCGCAGTCGAACACTGTTGCAAAGCTAGTCAAATAATATTCTATTCCTTTAATATTATGGAGGAATTATATGTATTTTTCAGTGCAAGCACCAAACGTGATGAACGTCTAAATGATAGACTTAAATCAGTGGAAAACTCGCTACATATAAAAAATTTATCAAGGACACGGTCGACAGCTAGAGCCAAAACATTAAAAGCTATCAGTACTTCTTTTGAAGCATTCGTTTATGTTATGTATGAAAATTCCGGCTCAAAACACGAATATGACTCTAGGACAAAATCAAAGCATTTGGATTAATGAAGAGGGTTCTTAATATCGATTTTATTATTGCTGTTATATTTATGAAATTAGTTTTGTACAAAATGAAGCTGCTGAGAACTAAACATTATAGATGCAATTGTATTAATAAAAAGCGTTATTAAATCTCTTGAGTCTATTAATAACAGCATGACGAAATTGATAATCCCATTATAAGCATCAAAAGGTACGCGATTTCATTAAAAGTTGAGGCTAAAGGTGACTTTGAAAAGCATCATAGACGAAGATTTATGCCTGAAAGATACACGCTAACTACGTTTACATTTCATGGCTATTACAGAGCTGAATTAAAATGTGTTTTAAATACACTGAAGGTAGTTATAAACTCAAACGTTGTTGAATGCATTGAAGCGATTATGCCACTATATTTGATATTCAATTTTTCTGTCAACAAGTGTAACCTAACACTGTCCAATTTAGAAGCTGTTGCTTCAATGTTCCCGCTCGAAGCAAAACCCGATGTATACGCTCTTCAAACTGAAATAGAAGTTTTGTTTGATAAATGCAAAAATTCACAAGAAATGTGCGAAGTTATGGCAAAAGCAGCAAAATTAAAACATGTGTTGAAGTTGGTGTTTCAGCTCAGTCAACTTACTGTTACATCTGGTGTTTCAGTTGCTGAAAACGAAAGAAGTTTCAGTAAACTAAAGTTTGTCAAAAATCTGCTACGTTCTTCAATAACAGAAAACAGAATAAATAAAAAAAATTCTTCTTCCAAGTGAAAAGGAACTGACGGACACTATCAATTTTGTGAATTTGTAACATCATGGGCAAATTGAAGCACAGAAGAATTCATGTGCTCGTGTGCTAGTGAATTTATATACATATTATATATATATATATATATATATATATATATATATATATATAAATCAAATAATGAACTGGTCAGTCTTATGGTATAATACACGTGTAATTTTTCTTTGGGATATAGTCCAAATAAACCGACAGATTAAAATTTACTATTTAATCAAATACCTAACGTTTCGCTACATTTTCGTACCTTTATCAAAGGCTAAAATGGAAACAGAGAAATGGAATTAACAAAAATACATAGCCAGACGCTGACTACTTACTTTGATAAATATAATATATAAACTTGAATAAAAAATACTAAACGATTCACATTATAATTGTGGGTCAAAAAATAAAATATTTAAAAGTGCCTTAAGGGCACGTCATGCCACGATGGCGGTAAAACAGAAAATCAAGTTTGAATGTAACAGTATTAAATAGAATTGACAGGCGACGTTCCAAAAAAGGCATCAGTTACACAACATGAAAGGTTAATATTTTAACGATGTTTGAAAATATCATTACTATATAAAGCTGAGTAGACATTGTGAACTTTATCAACATCCATCTTATTATTAATAGGGTTATTTTCTTTGTTAATGTAAAAAAACTCGATAAATAACCTAGTTTTATAATTGGTTTCGTTGTCCAAAATGATGGTGTTATCGAACCGAGGTGTATGTCTAGTTACAGAAACGTGAGAAGACAATGCACACTTTGAGAAGCTTTTCTGCAGTCACTTCTGTGCTGGGTTAAGCGACTTTTAGCCACTGACTATTCTGTCCAATGTAACTATTGTTACAACTGCACGTGATCTTGTAAACAAGGTTACTATTTAACAATTTAGGAGTACGATCCTTTAATTTCGTAAATAAATTCTGGATCGAATAATTGTACTCATAGACGATAGCAATCTTAGGTGGTTTCAGTAATCGTACTAAAAAAGGCGATAACTTCTGTATATAAGAAAGCTTTTTATAAGTAACATCTTTTTTAGTAGTGTTTAGACCTAAAAAGTTGCTATACATTAACTTATGTAACATTCCTTTTGGGTAACCGTTGTTTACTAGAGTGTCTATCAATATTTTCTTATTTTGTTAGTTAATTCCGTTTTTAGTTCCGTGTGTGATGTCTTAAAATCTGTCTGTGCCTCGGCAATTTTGTTAGTTAAATCAGTTTTTAGTTGCGTGTGTGATGTCTTAAAAATCGTATGCGACTCGGCAAGTGACGTCTTAAAATCGTCTTTTAAACTCATCAGGAATCGCATAATATCTTGGTTTCCGGCGGTTTCAGCTACCTTGACCTCCTGTACCGTCGCCTTGTCCGCTTCTATATCTATTACCTCCGGATCTACCTGCCTCGCCTCCGTTTCCTGGACATCTCCCCCTGCATCTATCTCCTCGTCTTGTGCTATACATTCCGCGTCGATTCCGTACATCCTTCCTGACCTCGTTATACGTCTGGTGTCCGCGTCTGTCATCTCTGCTGCCTTTTTCAAACTTTTCTTTTCCTGTAAAAATTTTAACTACGGGCCCCACCTAACCTCGGTGTCACTTTTTCTACTACTGCTTCTGTCTAGCCTCACGTTGGGTTTGCCACCTTCTTATGCTCACCCCCACCCCTTTTTTTTATATGATAATTACTTTAAACTGTGATTTATTTATTTACAATTCTTATATACTTGACAGTGTGAAACTTTTGACTCTTATATTTCGTGCTTTAACTAAGTTTGGTCGGTCTACAAAACAAAACTATATGAATATGCCTCGACTATTGAAACTCGCCTTCTCAGGGTATCCACACCTACCTACCGTGGGTTCAGTGATAGGTAGATGGTCACTACACCAACCAAACTGCACTACCTTTATTTTAGTACATGTAACCTTATATTCGTATATGCCAAATTTTTAATAAGCAGATCTACGTAGCCTTGTGCCAAATCAATTACTCTTACCAAATTGACTTTGACGTATCAAAAACACAGTACTCACCCGATTTACGCGTCGCTGTAGGCCTCTCTGAACTCTGGCTCAAAATCTCAATCACCGGATGGGTCTTCACACTGCGTTGCACTATCACTATGGCTCTTCTGCTTTCCAGACACCAGGTTTTGCTATACTTAATTTTGATATCCACTCAAATCTATAAATAATGACCAAATTTAGAATTTTGAATACTTTGCAATTTTACTTCCCCCCCCCCGCGCTAATTTTCCTATAGTTATGCCTTCTTTCCGTATAATACTCCTGCTAATCTAACGCTATCCTTTCTTTAACCTGCTCGTTTCAATTCTATGCTCCTTTCTAGTTTCCACTCAATACCAATCTATCCGCAATGCACTATCCAAATCATTCCAAGTAGTTTCTCCTTCAGTCTAATAAATCCAATCCAATTCCTTTCTGCCTTAATCCAACTCGTTCCAAACATCCACTATTAATTACGCCTGTATCAATGTCGCTCCAATCCACTCTTACAACTTTCCACCCGTCTTTACTATTATTATTATTCCACTCACTTATCTATACTCTTCTTTGTTTCAATTAAAGACTTGAATTTTTCAAAATAATTTATTTACTCTTTTTAATATTCAAATTAGCGCAGTATACAAAAAAACACGTCGTGTTACAAAAATATTTTAATCGAAATCTGTTATTTATGTTTACCTAGGTGATACCACCTTTTAAATTATGCCTACTCTTTATACATTTTACAAATCCCCCATCCAATTAAATCATCCCAACTAGTTTGTGTCACTAATACCTATAATTCATCTTTTATACTTTACAATTTTATACTTAAATGTTCAATCATTGGTTCATATGACCGCGTCACCCTTCAATCAGCTTTGACAATATTTTCACTTATAATTTTGATACTACAAGTTTGTCCAAAGGTTGATTCTATTAAATAAGTGCCGAAATGTTTCACATATAAACCTGGCTCTGTGTGGTGAATAGTGGAACTTCTACAGACGCATCTGGTTTTCGATCAGCAAATGTACATTCTTTGGCTTATTAACGTACAACTTAGTATAAATCCTTGAATATTGTGCTTTCTCACGTCATCAAGTCATTGTTTTACGTCTTGGCACTTCTACTTTGACTAATATACTTCAAATACTTTAACATTTGTAAAGTACGGCAAACACAAAATTTTGGCTTTATTTGGCATATACACAACCTTCAAACAAAATAATCTTTATACCCTTTTAGCTATTACTAACACTTCAATATATATATATATATATATATATATATATATATATATATATATATATTGCTGTGATATTCTCCTGTGTATGCGGGAACTGGGTCCTTTCAACAAAAAAATTCTAGTCCCACCGATTGGACGTCATAAACTGCTGTGATCCTGTTTTCCGTCTCGGCTGCTCACCTAATTTTATAAACCTCCTCATTCATAAAATTAAACAACACATTCCTACCACAAACATCAACGTTAACTCTATTTACATCAATATTCAGAATACATTAAATTTTCAAATTAAATTTCAGCATAAAATTCAGTTTTCAAAAAAAATTTCAAGATTAATTTTATTATCATTCTAATGTGCATCCAGAATTAAAGTCCTTGTTGGATGCCTAGTAATTAATATAACAATATAAGCAGACCGGAGTCTGAGTATAAAGGAGCATCTACCACCCTTTACGTTAATTAACCAGGTTCGTTTAATTGAGCTCAAAGACATACCCAAATTTTCATCATATTCCTGAACATCAAAACAAAATACCCTTTTACTTAAACAAGCAAATTTCATCTTAAAATTAAACTTTTATGGTTAGTACAATTTCACTAATGTCCATTTAAAGTAAATCAATTATAAAGTCATTCAACACACACAAAAATGTCAAACAAAATAGCATAAATTACCTGAAGGTTACTGTCCTCGTAGCTTCAAAGTATCGTTTCTTTAGTTAATCACACCATTCAACAGGATTATATTTACAGCTTCTGATTCTCTACGCTTTTAAAATTTTCTCCATCACCATCCATTCAAAGTCGTTTCTGGGCCTTTCCGGAACTCATCTGTGTTTATCTGACCCTTGTTTCATGGATCCAGACACGTATTTGAACCATTTAATTATTAACACCCCCGAAAAATAGCAAAGAAATGCATGCGTCTGTCACCAATATACGCCCAAACTGCCTACTTTTGTGTATACATTCGTCGTTGTAAATTTTGCTAATTGGTACAGTGAAACTAAATTTTATTACCTTGTATCTAAGTGCACTGAAGTCCATTCATGTTAGCACGTACATAACAAGCTATTTTGAATCACTAAAATATACGAGCAAACTTTAAATTATTTAATCAAACTAAAATGCACGGTTTAACATCTTCAATCAAGTCGCGTATGTACGAGCTTTTAACGCATCGAATCGTCAAAAGTCTAAGAGTCTAAGAGAGCCTGTTTATATTCACCTCCGTATATATAGCAAAAGCCTGTCTGTCGGTCTGTTCCCCAAAACGGGTAATTCTAAAGAATTTCTCATTGTATGTTCCCAGTCTGTCGCTCGCACGTCGTTTTTTACGAATTTTCACTCCCCATTTAAATCTCAGAAAATTTCCACACGGCACGCAAGCATGTCCGAGAAAACTAATTAATTTTGTACCGAAATTGTTGTTCTACCTCTGATATATGCATCCTATTTTTAACCAATCGCAACCCCATGACGTTGCTAAATCCCGCCTTTACAATATGTGTCTTTGCTTGACGCATTTTCTCTTTCCTTCTCTAACCTGTTCGTATTGGTGCAAATTGATATTCTGTATTATCGATTATTTTAGTCCACATGAGTGTGAAATAACCCAGCTTTAGCAATTCTCGTAACTATTATGCGACGTTTTCTCCAAGATTCTTTGAAACATTAATTATCTGCAAAATTTACGCCGAATGTGATATTTAAACTACGCAGGTGTTCAAAATAATATTAATTCTCAGAGCTTTTTAAATAAACCCTGTTTTGTATTTAGTGCTAAAGCATCTGACCGTTTCCAATATTCTTAGACTCGACATGTTTATCTACACAAATTAAACTGAAATTGCCTTTTAAAAAACATCCTACTTCTAACTAACACTTCTAGGATTTGCTTTATTGGGTTTTTACAAGTTTCTATAGGTATTATATGTTACTAACGGTTTAATTAACTCCAATTAAAATTGATTTCTATCCTTTCATTTTAGTGAATCCCAACTAAATATCAATTATCCTCCGTACGCTCTGTCTACTACTTGTTACTTAAAATAGGGTCAATTAATACAAATCCTGCACGCAATTTCCATTTGTTTCTTTATTAGAAATAATCAAACTCACGCAGAGTTTTTCAATACTGTTTCTTTTGATATAAAGCGTCTTGTACACAATTTAAATTTCCCATTTTTACTGAAACGACCGCATTTATTTATGCTTCAAGGTTTTAATAAAGCGTATTATTTAATAAAATTCCTTATACACGGTGATTAAAATTATTTGATGTGATTATTTAATTTTCTACCCTGGTCTAAATATGAGTATTTTCCCCCTATTTGAATACAAATAATCCCACTTATTCGAATTCAAATATAAAGCATTTAGACAAAAAAAATTACAAAAAACTGCCTATCTCTCTCTACCCTTATCTATCTAACTTACCTACTTTGTCTCCAATCCAAAAATATTTACACCTATCCTATATCCCTATCCTATTCCTAACTCTCACCTAATTTTATAAACTGAAATTATCCCTAACTTCATCCAACTTATCCATCTAATCCTATATACATCCTATATACCTATCCTATTCCTAACTTTTAACTAATCTTCACTATACTTTACTTCCCTTCCTAATCCTATATGCCTATCCTATTCTTATTCTATTCCTAACTCGCCATTAATCTTATAAGAAATATCTATACTTAACCTATCTTATTTTCTTCCTACATTTACTCTTTATTCTCATCCTAAACCTATTCCTAATTATCTCCCATACTTATCCTATACCTAGCTTTATTTTCTATAAACACTTACTTCTACTCTTCTATATACACCTATTCTATCCCTATTCTATTTAAATCTAACTCTCTTCTACACCTATTTCTCCTGTGGTGCTGGTTCTCCAGTATAAGGGAATAGTAGGTTGACGTGAAACCGTCCCCTCTCATTTCCCGTACCTACTTCCCTTAATAAATATGTGCACTCCCCTACTACTTCCCCTATCTCAAAAGGTCCCTCATATGGCAAGTGTAGTTTAGCACATGTCATCCTATCTCTCTTCCCTACTCTCAAGCTTTTTACTACTACCTGGTCTCCCACTTTAAATTTTACCCTCTTTCTAATTCTTGCGTTCATCTTCCTTGTATATTTTTCAGCTTCTTCCTTAACCTCTCCTCACATCTACCAAAAGTTGTTGGAATTCATCGTCCCTAGGCACAATTTGCCATGGTCTTTCGGGATACTGTTGCTTGATCAGCATGATGGGACTGGTTTCTGTCACGGTACTAGGGGTTTCATTGATAAAAGATTCAACCTTAGACAAATTGTCCTCCCATAAACGATGATTCCTATGTGAAGCTAAACGCAAAAACTTAACCGTCTCTTGAATATATCGCTCAGCTGGATTCGCTTGAGGATGCCTTATGCTACAAAACACCACTTTAACGTTTTGCCTCTCCCAATAATCTCTAAATCTTTGATTATTAAAATAAGTAGCATTGTCTGCTAATACTCGTTTAAAGTTCTACTTCCTACAAAATTGTTCCAATTTCTTGTTTGTTCCGACTGTGTTACAATCCCGAGTGGGATATAATTTGGTAAATTTCGAAAACACATCAGTCACAATCAGCACATGTTTGTGTCCTTTTGTACTTCGGACTAGATTACTCAAATAATCAATAGCAACTAAGTCCAGGGATTTTGTACGTGTATACTTTGTACCACATCCTGACTCGTACTATTTTGTACTTTCCTAAAGTACATAAGTGACAAGTGTTGATGACAGACTTTACTAACCCTAAGTCTTTAGTTGAAAAACGTTTCCTAAAATTAACCATGTCTTTCAGTTCCTATGTGACCATATCTTAAGTGCAGATCTTTGATAATTAATTTTGCTCGTACCCTATCCACCACATACACTTCCAATTCTTGAATTTTTACACAAAAGCCGTTTATCATATGGAAGTTTTAAATCCCGGTTCGCTTTCTAACTTCGTTCTAACAATCTGTAGCTCCTCACTCTGCCTCTGGTTCCTCAAGATCTCCTCTTCTCCATATACTGAATCATTTTGTAGTAGACTGTTCATGGCAATCATGATGTCACACGGTCTTTTGTTATCCATGTCCCTGTTTCTACTAAACGCGTCTGCTATAAAATTATTTTCTCCCTTAATATATTTAATCTCAAAGTCAAACTCCTGTAGTAACAACCCCATCGATATACTCGATTGTTAGAAAATCTCGTATTCATCAACGCACACAACGCCGAATGATCCGTTTCGATTACAAAATGTCTTCCTATCAAAAAAAATTTTAACTTCGTAACACCAAACACCACTGCAGCCATCTCCTTTTCACTAATCGTGTAATTTACTTCATGCGGCTTCAGTGTGCGTGAAACAAAAGATATGGGCACCTCTTCCCCCTCTTGTACTTGGTACAACTCTGCTGCTAATGCACTATCCGATGCATCCGTCCTCAGTACGAAACCTACATCAAATCTGGGATGCCTCAAAATTAGTTGGTCGTGAAATTGTTCCAACAGTGTTAAATATGCTGCCTCTTGACTTTCCGTCCAACTCCATCGTACTCCCTTCTTCAGAAGTTTAAACAATGGACTCGCTTTTTCAGCAAATCCCGGTACAAACTTTTTATAAAAGTTAAGGACCCCCAAAAAAGCTCTTAATTTCCTAATGTTATTAGGTCTCGGATATGTCAAAAGTTCGGACAATCTTTCTTTATCGATACACATACCTCAAGTGTTCACCACATACCCCAGAAATTTAACAGTTTTTGAAAAAAATTCACACTTTCTATATTCAGCCTCAATCCTGCTAATTTAAGCTCTAATAATATCCGTTCTAAATGAGAGTAATGTTGTTCCTCAGTTTCGCTAAAAATTAATATATCATCCACATAGTGTATGCAGATCTGCTCATATGCTCCTAAAATTGCTTGCATTGCCTTAATTAATGCTGCACTTGACGTTGACAAACCATACGGTACTATCTTAAAATTATAGATTTTTCCTCTACGGAAAATCCTGTGTACCTTCTAGAATCCTTGTGTAATGGAATTAGCCAGAATGAATTCCTTAAATCTAATTTACTAAAAATAAACTTGCCACTTAACCTCGTCAAAAGTGTGTCCATGGATGGTGGACAATGGAATTGCGGTTTGGTCCGTTGATTAATTTTCGTGCATCTAAACATAAACGAATGCTATCATCCTTTTCTTAACTACCACCAACGGATTTATGAAATGAGTGTTTGATACCTCTATTATGCCATCCTCCAACATTTTATTTAATTCTGCCTTCACCTGCTCAGGATATGCTGCTGGAATTGGATAAACCTTTGCGTTGAACGGTTCTGAATTATCCACTTACAATCTGTGCTCATAGCCTAACGCTGTGCTTGCTTCTAACCCCCACTAATTCTGCATGTTTTTGTATTAAAGCTTGAACCTCTACTCTCCTATCCTCTGGACATCTTATTGTGTTGATCTGTTTTACTTCATCATCCTATACCTCTACTACATTAATACTAAACCCCGTGTCATCCTCTGTGACTTCATAACTGCCCTTCCATGGCACTAACCTATACTTAATCCTTATTACCTTCCTTTCCATATCTATCAAAACCCTAACTTCATCATACAGTCAACACCTAAAATGCTCTGAAACTTCAGTCCAGGTACAATTACAAACTCCTGTTCACAGCTTAAACCTCCTATATCTATCCTAAGCACCACAACACTATTTACTACAGCAAACTTCTTTTTATTTGGAGCTACTAAATGGCTACGCTTTATAGGCATAATTCTATCACAAACCTTATCCCTAATTTTGCTGACGAATTCCTCCGATATTAAACTCGCCTCTGCCCCTGTATCAAGTAATACTTCTACATTATTTTCAAAATTTCTAAATTAATAATTGGCAAACATAATTTTTCTACAGTTTCTGGCTCTACTTCCTCCTCAATTTTGAAAAATTCACGTGGATGTTCGTATACATTTACACAGAAATCTAGTGGTCTGTCACGTTCTAAAAATCCTGTCTCATCCTGTTTTCCGTGCTTGGTCCTGGTTGTCCTTCTACAACCTGTGCGTACGTCCTCCTCGTGTTAATATCCGTGTCCCTGTCTCTATTCGGCGTGCTGGTCACAGTCCTGTTTACTTCCGGTAAACTGTTCTGTCGCGTGTAACTAGGTCTTGGCGTCGGTCCCCTAGTCGCACTATTGCTCCTGTATTCCTGTCCTCGTCGTTCCCAATTCTGTCGAAAATTCCTGTTATAATCAGGCCGTCTCGGATAATTCGGTGTCCTGTTGTCAAACCTAAGTGTGTTAACGTTTCGTTCTCGTATCTCTCTTGTCCGTCCTACACATACATCGTCATATCTCTGCAAATACTCTAAAAATGTCTCCCGTTCTGTGATGTTTTGTAAGGCCACGTGTTGTCTAATTTCCAGTTCAAAATGTCGTGATAGGTACTTGATAATCTGTCTGTCCGTCAATGGTGGATTCAGTTGTTTGGCCACACTGTACTTGCGGATGGCATATTGCTCCTAGAACCTGCAAACTCTCCCTTAAATTTTCCTGTAATCAAGTCGTCCCTAATCTGATCCTGTTTGTGATCACTCCAGTAATGTTGTAAAAATTTGTTTTCAAAGTCCTGATACGTGTCTATGTCCTGTCCTACTAAATTGTACCATGCTTCCGCGTTGTCCTTTAATAAAGCCTTTATCGTATTTAGTTTAGTCTGTTCGTCAAATAAATTTCCCACTAGATTTCTTACACTATTAATAAAAATTTGTGGATTTACCCTGTTATCGCCATAAAACTTCATGTGTTGGTCCAATGATACTCCACCTGTATAAAATCTGGGACCATCCCCCGTTAAACTTGACACGTTGTATTTAATACTACTAACTTCGCGTTCTACCCTGCCTAACTGATCCCTACATGAGTCCGTTACTTCAGTCATTTTTACATTAATCTCTTCTTCACAAAAAATGCGTACTTCGGACCTTAAATGTCCCATCTCCTGTCGAAGACCTGTAATATCACACTCATTTTATCTACCCTATTTTCAACTTCCCCAGTTTCACGGTAAGACTATCTTTAAATTCTGTAAATTCTTTAGTATTTTGTTCAATTTTACCGCTTATCTGCTCTAATTTTTGGTTGGACTCCTCCCTCGCTAATCGCATTTCCTCTAACATTCTCATCATTAACTCATTTCCTTGATCCCCTGATTCCGTCCTCGACTGATCTCTACTGCCTCCAGCTTCTTCCATTTTCGAATTTTTCCCACACAATGCACTATCGTCACTTCCAATTTCCACTCCTTGACTCCTTAACCACTCCTTTCTCTGCATACGTTCTAATCACTCTCACACACTCTAAAATACTCTTAAATTTATACACACACAGAAACTCTCTCTCTCAGATCGCCAGTTTCCTAGAATAAAATAACAAAAATTTTATTTGGAACTCGAGCCCTCACGTTGTGGTCGCCATAAACTGCTGTGATATTCTCCTGTGTATGCGGGAACTGGGTCCTTTCAACAAAAAAATTCTAGTCCCACCGATTGGACGTCATAAACTGCTGTGATCCTGTTTTCCGCCTCGGCTGCTCACCTAATTTTATAAACCTCCTCATTCATAAAATTAAACAACACATTCCTACCACAAACATCAACGTTAACTCTATTTACATCAATATTCAGAATACATTAAATTTTCAAATTAAATTTCAGCATAAAATTCAGTTTTCAAAAAAAATTTCAAGATTAATTTTATTATCATTCTAATGTGCATCCAGAATTAAAGTCCTTGTTGGATGCCTAGTAATTAATATAACAATATAAGCAGACCGGAATCTGAGTATAAAGGGAGCATCTACCACCCCTTTACGTTAATTAACCAGGTTCGTCTAATTGAGCTCAAAGACATACCCAAATTTTCATCATATTCCCGAACATCAAAACAAAATACCCCTTTTTACTTAAACAAGCAAATTTCATCTTAAAATTAAACTTTTATGGTTAGTACAATTTCACTAATGTCCATTTAAAGTAAATCAATTATAAAGTCATTCAATACACACAAAAATGTCCAACAAAATAGCATAAATTACCTGAAGGTTACTGTCCTCGTAGCTTCAAAGTATCGTTTCTTTAGTTAATCACACCATTCAACAGGATTATATTTACAGCTTCTGATTCTCTACGCTTTTAAAATTTTCTCCATCACCATCCATTCAAAGTCGTTTCTGGGCCTTTCCGGAACTCATCTGTGTTTATCTGACCCTTGTTTCATGGATCCAGACACGTATTTGAACCATTTAATTATTAACACCCCCCGAAAAATAGCAAAGAAATTCATGCGTCTGTCACCAATATACGCCAAAACTGCCTACTTTTGTGTATACATTCGTCGTTGTAAATTTTGCTAATTGGTACAGTGAAACTAAATTTTATTACCTTGTATCTAAGTGCACTGAAGTCCATTCATGTTAGCACGTACATAACAAGCTATTTTGAATCACTAAAATATACGAGCAAACTTTAAATTATTTAATCAAACTAAAATGCACGGTTTAACATCTTCAATCAAGTCGCGTATGTACGAGCTTTTAACGCATCGAATCGTCAAAAGTCTAAGAGTCTAAGAGAGCCTGTTTATATTCACCTCCGTATATATAGCAAAAAGCCTGTCTGTCGGTCTGTTCCCCAAAACGGGTAATTCTAAAGAATTTCTCATTGTATGTTCCCAGTCTGTCGCTCGCACGTCGTTTTTTTACGAATTTTCACTCGCCCCATTTAAATCTCAGAAAATTTCCACACTAATTAATTTTGTACCGAAATTGTTGTTCTACCTCTGATATATGCATCCTATTTTTAACCAATCGCAACCCCATGACGTTGCTTAAATCCCGCCTTTTACAATATGTGTCTTTGCTTGACGCATTTTCTCTTTCCTTCTCTAACCTGTTCGTATTGGTGCAAATTGATATTCTGTATTATCGATTATTTTAGTCCACATGGAGTGTGAAATAACCCAGCTTTAGCAATTCTCGTAACTATTATGCGACGTTTTCTCCAAGATTCTTTGAAACATTAATTATCTGCAAAATTTACGCCGAATGTGATATTTAAACTACGCAGGTGTTCAAAATAATATTAATTCTCAGAGCTTTTTAAATAAACCCTGTTTTGTATTTAGTGCTAAAGCATCTGACCGTTTCCAATATTCTTAGACTCGACATGTTTATCTACACAAATTAAACTGAAATTGCCTTTTAAAAAACATCCTACTTCTAACTAACACTTCTAGGATTTGCTTTATTGGGTTTTTACAAGTTTCTATAGGTATTATATGTTACTAACGGTTTAATTAACTCCAATTAAAATTGATTTCTATCCTTTCATTTTAGTGAATCCCAACTAAATATCAATTATCCTCCGTACGCTCTGTCTACTACTTGTTACTTAAAATAGGGTCAATTAATACAAATCCTGCACGCAATTTCCATTTGTTTCTTTATTAGAAATAATCAAACTACACGCAGAGTTTTTCAATACTGTTTCTTTTGATATAAAGCGTCTTGTACACAATTTAAATTTCCCATTTTTTACTGAAACGACCGCATTTATTTATGCTTCAAGGTTTTAATAAAGCGTATTATTTAATAAAATTCCTTATACACGGTGATTAAAATTATTTGATGTGATTATTTAATTTTCTACCCTGGTCTAAATATGAGTAATATATATATATATATTTTATAAATTACAATAAAGAAAAATACATTGTGTGTTTCATTTCACTTTACTACCGATTTAATAACTACGTAATCTCACTTTACAGAACGGTGTAAAACAATTTTTGACTTTTAATCTGAGTGCATATTTCGAATAGATGCTCTCATTTTTTTTGCGATTAAAGTTAGAAATGCATTTCAAATAGATGCTTTCATATTTTTTGCAATTAAAATTAGAAATGCATGTGATCTAAAATTGCAGAGTTGCCTTCAGTACGTAACTATGGAAATGCAAATGCTGAAGAAGCATTAGACTAGACTATCGTTGACAAGAAAAAAAGCTGTCTGACATGGGTTGAATTTTCTGCTGTTCTTGTTGTTTAATATTTTTATATATTTTCAAGATATGTGTGTGATAATCGCTCAATTTTTATAGTCAAGTTCTAGTTGTGTTCTATAGAACAAATCAAAAATGAATTTTTTTTTAAAATTGCCCTTGTCAGGAAAGAATAATGATAGTGGTTAGGTTAAAATTATTGAGTAGTTTATAGTCAATTCAAATGAAGTGCTAAAAAAAATTGTTTACTCCGTGAGCAGATCCGCCAATTGCAACGTTAGCATATATTTCAATAGATTTATTTCTAGTTTTTTTTGAAGTTGGAGCATTTCATAAATTTCTTCGTTTATATATTTCTTGCAGATAAACTGAGTTCGCGATTTAATAACTACGACTTGTTATTCTTTAAAAGCGAGAATGAGAAAATTGGTGCAGTCAGTCTGTCTATCTGTCTATCTGTCTGTCTGTCTTTGGCAAATTTTTCGAGATATCTGTACAATTTGTTAAATGTTGTAAAACCAGTAGAGAGCTATTGCGTTGATCAATTATAATTGCTTTCAGGGTTGAGAGCCCCATTCGTGTTGTCTGAGTTTAATTGTTTTTATCAAACCATTCTTTTAATGTTTTGCACATTGCAGACTATTATTACCGTGCCTATAACATTTTGCGATAGATAGGTTTCCATCCATTTCTTCTTTTCTAGACCCTTCACACACACTTCTTCACCGGGTTGGATAATTTGCTTCGGCTAACATTGTAAAATTATATTAAAATAAATAATACAGACACAATCTTTCTATTGTTTTTTATTATTATCAAGCCATTCGTTTAATAACAAGGTATTTTGTTTTGCACATTGCAGATTATTATTGCTGTGTCTACAACAATGGATGTTATATTTTAAACGGTTGTTGATTTTAACTCCGATAGCTTAGGACAACCTAGTGCAAGCATATCAGTTACAACGTTTTGCATTAGATAGGTTTCAATCAGTTTCTTCTTTTCTAGAACCTGCACAAATACTTCTTCACCGGGTCGGATAATATGCTTTAAATAAAGCGCTATATATGATAACACCATTTCAGCCGTTGAAAATTCATCCCAAGAAAGACCATGAATATTCCTTGTCACCCAGTCGTTATGTTTTATATAATCTTGGCTCAAACAACTAGACTGCATTAGCAGTTTAAAAATTTGATGCCAAACAACACCTTCCAACAAGTCCAAAACCGCAATTTCTTTGCACACAAACTCGTTTTTCTTGTATTTAAATCCCTGAGTATCAATTATATACATGTTTGTATGTAAATATATGCAGTAAACTTCGACTAATTAAATTAATATTAGGAGCAATCTCCTTATATAGCAGATTACCACCATCTGCGTACTTTGCCAACCCACTTTTCAACCTATCACAAGAGTGAACTCATTTTGAATTGAAATGGGCCGCCGTGTGTATTTGCAGTCTCTAAACATAAATAAAAAACATAAATCATAATCCACTTTAATTAAACACAATTGACTTGAATGCGATATTTTGCATCTGGCATACTTTATAACTTCTCGCTAGAAAACCAAATTCAAAACATCTACACATTTTCTCTGCACTTACATTTTCAACATACGTGTGTTTTGAAGTATGTATGTTCCATTGTAAGTAATATAAAGCCAGTCTGACTTCAAAACATGCTCACAAGTATTTTACATTAAAAGTATATAAGGCCGATCCTAATTCAAAACGGTGCACGTGTAACTTCTCGTTAGAAAACCGAATTCAAAACAGCTACACACGTTTTCTCTGCACTTACATTTTCAACATACGTGTGTTTTGAAGTATGTATGTTCCATTGAAAGTAATATAAAGCCGATCCTAATTCAAAACGTGCCCACAAGTATTTTACATTTGAAAGTATATAAGAATTCATGTTTTCACATTTTACATCAAAAGTATATAAGGCCGAACCTAATTCAAAATGGTGCACGTGTAACTTCTCGCTAGAAAACCGAATTCAAAACAGCTACACACATTTTTCTCTGCACTTACATTTTTCAACATACGTGTGTTTTGAAGTATGTTTCATTGAAAGTAATATAAAGCCGATCCTAATTCAAAACGTGCCCACAAGTATTTTATATTGAAAGTATATAAAAATTCATGTTTTCACAACTATTTTACATTGAAATGTTTTCACAACTATTTTACATTGAAGGTATATAAGGCCGATCCTAATTCAAAACGGTGCACGTGAATTTTACATATAGAAAATACGTGTGAACACGTTTTGAATTAGGACCAACCTTACCACTACTAACCATAAATTTTGATTAGGCCGTTTCTCTCTAAAAATAAGGGGTCCGAAAAAGTTTCATCAAGTATTTGTTTCTGTAGAATCTCAAGACGCGAATTTTTCGAACGGTATCGAACGCCAGCTGTCGGGAGATTCCACGTTAGCGGTGTCTCGGCCCCGGAAAAAATGAAAGCACTTTTTTATAAGAACAATAATATCATAATAGCGTGTATCTATATTTTGTTCTAATCTCTCGCTTTCTGATAATTAAGCTTAAAATGCTAATATTGTCAAAATAACCTTCTTTTACTACTTCTTTTTAACATTATTAGGGAATTTATTATTGTATTCCATTTATATATTTTATAGTATAGCTATTATTTGTTGAGTTTATGTAAGCTATTCAAATAAATTCTTGAAACTAAAGTTTACTTTAACTTCTGATTTATTTATCTTCGTTTTATATTTCAGGGTGTTAAGAGTGTCCTCAACATTGTTGGTTATAACATTTATAGGTCTGGGTTAATCACTTATTCTTCTATTCCGCAAAATCTTTTTGGATAGTATGCCAGGAAATATCTCATGTAAAATATGCTTTATATTTTAGAAGTATCTTCTTAAACTTTTTCACTAACTATATTACCAGTTTAGTCAAGAACATTATAATCAATAATTAAATAATTAAATAATTTGGCGCATAGTTAATTTAAAATTGCATACCCAGCATTGATTCCACGGTTAGTTTACATGCTAGTAGAGGTTTGTTCTCCTTTCAATCTTTAATAGATCATTTGTTTAAACATACTGTACAATCAGTTACAAAGTTTATGTTGCATCTATTCTATTTTGGTAACGTGCTAAACCAAAGGTTTTATAATTACAAAGTAGAAAAATTTGCTTTGGTTATCAAAGGCTAAAAAATTGTTGCATTATGGATTCGCTGAAATAAGTTTAGAACGTGTTGTTTGTCAAAATATTTGCTTCAAAATAAATGGGAAACCTGTTTAAACACATGCATCTCTTAAATAAATTATGAACGTGGATTTGGGATCAACAAAGGTTGGCGATATACGATAAGGTACATACTGCAAATGAGCGAATAGTCCCCTCGAAAGGCAGTTACTCCTCTTTGACACACAAACTGACTTATAGTACGAATTCTCTGTTTTTTTGATGATGCTTTATATGAAACCTAGTTAATTCTTTTGATGGTTAATACCAATGCCAGTGCTCTAATTTTTTTTCTTACGCATGGCTATGGCACGCTAAATTACAGATTCCGATTGTAAATTAACTATCAATTTTTGGTGCAAGGTGTGATTACGTAATTATTTTTCAAGTCACAATTAAGATAAACGTAAGCTCGCGTTGAAGCAATTTGGGAAATTTACTTATCTTTACTTAAGATTTAGGAAATGCTAATATCAATCATATTTTTTACTAATTAGACGCTAAGATAAGTTTAGCATTTGGATATCCATAAAACCTACTTTCAGTATAGGATTACGTTATTACTTTTAGGTTTTGTCCCGAATTGCATTTCGGTAAGTAGCGGGTAAATAGCTTTTATTACTGTATATATTATATCTACTTTTCTTCTTTTATTTATTTAGGGCTAGGAACATTGTGTAAGTATACATGTACTTGTCATTTATATTTTAAGAATTTATGTGACTTGGAAATAATCACTAATTGATATTTGTTTAAATTTTATGTATATTTTAGAGGAATATTGTGTTATATGCTGTTTGACGTTTTCGTTTATATCTTGCTTTAACAATACGTTACGTAAATGTTTGTTTTGGTTTTGCAAATATTTCTTTTGATACAATGCTTGTTAACTAAAGATTTGTAATAAATTTATTTCTTGAGGATTCCTATTTACTTTTGTGTGACCCACGCCACTCTACAACGTTTTCAGTTAGTACGGCATTAATTTTTTGAATTCCTCATGTTTTGTTGAGATATTCGGTGTAGGAGACTTTCTTTGCTTACTTTACTTTTCTTTCTTGTTTGCACGGAATACGGTTACATAAAAATTGGGGTACCCAACCTGGGACAACGATTTTCAAAACCTTTCTCTTTTACTTAAAGTTTCCTTTAATTTTTGAAACTGCCCTTTTCTCTTAATGTTTGACTCGATTCTATTTAGAAACCTTTATTTTTACTCAACATTTGGTTCCAAATTTTTCTGTACATACACCGTTTCGTCTTGATAAAAATTTTTGTTGCGTTTGTGTTAGTTACGTACCCGTTTTCTTTAAGTTGGAAATAGAACCCCTCGAGTGCAAAAGCAGCAAACCAGGAGATCTGAGGTAGAGCGTGGACTGTTGGATAAAGGAGTGTTCAGATAGCAAATGTCACAACAAAACACAAAAACCACTTACCGAATCGAAGAATCCACTTGAGCTCTAAGTATTTTCACCGTGGGTTTTTGACCAGGCATAAACGAAAGGAATAATAAAGATTAGGGATTAAATAATATGAACTTAAGTGAGGCACGTTTGCGTTCACATAGTACTCGCAATCAACTCATTATGGCCTAGCTATTGTCCTTATGAAAACTGCCCGGCATGGTAAAGAAAGAGACATACGAAGGAAATGGCGCGAACATACCGCTAACCTAAAATAAACATTTTAATAAATGAAAATGATAAATGAGTAAAGTTAGAGTTAGGCATTTCTAGCAGAAGACTACGGCTTACCGGCCGATGCTCGGATTGAAGGAAATAAAATGGAAATAAGGGATAAGCAAATTGTAGAACTAAAACTATAGCTAAAGAAAGAAAATATACGAATACTAGTTTTCTAAGGAAGAGGTATTATCTTATTTACAGGACGAATGAGAGTACCGTGGGATGTTTTAACTGAAACAACACGAATAAAACTATTGCTACCGGTAAATAATTGTTCGACCCGCCCTAGTGGCCAAAATAAAGGAGAAGTTTCGATTCCGGGAAGAAAAATAACTTGACCCACCTTGGGTCCAACGGACGCACGATTCCATTTGCATTGTTGGATTGCTGGATCAAGCGACGAGCTTCCAGTACAGAACAGTATAGTACGAATTCTACCACAGTGCCGCTACGGTATTCTACAGCATCTTATAATATTATGTAGTTCGCGGCTTGTGAAATGCTCTCTAGAGCATCATTATATTCTGCAAATAAACTTGTTTATAACTATAAATAAGGTCCTAACTAATCTAATAAATAAGCAGATGTACATAAGTGTGCTAGAATGTCTGTTTTTGTTATGTAATCCTACATGTCCTATCGAAGCAACTATTAATCAACATAATCAACAAATTAAACTAAATCCAATTCAATACAGGAAAGGTGCAGTCATGCTACTGTTTGTGAGTTGTATAAATAAACCGTTCCGAAACAAAATCTTTTATTGGAAACTTTTTAATTTTGCGCGATTGTTGTTGCGTTAGAATGCATTGGAAAATTTGCTAAATTTTTCGACATGCTAGATGCGGGTAAGGAACTTTTACAAAAAGTACGTAACAAAACTATATTAAAGAACAAATCGTAGCAATTGAAATACTGGATGCTGTTCAATTGCTAAAAGATGTTTGCGATAACACCATTAAAGTGTGTAACGATTTTTTGGAAAGGAACAGCCTGAAAGATATTATATTTGAAAAAGATAGACCAAGTTTGCCAATTATTAGTCATGATCCTGGTGAACGACAGCCTGTTGCAGGTGATAATCAACGGGATTATTTAATCGCACTTGTCCACACCAACCGCAATTGCAAATATTTCCAAGTGATGGAAAACATCGCTTTAACGTGAAATAGTACAATCAGTTTGAATATCTGGAGTACAGCACTGTAAAAGTCTCCGCTTTCTGTTTTGTCTGTTGTTTTGGTTTGGATGAGGAAGGACGTCCGAAGCTGGAGAAAAATGAAAAGCTCTAGTAAAGGCATATTGGGAAAACTCAAACTGCACTTTTCTTCAAGGTCTCAAAAGGCTGTAGTAAAAGATTTCTGTGCGTATGCTTTAAAATCTGGGCTCGTTGATATTTTACTTGACAAAAATAAGAGTAATTTACTAATAGAAGAGAAAAGAATCCTTACCTATAACACTAAAGTTAAAGAATTAATTGGGGATATTGTAAGAACAGTGAGCCGGCAGAATATTGCATTTCGAAGATTCGACGATGAAGAAAACAGTAATTTTATTCAAATTGTTCGGCTTATAGCTAGGCACAATCCAGTGTTACAACGGTGGATCGATGACACCAGCATGCGTGCATATCATGTTACATATCTTAGTGCTGATTCCCAAAACGAATTTATACAACTTCTAGCTGAAAAGTAAGTAAAAAGTTGTTGAAAAAGTTAACGTGAGTCCATTTTACGCGATCATGGCTGATACAACGTCTGATACATCACGTAAGGATGCTCTTTCTGTTGTTATAAGAACAGTGGACGAAAATGGAAAACCACAAAGAGGCTGCTTGAGATTAAAGAGTTCAAGATTAAAACAGGTACCGATTTAGCAAAAGATATTGTACAGTCGTTGGTAAGTAATGGTATAAATACTGAAAACTTGCCTTTCAGTCATATGACCATACATCTACGATGTAGGGCGAATTTAACAGTGCGCCGAAAAAGTAACAGAGTTGGTGAAGCACAATGTACCTTATGTGCCATGCCAAGCACACAGAACCAACACCGCAGTCGAACACTGTTGCAAAGCTAGTCAAATAATATTCTATTCCTTTAATATTATGGAGGAATTATATGTATTTTTCAGTGCAAGCACCAAACGTGATGAACGTCTAAATGATAGACTTAAATCAGTGGAAAACTCGCTACATATAAAAAATTTATCAAGGACACGGTCGACAGCTAGAGCCAAAACATTAAAAGCTATCAGTACTTCTTTTGAAGCATTCGTTTATGTTATGTATGAAAATTCCGGCTCAAAACACGAATATGACTCTAGGACAAAATCGAAAGCATTTGGATTAATGAAGAGGGTTCTTAATATCGATTTTATTATTGCTGTTATATTTATGAAATTAGTTTTGTACAAAATGAAGCTGCTGAGAACTAAACATTATAGATGCAATTGTATTAATAAAAAGCGTTATTAAATCTCTTGAGTCTATTAATAACAGCATGACGAAATTGATAATCCCATTATAAGCATCAAAAGGTACGCGATTTCATTAAAAGTTGAGGCTAAAGGTGACTTTGAAAAGCATCATAGACGAAGATTTATGCCTGAAAGATACACGCTAACTACGTTTACATTTCATGGCTATTACAGAGCTGAATTAAAATGTGTTTTAAATACACTGAAGGTAGTTATAAACTCAAACGTTGTTGAATGCATTGAAGCGATTATGCCACTATATTTGATATTCAATTTTCTGTCAACAAGTGTAACCTAACACTGTCCAATTTAGAAGCTGTTGCTTCAATGTTCCGCTCGAAGCAAAACCCGATGTATACGCTCTTCAAACTGAAATAGAAGTTTTGTTTGATAAATGCAAAAATTCACAAGAAATGTGCGAAGTTATGGCAAAAGCAGCAAAATTAAAACATGTGTTGAAGTTGGTGTTTCAGCTCAGTCAACTTACTGTTACATCTGGTGTTTCAGTTGCTGAAAACGAAAGAAGTTTCAGTAAACTAAAGTTTGTCAAAAATCTGCTACGTTCTTCAATAACAGAAAACAGAATAAATAAAAAAAATTCTTCTTCCAAGTGAAAAGGAACTGACGGACACTATCAATTTTTGTGAATTTGTAACATCATGGGCCAAATTGAAGCACAGAAGAATTCATGTGCTCGTGTGCTAGTGAATTTATATACATATTATATATATATATATATATATATATATATATATATATATATATAAATCAAATAATGAACTGGTCAGTCTTATGGTATAATACACGTGTAATTTTTCTTTGGGATATAGTCCAAATAAACCGACAGATTAAAATTTACTATTTAATCAAATACCTAACGTTTCGCTACATTTTTCGTACCTTTATCAAAGGCTAAAATGGAAACAGAGAAATGGAATTAACAAAAAATACATAGCCAGACGCTGACTACTTACTTTGATAAATATAATATATAAACTTGAATAAAAAATACTAAACGATTCACATTATAATTGTGGGTCAAAAAATAAAATATTTAAAAGTGCCTTAAGGGCACGTCATGCCACGATGGCGGTAAAACAGAAAATCAAGTTTGAATGTAACAGTATTAAATAGAATTGACAGGCGACGTTCCAAAAAAGGCATCAGTTACACAACATGAAAGGTTAATATTTTAACGATGTTTGAAAATATCATTACTATATAAAGCTGAGTAGACATTGTGAACTTTATCAACATCCATCTTATTATTAATAGGGTTATTTTCTTTGTTAATGTAAAAAAACTCGATAAATAACCTAGTTTTATAATTGGTTTCGTTGTCCAAAATGATGGTGTTATCGAACCGAGGTGTATGTCTAGTTACAGAAACGTGAGAAGACAATGCACACTTTGAGAAGCTTTTCTGCAGTCACTTCTGTGCTGGGTTAAGCGACTTTTAGCCACTGACTATTCTGTCCAATGTAACTATTGTTACAACTGCACGTGATCTTGTAAACAAGGTTACTATTTAACAATTTAGGAGTACGATCCTTTAATTTCGTAAATAAATTCTGGATCGAATAATTGTACTCATAGACGATAGCAATCTTAGGTGGTTTCAGTAATCGTACTAAAAAAGGCGATAACTTCTGTATATAAGAAAGCTTTTTATAAGTAACATCTTTTTTAGTAGTGTTTAGACCTAAAAAGTTGCTATACATTAACTTATGTAACATTCCTTTTGGGTAACCGTTGTTTACTAGAGTGTCTATCAATATTTTCTTATTTTGTTAGTTAATTCCGTTTTTAGTTCCGTGTGTGATGTCTTAAAATCTGTCTGTGCCTCGGCAATTTTGTTAGTTAAATCAGTTTTAGTTGCGTGTGTGATGTCTTAAAATCGTATGCGACTCGGCAAGTGACGTCTTAAAATCGTCTTTTAAACTCATCAGGAATCGCATAATATCTTGGTTTCCGGCGGTTTCAGCTACCTTGACCTCCTGTACCGTCGCCTTGTCCGCTTCTATATCTATTACCTCCGGATCTACCTGCCTCGCCTCCGTTTCCTGGACATCTCCCCCTGCATCTATCTCCTCGTCTTGTGCTATACATTCCGCGTCGATTCCGTACATCCTTCCTGACCTCGTTATACGTCTGGTGTCCGCGTCTGTCATCTCTGCTGCCTTTTTCAAACTTTTCTTTTCCTGTAAAAATTTTAACTACGGGCCCCACCTAACCTCGGTGTCACTTTTTCTACTACTGCTTCTGTCTAGCCTCACGTTGGGTTTGCCACCTTCTTATGCTCACCCCCACCCCTTTTTTTTTTATATGATAATTACTTTAAACTGTGATTTATTTATTTACAATTCTTATATACTTGACAGTGTGAAACTTTTGACTCTTATATTTCGTGCTTTAACTAAGTTTGGTCGGTCTACAAAACAAAACTATATGAATATGCCTCGACTATTGAAACTCGCCTTCTCAGGGTATCCACACCTACCTACCGTGGGTTCAGTGATAGGTAGATGGTCACTACACCAACCAAACTGCACTACCTTTATTTTAGTACATGTAACCTTATATTCGTATATGCCAAATTTTTAATAAGCAGATCTACGTAGCCTTGTGCCAAATCAATTACTCTTACCAAATTGACTTTGACGTATCAAAACACAGTACTCACCGATTTACGCGTCGCTGTAGGCCTCTCTGAACTCTGGCTCAAAATCTCAATCACCGGATGGGTCTTCACACTGCGTTGCACTATCACTATGGCTCTTCTGCTTTCCAGACACCAGGTTTTGCTATACTTAATTTTGATATCCACTCAAATCTATAAATAATGACCAAATTTAGAATTTTGAATACTTTGCAATTTTACTTCCCCGCGCTAATTTTCCTATAGTTATGCCTTCTTTCCGTATAATACTCCTGCTAATCTAACGCTATCCTTTCTTTAACCTGCTCGTTTCAATTCTATGCTCCTTTCTAGTTTCCACTCAATACCAATCTATCCGCAATGCACTATCCAAATCATTCCAAGTAGTTTCTCCTTCAGTCTAATAAATCCAATCCAATTCCTTTCTGCCTTAATCCAACTCGTTCCAAACATCCACTATTAATTACGCCTGTATCAATGTCGCTCCAATCCACTCTTACAACTTTCCACCCGTCTTTACTATTATTATTATTCCACTCACTTATCTATACTCTTCTTTGTTTCAATTAAAGACTTGAATTTTTCAAAATAATTTATTTACTCTTTTTAATATTCAAATTAGCGCAGTATACAAAAAAACACGTCGTGTTACAAAAATATTTTAATCGAAATCTGTTATTTATGTTTACCTAGGTGATACCACCTTTTAAATTATGCCTACTCTTTATACATTTTACAAATCCCCCATCCAATTAAATCATCCCAACTAGTTTGTGTCACTAATACCTATAATTCATCTTTTATACTTTACAATTTTATACTTAAATGTTCAATCATTGGTTCATATGACCGCGTCACCCTTCAATCAGCTTTGACAATATTTTCACTTATAATTTTGATACTACAAGTTTGTCCAAAGGTTGATTCTACTAAATAAGTGCCGAAATGTTTCACATATAAACCTGGCTCTGTGTGGTGAATAGTGGAACTTCTACAGACGCATCTGGTTTTTCGATCAGCAAATGTACATTCTTTGGCTTATTAACGTACAACTTAGTATAAATCCTTGAATATTGTGCTTTCTCACGTCATCAAGTCATTGTTTTACGTCTTGGCACTTCTACTTTGACTAATATACTTCAAATACTTTAACATTTGTAAAGTACGGCAAACACAAAATTTTGGCTTTATTTGGCATATACACAACCTTCAAACAAAATAATCTTTATACCCTTTTAGCTATTACTAACACTTCAATATATATATATATATATATATATATATATATATATATATTGCTGTGATATTCTCCTGTGTATGCGGGAACTGGGTCCTTTCAACAAAAAAATTCTAGTCCCACCGATTGGACGTCATAAACTGCTGTGATCCTGTTTTCCGCCTCGGCTGCTCACCTAATTTTATAAACCTCCTCATTCATAAAATTAAACAACACATTCCTATCACAAACATCAACGTTAACTCTATTTACATCAATATTCAGAATACATTAAATTTTCAAATTAAATTTCAGCATAAAATTCAGTTTTCAAAAAAAATTTCAAGATTAATTTTATTATCATTCTAATGTGCATCCAGAATTAAAGTCCTTGTTGGATGCCTAGTAATTAATATAACAATATAAGCAGACCGGAGTCTGAGTATAAAGGGAGCATCTACCACCCTTTACGTTAATTAACCAGGTTCGTCTAATTGAGCTCAAAGACATACCCAAATTTTCATCATATTCCTGAACATCAAAACAAAATACCCCTTTTTACTTAAACAAGCAAATTTCATCTTAAAATTAAACTTTTATGGTTAGTACAATTTCACTAATGTCCATTTAAAGTAAATCAATTATAAAGTCATTCAATACACACAAAAATGTCAAACAAAATAGCATAAATTACCTGAAGGTTACTGTCCTCGTAGCTTCAAAGTATCGTTTCTTTAGTTAATCACACCATTCAACAGGATTATATTTACAGCTTCTGATTCTCTACGCTTTTAAAATTTTCTCCATCACCATCCATTCAAAGTCGTTTTTGGGCCTTTCCGGAACTCATCTGTGTTTATCTGACCCTTGTTTCATGGATCCAGACACGTATTTGAACCATTTAATTATTAACACCCCGAAAATAGCAAAGAAATTCATGCGTCTGTCACCAATATACGCCAAAACTGCCTACTTTTGTGTATACATTCGTCGTTGTAAATTTTGCTAATTGGTACAGTGAAACTAAATTTTATTACCTTGTATCTAAGTGCACTGAAGTCCATTCATGTTAGCACGTACATAACAAGCTATTTTGAATCACTAAAAATACGAGCAAACTTTAAATTATTTAATCAAACTAAAATGCACGGTTTAACATCTTCAATCAAGTCGCGTATGTACGAGCTTTTAACGCATCGAATCGTCAAAAGTCTAAGAGTCTAAGAGAGCCTGTTTATATTCACCTCCGTATATATAGCAAAAAGCCTGTCTGTCGGTCTGTTCCCCAAAACGGGTAATTCTAAAGAATTTCTCATTGTATGTTCCCAGTCTGTCGCTCGCACGTCGTTTTTTTTTACGAATTTTCACTCGTCCCATTTAAATCTCAGAAAATTTCCACACGGCACGCAAGCATGTCCGAGAAAAACTAATTAATTTTGTACCGAAATTGTTGTTCTACCTCTGATATATGCATCCTATTTTTAACCAATCGCAACCCCATGACGTTGCTTAAATCCCGCCTTTTACAATATGTGTCTTTGCTTGACGCATTTTCTCTTTCCTTCTCTAACCTGTTCGTATTGGTGCAAATTGATATTCTGTATTATCGATTATTTTAGTCCACATGGAGTGTGAAATAACCCAGCTTTAGCAATTCTCGTAACTATTATGCGACGTTTTCTCCAAGATTCTTTGAAACATTAATTATCTGCAAAATTTACGCCGAATGTGATATTTAAACTACGCAGGTGTTCAAAATAATATTAATTCTCAGAGCTTTTTAAATAAACCCTGTTTTGTATTTAGTGCTAAAGCATCTGACCGTTTCCAATATTCTTAGACTCGACATGTTTATCTACACAAATTAAACTGAAATTGCCTTTTAAAAAACATCCTACTTCTAACTAACACTTCTAGGATTTGCTTTATTGGGTTTTTTACAAGTTTCTATAGGTATTATATGTTACTAACGGTTTAATTAACTCCAATTAAAATTGATTTCTATCCTTTCATTTTAGTGAATCCCAACTAAATATCAATTATCCTCCGTACGCTCTGTCTACTACTTGTTACTTAAAATAGGGTCAATTAATACAAATCCTGCACGCAATTTCCATTTGTTTCTTTATTAGAAATAATCAAACTACACGCAGAGTTTTTCAATACTGTTTCTTTTGATATAAAGCGTCTTGTACACAATTTAAATTTCCCATTTTTACTGAAACGACCGCATTTATTTATGCTTCAAGGTTTTAATAAAGCGTATTATTTAATAAAATTCCTTATACACGGTGATTAAAATTATTTGATGTGATTATTTAATTTTCTACCCTGGTCTAAATATGAGTAATATATATATATATATATATATATATTTTATAAATTACAATAAAGAAAAATACATTGTGTGTTTCATTTCACTTTACTACCGATTTAATAACTACGTAATCTCACTTTACAGAACGGTGTAAAACAATTTTGACTTTTAATCTGAGTGCATATTTCGAATAGATGCTCTCATTTTTTTGCGATTAAAGTTAGAAATGCATTTCAAATAGATGCTTTCATATTTTTGCAATTAAAATTAGAAATGCATGTGATCTAAAATTGCAGAGTTGCCTTCAGTACGTAACTATGGAAATGCAAATGCTGAAGAAGCATTAGACTAGACTATCGTTGACAAGAAAAAGCTGTCTGACATGGGTTGAATTTTCTGCTGTTCTTGTTGTTTAATATTTTTATATATTTTCAAGATATGTGTGTGATAATCGCTCAATTTTTATAGTCAAGTTCTAGTTGTGTTCTATAGAACAAATCAAAATGAATTTTTTAAAATTGCCCTTGTCAGGAAAGAATAATGATAGTGGTTAGGTTAAAATTATTGAGTAGTTTATAGTCAATTCAAATGAAGTGCTAAAAAATTGTTTACTCCGTGAGCAGATCCGCCAATTGCAACGTTAGCATATATTTCAATAGATTTATTTCTAGTTTTTTTGAAGTTGGAGCATTTCATAAATTTCTTCGTTTATATATTTCTTGCAGATAAACTGAGTTCGCGATTTAATAACTACGACTTGTTATTCTTTAAAAGCGAGAATGAGAAAATTGGTGCAGTCAGTCTGTCTATCTGTCTATCTGTCTGTCTGTCTTTGGCAAATTTTTCGAGATATCTGTACAATTTGTTAAATGTTGTAAAACCAGTAGAGAGCTATTGCGTTGATCAATTATAATTGCTTTCAGGGTTGAGAGCCCCATTCGTGTTGTCTGAGTTTAATTGTTTTTTTATCAAACCATTCTTTTAATGTTTTGCACATTGCAGACTATTATTACCGTGCCTATAACATTTTGCGATAGATAGGTTTCCATCCATTTCTTCTTTTCTAGACCCTTCACACACTTCTTCACCGGGTTGGATAATTTGCTTCGGCTAACATTGTAAAATTATATTAAAATAAATAATACAGACACAATCTTTCTATTGTTTTTTATTATTATCAAGCCATTCGTTTAATAACAAGGTATTTTGTTTTGCACATTGCAGATTATTATTGCTGTGTCTACAACAATGGATGTTATATTTTAAACGGTTGTTGATTTTTAACTCCGATAGCTTAGGACAACCTAGTGCAAGCATATCAGTTACAACGTTTTGCATTAGATAGGTTTCAATCAGTTTCTTCTTTTCTAGAACCTGCACAAATACTTCTTCACCGGGTCGGATAATATGCTTTAAATAAAGCGCTATATATGATAACACCATTTCAGCCGTTGAAAATTCATCCCAAGAAAGACCATGAATATTCCTTGTCACCCAGTCGTTATGTTTTATATAATCTTGGCTCAAACAACTAGACTGCATTAGCAGTTTAAAAATTTGATGCCAAACAACACCTTCCAACAAGTCCAAAACCGCAATTTCTTTGCACACAAACTCGTTTTCTTGTATTTAAATCCTGAGTATCAATTATATACATGTTTGTATGTAAATATATGCAGTAAACTTCGACTAATTAAATTAATATTAGGAGCAATCTCCTTATATAGCAGATTACCACCATCTGCGTACTTTGCCAACCCACTTTTCAACCTATCACAAGAGTGAACTCATTTTGAATTGAAATGGGCCGCCGTGTGTATTTGCAGTCTCTAAACATAAATAAAAAACATAAATCATAATCCACTTTAATTAAACACAATTGACTTGAATGCGATATTTTGCATCTGGCATACTTTATAACTTCTCGCTAGAAAACCAAATTCAAAACATCTACACACATTTTCTCTGCACTTACATTTTCAACATACGTGTGTTTTGAAGTATGTATGTTCCATTGTAAGTAATATAAAGCCAGTCTGACTTCAAAACATGCTCACAAGTATTTTACATTAAAAGTATATAAGGCCGATCCTAATTCAAAACGGTGCATGTGTAACTTCTCGTTAGAAAACCGAATTCAAAACAGCTACTTCACATTTTTTCTCTGCACTTACATTTTTTCAACATACGTGTGTTTTGAAGTATGTATGTTCCATTGAAAGTAGTATAAAGCCAATCCTAATTCAAAACGTGCCCACAAGTATTTTACATTTGAAAGTATATAAGAATTCATGTTTTCACATTTTACATCAAAAGTATATAAGGCCGAACCTAATTCAAAATGGTGCACGTGTAACTTCTCGCTAGAAAACCGAATTCAAAACAGCTACACACATTTTCTCTGCACTTACATTTTTCAACATACGTGTGTTTTGAAGTATGTTTCATTGAAAGTAATATAAAGCCGATCCTAATTCAAAACGTGCCCACAAGTATTTTATATTGAAAGTATATAAAATTCATGTTTTCACAACTATTTTACATTGAAATGTTTTCACAACTATTTTACATTGAAGGTATATAAGGCCGATCCTAATTCAAAACGGTGCACGTGAATTTTACATATAGAAAATACGTGTGAACACGTTTTGAATTAGGACCGCTACCCCACTACTAACCATAAATTTTGATTAGGCCGTTTCTCTCTAAAAATAAGGGGTCCGAAAAAGTTTCATCAAGTATTTGTTTCTGTAGAATCTCAAGACGCGAATTTTTCGAACGGTATCGAACGCCAGCTGTCGGGAGATTCCACGTTAGCGGTGTCTCGGCCCCCGAAAAAATGAAAGCACTTTTTTATAAGAACAATAATATCATAATAGCGTGTATCTATATTTTGTTCTAATCTCTCGCTTTCTGATAATTAAGCTTAAAATGCTAATATTGTCAAAATAACCTTCTTTTACTACTTCTTTTAACATTATTAGAATTTATTATTGTATTCCATTTATATATTTTATAGTATAGCTATTATTTGTTGAGTTTATGTAAGCTATTCAAATAAATTCTTGAAACTAAAGTTTACTTTAACTTCTGATTTATTTATCTTCGTTTTATATTTCAGGGTGTTAAGAGTGTCCTCAACATTGTTGGTTATAACATTTATAGGTCTGGGTTAATCACTTATTCTTCTATTCCGCAAAATCTTTTTGGATAGTATGCCAGGAAATATCTCATGTAAAATATGCTTTATATTTTAGAAGTATCTTCTTAAACTTTTTCACTAACTATATTACCAGTTTAGTCAAGAACATTATAATCAATAATTAAATAATTAAATAATTTGGCGCATAGTTAATTTAAAATTGCATACCCAGCATTGATTCCACGGTTAGTTTACATGCTAGTAGAGGGTTTGTTCTCCTTTCAATCTTTAATAGATCATTTGTTTAAACATACTGTACAATCAGTTACAAAGTTTATGTTGCATCTATTCTATTTTGGTAACGTGCTAAACCAAAGGTTTTATAATTACAAAGTAGAAAAATTTGCTTTGGTTATCAAAGGCTAAAAATTGTTGCATTATGGATTCGCTGAAATAAGTTTAGAACGTGTTGTTTGTCAAAATATTTGCTTCAAAATAAATGGGAAACCTGTTTAAACACATGCATCTCTTAAATAAATTATGAACGTGGATTTGGGATCAACAAAGGTTGGCGATATACGATAAGGTACATACTGCAAATGAGCGAATAGTCCCCTCGAAAGGCAGTTACTCCTCTTTGACACACAAACTGACTTATAGTACGAATTCTCTGTTTTTTTGATGATGCTTTATATGAAACCTAGTTAATTCTTTTGATGGTTAATACCAATGCCAGTGCTCTAATTTTTTCTTACGCATGGCTATGGCACGCTAAATTACAGATTCCGATTGTAAATTAACTATCAATTTTGGTGCAAGGTGTGATTACGTAATTATTTTTCAAGTCACAATTAAGATAAACGTAAGCTCGCGTTGAAGCAATTTGGGAAATTTACTTATCTTTACTTAAGATTTAGGAAATGCTAATATCAATCATATTTTTACTAATTAGACGCTAAGATAAGTTTAGCATTTGGATATCCATAAAACCTACTTTCAGTATAGGATTACGTTATTACTTTTAGGTTTTGTCCCGAATTGCATTTCGGTAAGTAGCGGGTAAATAGCTTTTATTACTGTATATATTATATCTACTTTTCTTCTTTTATTTATTTAGGGCTAGGAACATTGTGTAAGTATACATGTACTTGTCATTTATATTTTAAGAATTTATGTGACTTGGAAATAATCACTAATTGATATTTGTTTAAATTTTATGTATATTTTAGAGGAATATTGTGTTATATGCTGTTTGACGTTTTCGTTTATATCTTGCTTTAACAATACGTTACGTAAATGTTTGTTTTGGTTTTGCAAATATTTCTTTTGATACAATGCTTGTTAACTAAAGATTTGTAATAAATTTATTTCTTGAGGGTTCCTATTTACTTTTTGTGTGACCCACGCCACTCTACAACGTTTTCAGTTAGTACGGCATTAATATTTTGAATTCCTCATGTTTTGTTGAGATATTCGGTGTAGGAGACTTTCTTTGCTTACTTTACTTTTCTTTCTTGTTTGCACGGAATACGGTTACATAAAAATTGAGGTACCCAACCTGGGACAACGATTTTCAAAACCTTTCTCTTTTACTTAAAGTTTCCTTTAATTTTTGAAACTGCCCTTTTCTCTTAATGTTTGACTCGATTCTATTTAGAAACCTTTATTTTTACTCAACATTTGGTTCCAAATTTTTCTGTACATACACCGTTTCGTCTTGATAAAAATTTTTGTTGCGTTTGTGTTAGTTACGTACCCGTTTTCTTTAAGTTGGAAATAGAACCCCTCGAGTGCAAAAGCAGCAAACCAGGAGATCTGAGGTAGAGCGTGGACTGTTGGATAAAAGGGAGTGTTCAGATAGCAAATGTCACAACAAAACACAAAAAACCACTTACCGAATCGAAGAATCCCACTTGAGCTCTAAGTATTTTTCACCGTGGGTTTTTTGACCAGGCATAAACGAAAGGAATAATAAAGATTAGGGGATTAAATAATATGAACTTAAGTGAGGCACGTTTGCGTTCACGTAGTACTCGCAATCAACTCATTATGGCCTAGCTATTGTCCTTATGAAAAACTGCCCGGCATGGTAAAGAAAGAGACATACGAAGGGGAAATGGCGCGAACATACCGCTAACCTAAAATAAACATTTTAATAAATGAAAATGATAAATGAGTAAAGTTAGAGTTAGGCATTTCTAGCAGAAGACTACGGCTTACCGGCCGATGCTCGGATTGAAGGAAATAAAATGGAAATAAGGGATAAGCAAATTGTAGAACTAAAACTATAGCTAAAGAAAGAAAATATACGAATACTAGTTTTCTAAGGGAAGAGGTATTATCTTATTTACAGGACGAATGAGAGTACCGTGGGATGTTTTAACTGAAACAACACGAATAAAACTATTGCTACCGGTAAATAATTGTTCGACCCGCCCTAGTGGCCAAAATAAAGGAGAAGTTTCGATTCCGGGAAGAAAAATAACTTGACCCACCTTGGGTCCAACGGACGCACGATTCCATTTGCATTGTTGGATTGCTGGATCAAGCGACGAGCTTCCAGTACAGAACAGTATAGTACGAATTCTACCACAGTGCCGCTACGGTATTCTACAGCATCTTATAATATTATGTAGTTCGCGGCTTGTGAAATGCTCTCTAGAGCATCATTATATTCTGCAAATAAACTTGTTTATAACTATAAATAAGGTCCTAACTAATCTAATAAATAAGCAGATGTACATAAGTGTGCTAGAATGTCTGTTTTTGTTATGTAATCCTACATGTCCTATCGAAGCAACTATTAATCAACATAATCAACAAATTAAACTAAATCCAATTCAATACAGGAAAGGTGCAGTCATGCTACTGTTTGTGAGTTGTATAAATAAACCGTTCCGAAACAAAATCTTTTATTGGAAACTTTTTAATTTTGCGCGATTGTTGTTGCGTTAGAATGCATTGGAAAATTTGCTAAATTTTTCGACATGCTAGATGCGGGTAAGGAACTTTTACAAAAAGTACGTAACAAAACTATATTAAAAGAACAAATCGTAGCAATTGAAATACTGGATGCTGTTCAATTGCTAAAAGATGTTTGCGATAACACCATTAAAGTGTGTAACGATTTTTTGGAAAGGAACAGCCTGAAAGATATTATATTTGAAAAGATAGACCAAGTTTGCCAATTATTAGTCATGATCCTGGTGAACGACAGCCTGTTGCAGGTGATAATCAACGGGATTATTTAATCGCACTTGTCCACACCAACCGCAATTGCAAATATTTCCAAGTGATGGAAAACATCGCTTTAACGTGAAATAGTACAATCAGTTTGAATATCTGGAGTACAGCACTGTAAAAGTCTCCGCTTTCTGTTTTGTCTGTTGTTTTGGTTTGGATGAGGAAGGACGTCCGAAGCTGGAGAAAAAATGAAAAGCTCTAGTAAAGGCATATTGGGAAAACTCAAACTGCACTTTTCTTCAAGGTCTCAAAAGGCTGTAGTAAAAGATTTCTGTGCGTATGCTTTAAAATCTGGGCTCGTTGATATTTTACTTGACAAAAATAAGAGTAATTTACTAATAGAAGAGAAAAGAATCCTTACCTATAACACTAAAGTTAAAGAATTAATTGGGGATATTGTAAGAACAGTGAGCCGGCAGAATATTGCATTTCGAAGATTCGACGATGAAGAAAACAGTAATTTTATTCAAATTGTTCGGCTTATAGCTAGGCACAATCCAGTGTTACAACGGTGGATCGATGACACCAGCATGCGTGCATATCATGTTACATATCTTAGTGCTGATTCCCAAAACGAATTTATACAACTTCTAGCTGAAAAAGTAAGTAAAAAAGTTGTTGAAAAAGTTAACGTGAGTCCATTTTACGCGATCATGGCTGATACAACGTCTGATACATCACGTAAGGATGCTCTTTCTGTTGTTATAAGAACAGTGGACGAAAATGGAAAACCACAAGAGAGGCTGCTTGAGATTAAAGAGTTCAAGATTAAAACAGGTACCGATTTAGCAAAAGATATTGTACAGTCGTTGGTAAGTAATGGTATAAATACTGAAAAACTTGCCTTTCAGTCATATGACCATACATCTACGATGTAGGGCGAATTTAACAGTGCGCCGAAAAAAGTAACAGAGTTGGTGAAGCACAATGTACCTTATGTGCCATGCCAAGCACACAGAACCAACACCGCAGTCGAACACTGTTGCAAAGCTAGTCAAATAATATTCTATTCCTTTAATATTATGGAGGAATTATATGTATTTTTCAGTGCAAGCACCAAACGTGATGAACGTCTAAATGATAGACTTAAATCAGTGGAAAACTCGCTACATATAAAAAATTTATCAAGGACACGGTCGACAGCTAGAGCCAAAACATTAAAAGCTATCAGTACTTCTTTTGAAGCATTCGTTTATGTTATGTATGAAAATTCCGGCTCAAAACACGAATATGACTCTAGGACAAAATCGAAAGCATTTGGATTAATGAAGAGGGTTCTTAATATCGATTTTATTATTGCTGTTATATTTATGAAATTAGTTTTGTACAAAATGAAGCTGCTGAGAACTAAACATTATAGATGCAATTGTATTAATAAAAAGCGTTATTAAATCTCTTGAGTCTATTAATAACAGCATGACGAAATTGATAATCCCATTATAAGCATCAAAAGGTACGCGATTTCATTAAAAGTTGAGGCTAAAGGTGACTTTGAAAAGCATCATAGACGAAGATTTATGCCTGAAAGATACACGCAAACTACGTTTACATTTCATGGCTATTACAGAGCTGAATTAAAATGTGTTTTAAATACACTGAAGGTAGTTATAAACTCAAACGTTGTTGAATGCATTGAAGCGATTATGCCACTATATTTGATATTCAATTTTTCTGTCAACAAGTGTAACCTAACACTGTCCAATTTAGAAGCTGTTGCTTCAATGTTCCCGCTCGAAGCAAAACCCGATGTATACGCTCTTCAAACTGAAATAGAAGTTTTGTTTGATAAATGCAAAAATTCACAAGAAATGTGCGAAGTTATGGCAAAAGCAGCAAAATTAAAACATGTGTTGAAGTTGGTGTTTCAGCTCAGTCAACTTACTGTTACATCTGGTGTTTCAGTTGCTGAAAACGAAAGAAGTTTCAGTAAACTAAAGTTTGTCAAAATCTGCTACGTTCTTCAATAACAGAAAACAGAATAAATAAAAAATTCTTCTTCCAAGTGAAAAGGAACTGACGGACACTATCAATTTTGTGAATTTGTAACATCATGAGCCAAATTGAAGCACAGAAGAATTCATGTGCTCGTGTGCTAGTGAATTTATATACATATTATATATATATATATATATATATATATATATATATAAATCAAATAATGAACTGGTCAGTCTTATGGTATAATACACGTGTAATTTTTCTTTGGGATATAGTCCAAATAAACCGACAGATTAAAATTTACTATTTAATCAAATACCTAACGTTTCGCTACATTTTTCGTACCTTTATCAAAGGCTAAAATGGAAACAGAGAAATGGAATTAACAAAAAATACATAGCCAGACGCTGACTATTTACTTTGATAAATATAATATATAAATTTGAATGAAAAATACTAAACGATTCACATTATAATTGTGGGTCAAAAAATAAAATATTAAAAAGTGCCTTAAGGGCACGTCATGCCACGATGGCGGTAAAACAGAAAATCAAGTTTGAATGTAACAGTATTAAATAGAATTGACAGGCGACGTTCCAAAAAAGGCATCAATTACACAACATGAAAGGTTAATATTTTAACGATGTTTGAAAATACCATTACTATATAATGCTGAGTAGACATTGTGAACTTTATCAACGTCCAACTTATTATTAATAAGTTTATTTTCCTTGTTAATGTAAAAGGACTCGATAAATAACCTAGTTTTATAATTGGTTTCGTTGTCCATAATGGTGCTGTCATCAAACCGAGGTGTATGTCTAGTTACAGAAACGTGAGAAGACAATGCACACTTTGAGAAGCTTTTCTGCAGTCACTTCTGTGCTGGGTTAAGCGACTTTTAGCCACTGACTATTCTGTCCAATGTAACTATTGTTACAACTGCACGTGATCTTGTAAACAAGGTTACTATTTAACAATTTAGGAGTACGATCCTTTAATTTCGTAAATAAATTCTGGATCGAATAATTGTACTCATAGACGATAGCAATCTTAGGTGGTTTCAGTAATCGTACTAAAAAAGGCGATAACTTCTGTATATAAGAAAGCTTTTTATAAGTAACATCTTTTTTAGTAGTGTTTAGACCTAAAAAGTTGCTATACATTAACTTATGTAACATTCCTTTTGGGTAACCGTTGTTTACTAGAGTGTCTATCAATATTTTCTTATTTTGTTAGTTAATTCCGTTTTTAGTTCCGTGTGTGATGTCTTAAAATCTGTCTGTGCCTCGGCAATTTTGTTAGTTAAATCAGTTTTTAGTTGCGTGTGTGATGTCTTAAAAATCGTATGCGACTCGGCAAGTGACGTCTTAAAATCGTCTTTTAAACTCATCAGGAATCGCATAATATCTTGGTTTCCGGCGGTTTCAGCTACCTTGACCTCCTGTACCGTCGCCTTGTCCGCTTCTATATCTATTACCTCCGGATCTACCTGCCTCGCCTCCGTTTCCTGGACATCTCCCCCTGCATCTATCTCCTCGTCTTGTGCTATACATTCCGCGTCGATTCCGTACATCCTTCCTGACCTCGTTATACGTCTGGTGTCCGCGTCTGTCATCTCTGCTGCCTTTTTCAAACTTTTCTTTTCCTGTAAAATTTTAACTACGGGCCCCACCTAACCTCGGTGTCACTTTTCTACTACTGCTTCTGTCTAGCCTCACGTTGGGTTTGCCACCTTCTTATGCTCACCCCACCCTTTTTTATATGATAATTACTTTAAACTGTGATTTATTTATTTACAATTCTTATATACTTGACAGTGTGAAACTTTTGACTCTTATATTTCGTGCTTTAACTAAGTTTGGTCGGTCTACAAAACAAAACTATATGAATATGCCTCGACTATTGAAACTCGCCTTCTCAGGGTATCCACACCTACCTACCGTGGGTTCAGTGATAGGTAGATGGTCACTACACCAACCAAACTGCACTACCTTTATTTTAGTACATGTAACCTTATATTCGTATATGCCAAATTTTTAATAAGCAGATCTACGTAGCCTTGTGCCAAATCAATTACTCTTACCAAATTGACTTTGACGTATCAAAAACACAGTACTCACCCGATTTACGCGTCGCTGTAGGCCTCTCTGAACTCTGGCTCAAAATCTCAATCACCGGATGGGTCTTCACACTGCGTTGCACTATCACTATGGCTCTTCTGCTTTCCAGACACCAGGTTTTGCTATACTTAATTTTGATATCCACTCAAATCTATAAATAATGACCAAATTTAGAATTTTGAATACTTTGCAATTTTACTTCCCCCCCGCGCTAATTTTCCTATAGTTATGCCTTCTTTCCGTATAATACTCCTGCTAATCTAACGCTATCCTTTCTTTAACCTGCTCGTTTCAATTCTATGCTCCTTTCTAGTTTCCACTCAATACCAATCTATCCGCAATGCACTATCCAAATCATTCCAAGTAGTTTCTCCTTCAGTCTAATAAATCCAATCCAATTCCTTTCTGCCTTAATCCAACTCGTTCCAAACATCCACTATTAATTACGCCTGTATCAATGTCGCTCCAATCCACTCTTACAACTTTCCACCCGTCTTTACTATTATTATTATTCCACTCACTTATCTATACTCTTCTTTGTTTCAATTAAAGACTTGAATTTTTCAAAATAATTTATTTACTCTTTTTAATATTCAAATTAGCGCAGTATACAAAAAAACACGTCGTGTTACAAAAATATTTTAATCGAAATCTGTTATTTATGTTTACCTAGGTGATACCACCTTTTAAATTATGCCTACTCTTTATACATTTTACAAATCCCCCATCCAATTAAATCATCCCAACTAGTTTGTGTCACTAATACCTATAATTCATCTTTTATACTTTACAATTTTATACTTAAATGTTCAATCATTGGTTCATATGACCGCGTCACCCTTCAATCAGCTTTGACAATATTTTCACTTATAATTTTGATACTACAAGTTTGTCCAAAGGTTGATTCTACTAAATAAGTGCCGAAATGTTTCACATATAAACCTGGCTCTGTGTGGTGAATAGTGGAACTTCTACAGACGCATCTGGTTTTTCGATCAGCAAATGTACATTCTTTGGCTTATTAACGTACAACTTAGTATAAATCCTTGAATATTGTGCTTTCTCACGTCATCAAGTCATTGTTTTACGTCTTGGCACTTCTACTTTGACTAATATACTTCAAATACTTTAACATTTGTAAAGTACGGCAAACACAAAATTTTGGCTTTATTTGGCATATACACAACCTTCAAACAAAATAATCTTTATACCCTTTTAGCTATTACTAACACTTCAATATATATATATATATATATATATATATATATATGCTGTGATATTCTCCTGTGTATGCGGGAACTGGGTCCTTTCAACAAAAAAATTCTAGTCCCACCGATTGGACGTCATAAACTGCTGTGATCCTGTTTTCCGCCTCGGCTGCTCACCTAATTTTATAAACCTCCTCATTCATAAAATTAAACAACACATTCCTACCACAAACATCAACGTTAACTCTATTTACATCAATATTCAGAATACATTAAATTTTCAAATTAAATTTCAGCATAAAATTCAGTTTTCAAAAAAAATTTCAAGATTAATTTTATTATCATTCTAATGTGCATCCAGAATTAAAGTCCTTGTTGGATGCCTAGTAATTAATATAACAATATAAGCAGACCGGAGTCTGAGTATAAAGGGAGCATCTACCACCCCTTTACGTTAATTAACCAGGTTCGTCTAATTGAGCTCAAAGACATACCCAAATTTTCATCATATTCCTGAACATCAAAACAAAATACCCCTTTTTACTTAAACAAGCAAATTTCATCTTAAAATTAAACTTTTATGGTTAGTACAATTTCACTAATGTCCATTTAAAGTAAATCAATTATAAAGTCATTCAATACACACAAAAATGTCAAACAAAATAGCATAAATTACCTGAAGGTTACTGTCCTCGTAGCTTCAAAGTATCGTTTCTTTAGTTAATCACACCATTCAACAGGATTATATTTACAGCTTCTGATTCTCTACGCTTTTAAAATTTTCTCCATCACCATCCATTCAAAGTCGTTTCTGGGCCTTTCCGGAACTCATCTGTGTTTATCTGACCCTTGTTTCATGGATCCAGACACGTATTTGAACCATTTAATTATTAACACCCCCGAAAAATAGCAAAGAAATTCATGCGTCTGTCACCAATATACGCCAAACTGCCTACTTTTGTGTATACATTCGTCGTTGTAAATTTTGCTAATTGGTACAGTGAAACTAAATTTTATTACCTTGTATCTAAGTGCACTGAAGTCCATTCATGTTAGCACGTACATAACAAGCTATTTTGAATCACTAAAATATACGAGCAAACTTTAAATTATTTAATCAAACTAAAATGCACGGTTTAACATCTTCAATCAAGTCGCGTATGTACGAGCTTTTAACGCATCGAATCGTCAAAAGTCTAAGAGTCTAAGAGAGCCTGTTTATATTCACCTCCGTATATATAGCAAAAAGCCTGTCTGTCGGTCTGTTCCCCAAAACGGGTAATTCTAAAGAATTTCTCATTGTATGTTCCCAGTCTGTCGCTCGCACGTCGTTTTTTTACGAATTTTCACTCGCCCCATTTAAATCTCAGAAAATTTCCACACGGCACGCAAGCATGTCCGAGAAAAACTAATTAATTTTGTACCGAAATTGTTGTTCTACCTCTGATATATGCATCCTATTTTTAACCAATCGCAACCCCATGACGTTGCTTAAATCCCGCCTTTTACAATATGTGTCTTTGCTTGACGCATTTTCTCTTTCCTTCTCTAACCTGTTCGTATTGGTGCAAATTGATATTCTGTATTATCGATTATTTTAGTCCACATGAAGTGTGAAATAACCCAGCTTTAGCAATTCTCGTAACTATTATGCGACGTTTTCTCCAAGATTCTTTGAAACATTAATTATCTGCAAAATTTACGCCGAATGTGATATTTAAACTACGCAGGTGTTCAAAATAATATTAATTCTCAGAGCTTTTTAAATAAACCCTGTTTTGTATTTAGTGCTAAAGCATCTGACCGTTTCCAATATTCTTAGACTCGACATGTTTATCTACACAAATTAAACTGAAATTGCCTTTTAAAAAACATCCTACTTCTAACTAACACTTCTAGGATTTGCTTTATTGGGTTTTTACAAGTTTCTATAGGTATTATATGTTACTAACGGTTTAATTAACTCCAATTAAAATTGATTTCTATCCTTTCATTTTAGTGAATCCCAACTAAATATCAATTATCCTCCGTACGCTCTGTCTACTACTTGTTACTTAAAATAGGGTCAATTAATACAAATCCTGCACGCAATTTCCATTTGTTTCTTTATTAGAAATAATCAAACTACACGCAGAGTTTTTCAATACTGTTTCTTTTGATATAAAGCGTCTTGTACACAATTTAAATTTCCCATTTTTACTGAAACGACCGCATTTATTTATGCTTCAAGGTTTTAATAAAGCGTATTATTTAATAAAATTCCTTATACACGGTGATTAAAATTATTTGATGTGATTATTTAATTTTCTACCCTGGTCTAAATATGAGTATTTTCCCCCTATTTGAATACAAATAATCCCACTTATTCGAATTCGAATATAAAGCATTTAGACAAAAAAAATTACAAAAAAAACTGCCTATCTCTCTCTACCCTTATCTATCTAACTTACCTACTTTGTCTCCAATCCAAAAAAATATTTACACCTATCCTATATCCCTATCCTATTCCTAACTCTCACCTAATTTTATAAACTGAAATTATCCCTAACTTCATCCTACTTATCCATCTAATCCTATATACATCCTATATACCTATCCTATTCCTAACTTTTAACTAATCTTCACTATACTTTACTTCCCCCTTCCTAATCCTATATGCCTATCCTATTCTTATTCTATTCCTAACTCGCCATTAATCTTATAAGAAATATCTATACTTAACCTATCTTATTTTCTTCCTACATTTACTCTTTATTCTCATCCTAAACCTATTCCTAATTATCTCCCATACTTATCCTATACCTAGCTTTATTTTCTATAAACACTTACTTCTACTCTTCTATATACACCTATTCTATCCCTATTCTATTTAAATCTAACTCTCTTCTACACCTATTTCTCCTGTGGTGCTGGTTCTCCAGTATAAGGGAATAGTAGGTTGACGTGAAACCGTCCCCTCTCATTTCCCGTACCTACTTCCCTTAATAAATATGTGCACTCCTACTACTTCCCCTATCTCAAAAGGTCCCTCATATGGCAAGTGTAGTTTAGCACATGTCATCCTATCTCTTCCCTACTCTCAAGCTTTTACTACTACCTGGTCTCCCACTTTAAATTTTACCCTCTTTCTAATTCTTGCGTTCATCTTCCTTGTATATTTTTCAGCTTTCTTCCTTAACCTCTCCCTCACATCTACCAAAAGTTGTTGGAATTCATCGTCCCTAGGCACAATTTGCCATGGTCTTTCGGGATACTGTTGCTTGATCAGCATGATGGGACTGGTTTCTGTCACGGTACTAGGGGTTTCATTGATAAAAGATTCAACCTTAGACAAATTGTCCTCCCATAAACGATGATTCCTATGTGAAGCTAAACGCAAAAACTTAACCGTCTCTTGAATATATCGCTCAGCTGGATTCGCTTGAGGATGCCTTATGCTACAAAACACCACTTTAACGTTTTGCCTCTCCCAATAATCTCTAAATCTTTGATTATTAAAATAAGTAGCATTGTCTGCTAATACTCGTTTAAAAGTTCCTACTTCCCTACAAAATTGTTCCAATTTCTTGTTTGTTCCGACTGTGTTACAATCCCGAGTGGGATATAATTTGGTAAATTTCGAAAACACATCAGTCACAATCAGCACATGTTTGTGTCCTTTTGTACTTCGGACTAGATTACTCAAATAATCAATAGCAACTAAGTCCAGGGGATTTTGTACGTGTATACTTTGTACCACATCCTGACTCGTACTATTTTTGTACTTTCCTAAAGTACATAAGTGACAAGTGTTGATGACAGACTTTACTAACCCTAAGTCTTTAGTTGAAAAAACGTTTCCCTAAAATTAACCATGTCTTTCGGATTCCTATGTGACCATATCTTAAGTGCAGATCTTTGATAATTAATTTTGCTCGTACCCTATCCACCACATACACTTCCAATTCTTGAATTTTTACACAAAAGCCGTTTATCATATGGAAGTTTTAAATCCCGGTTCGCTTTCTAACTTCGTTCTAACAATCTGTAGCTCCTCACTCTGCCTCTGGTTCCTCAAGATCTCCTCTTCTCCATATACTGAATCATTTTGTAGTAGACTGTTCATGGCAATCATGATGTCACACGGTCTTTTGTTATCCATGTCCCTGTTTCTACTAAACGCGTCTGCTATAAAATTATTTTCTCCCTTAATATATTTAATCTCAAAGTCAAACTCCTGTAGTAACAACCCCATCGATATACTCGATTGTTAGAAAATCTCGTATTCATCAACGCACACAACGCCGAATGATCCGTTTCGATTACAAAATGTCTTCCTATCAAAAAATTTTAACTTCGTAACACCAAACACCACTGCAGCCATCTCCTTTTCACTAATCGTGTAATTTACTTCATGCGGCTTCAGTGTGCGTGAAACAAAAGATATGGGCACCTCTTCCCCCTCTTGTACTTGGTACAACTCTGCTGCTAATGCACTATCCGATGCATCCGTCCTCAGTACGAAACCTACATCAAATCTGGGATGCCTCAAAATTAGTTGGTCGTGAAATTGTTCCAACAGTGTTAAATATGCTGCCTCTTGACTTTCCGTCCAACTCCATCGTACTCCCTTCTTCAGAAGTTTAAACAATGGACTCGCTTTTTCAGCAAATCCCGGTACAAACTTTTATAAAAGTTAAGGACCCCAAAAAGCTCTTAATTTCCTAATGTTATTAGGTCTCGGATATGTCAAAAGTTCGGACAATCTTTCTTTATCGATACACATACCTTGAGTGTTCACCACATACCCCAGAAATTTAACGGTTTTGAAAAAATTCACATTTTCTATATTCAGCCTCAATCCTGCTAATTTAAGCTCTAATAATATCCGTTCTAAATGAGAGTAATGTTGTTCCTCAGTTTCACTAAAATTAAAATATCATCCACATAGTGTATGCAGAATTGCTCATATGCTCCTAAAATTGCTTGCATTGCCTTAATTAATGCTGCACTTGACGTTGACAAACCATACGGTACTACCTTAAAATTATAGATTTTTCCTCTACGGAAAATCCTGTGTACCTTCTAGAATCTTTGTGTAATGGAATCAGCCAGAATGAATTTCTTAAATCTAATTTACTAAAAATAAACTTGCCACTTAATCTCGTCAAAAGTGTGTCCATGGATGGTGGACAATGGAATTGCGGTTTGGTCCGTTGATTAATTTTTCGTGCATCTAAACATAAACGAATGCTATCATCCTTTTTCTTAACTACCACCAACGGATTTATGAAATGAGTGTTTGATACCTCTATTATGCCATCCTCCAACATTTTATTTAATTCTGCCTTCACCTGCTCAGGATATGCTGCTGGAATTGGATAAACCTTTGCGTTGAACGGTTCTGAATTATCCACTTCCAATCTGTGCTCATAGCCTAACGCTGTGCTTGCTTCTACCCCCACTAATTCTGCATGTTTTTGTAATAAAGCTTGAACCTCTACTCTCCTATCCTCTGGACATCTTATTGTGTTGATCTGTTTTACTTCATCATCCTCTACCTCTACTACATTAATACTAAACCCCGTGTCATCCTCTGTGACTTCATAACTGCCCTTCCATGGCACTACCCTATCCTTAATCCTTATTACCTTCCTTTCCATATCTATCAAAACCCCTAACTTCATCATACAGTCAACACCTAAAATGCTCTGAAACTTCAGTCCAGGTACAATTACAAACTCCTGTTCACAGCTTAAACCTCCTATATCTATCCTAAGCACCACAACACTATTTACTACAGCAAACTTCTTTTTATTTGGAGCTACTAAATGGCTACGCTTTATAGGCATAATTCTATCACAAACCTTATCCCTAATTTTGCTGACGAATTCCTCCGATATTAAACTCGCCTCTGCCCCTGTATCAAGTAATACTTCTACATTATTTTCAAAATTTCTAAATTAATAATTGGCAAACATAATTTTTCTACAGTTTCTGGCTCTACTTCCTCCTCAATTTTGAAAAATTCACGTGGATGTTCGTATACATTTACACAGAAATCTAGTGGTCTGTCACGTTCTAAAATCCTGTCTCATCCTGTTTTCCGTGCTTGGTCCTGGTTGTCCTTCTACAACCTGTGCGTACGTCCTCCTCGTGTTAATATCCGTGTCCCTGTCTCTATTCGGCGTGCTGGTCACAGTCCTGTTTACTTCCGGTAAACTGTTCTGTCGCGTGTAACTAGGTCTTGGCGTCGGTCCCCTAGTCGCACTATTGCTCCTGTATTCCTGTCCTCGTCGTTCCCAATTCTGTCGAAAATTCCTGTTATAATCAGGCCGTCTCGGATAATTCGGTGTCCTGTTGTCAAACCTAAGTGTGTTAACGTTTCGTTCTCGTATCTCTCTTGTCCGTCCTACATACATCGTCATATCTCTGCAAATACTCTAAAATGTCTCCCGTTCTGTGATGTTTTGTAAGGCCACGTGTTGTCTAATTTCCAGTTCAAAATGTCGTGATAGGTACTTGATAATCTGTCTGTCCGTCAATGGTGGATTCAGTTGTTTGGCCACACTGTACTTGCGGATGGCATATTGCTCCCTAGAACCTGCAAACTCTCCCTTAAATTTTCCTGTAATCAAGTCGTCCCTAATCTGATCCTGTTTGTGATCACTCCAGTAATGTTGTAAAAATTTGTTTTCAAAGTCCTGATACGTGTCTATGTCCTGTCCTACTAAATTGTACCATGCTTCCGCGTTGTCCTTTAATAAAGCCTTTATCGTATTTAGTTTAGTCTGTTCGTCAAATAAATTTCCCACTAGATTTCTTACACTATTAATAAAAATTTGTGGATTTACCCTGTTATCGCCATAAAACTTCATGTGTTGGTCCAATGATACTCCACCTGTATAAAATCTGGGACCATCCCCCGTTAAACTTGACACGTTGTATTTAATACTACTAACTTCGCGTTCTACCCTGCCTAACTGATCCCTACATGAGTCCGTTACTTCAGTCATTTTTACATTAATCTCTTCTTCACAAAAAATGCGTACTTCGGACCTTAAATGTCCCATCTCCTGTCGAAGACCTGTAATATCACACTCATTTTTATCTACCCTATTTTCAACTTCCCCCAGTTTCACGGTAAGACTATCTTTAAATTCTGTAAATTCTTTAGTATTTTGTTCAATTTTACCGCTTATCTGCTCTAATTTTTGGTTGGACTCCTCCCTCGCTAATCGCATTTCCTCTAACATTCTCATCATTAACTCATTTCCTTGATCCCCTGATTCCGTCCTCGACTGATCTCTACTGCCTCCAGCTTCTTCCATTTTCGAATTTTTCCCACACAATGCACTATCGTCACTTCCAATTTCCACTCCTTGACTCCTTAACCACTCCTTTCTCTGCATACGTTCTAATCACTCTCACACACTCTAAAATACTCTTAAATTTATACACACACAGAAACTCTCTCTCTCAGATCGCCAGTTTCCTAGAATAAAATAACAAAAATTTTATTTGGAACTCGAGCCCTCACGTTGTGGTCGCCATAAACTGCTGTGATATTCTCCTGTGTATGCGGGAACTGGGTCCTTTCAACAAAAAAATTCTAGTCCCACCGATTGGACGTCATAAACTGCTGTGATCCTGTTTTCCGCCTCGGCTGCTCACCTAATTTTATAAACCTCCTCATTCATAAAATTAAACAACACATTCCTACCACAAACATCAACGTTAACTCTATTTACATCAATATTCAGAATACATTAAATTTTCAAATTAAATTTCAGCATAAAATTCAGTTTTCAAAAAAAATTTCAAGATTAATTTTATTATCATTCTAATGTGCATCCAGAATTAAAGTCCTTGTTGGATGCCTAGTAATTAATATAACAATATAAGCAGACCGGAATCTGAGTATAAAGGGAGCATCTACCACCCTTTACGTTAATTAACCAGGTTCGTCTAATTGAGCTCAAAGACATACCCAAATTTTCATCATATTCCCGAACATCAAAACAAAATACCCCTTTTACTTAAACAAGCAAATTTCATCTTAAAATTAAACTTTTATGGTTAGTACAATTTCACTAATGTCCATTTAAAGTAAATCAATTATAAAGTCATTCAATACACACAAAAATGTCCAACAAAATAGCATAAATTACCTGAAGGTTACTGTCCTCGTAGCTTCAAAGTATCGTTTCTTTAGTTAATCACACCATTCAACAGGATTATATTTACAGCTTCTGATTCTCTACGCTTTTAAAATTTTCTCCATCACCATCCATTCAAAGTCGTTTCTGGGCCTTTCCGGAACTCATCTGTGTTTATCTGACCCTTGTTTCATGGATCCAGACACGTATTTGAACCATTTAATTATTAACACCCCCGAAAAATAGCAAAGAAATTCATGCGTCTGTCACCAATATACGCCAAAACTGCCTACTTTTGTGTATACATTCGTCGTTGTAAATTTTGCTAATTGGTACAGTGAAACTAAATTTTATTACCTTGTATCTAAGTGCACTGAAGTCCATTCATGTTAGCACGTACATAACAAGCTATTTTGAATCACTAAAATATACGAGCAAACTTTAAATTATTTAATCAAACTAAAATGCACGGTTTAACATCTTCAATCAAGTCGCGTATGTACGAGCTTTTAACGCATCGAATCGTCAAAAGTCTAAGAGTCTAAGAGAGCCTGTTTATATTCACCTCCGTATATATAGCAAAAGCCTGTCTGTCGGTCTGTTCCCCAAAACGGGTAATTCTAAAGAATTTCTCATTGTATGTTCCCAGTCTGTCGCTCGCACGTCGTTTTTTACGAATTTTCACTCGCCCATTTAAATCTCAGAAAATTTCCACACGGCACGCAAGCATGTCCGAGAAAAACTAATTAATTTTGTACCGAAATTGTTGTTCTACCTCTGATATATGCATCCTATTTTAACCAATCGCAACCCCATGACGTTGCTTAAATCCCGCCTTTTACAATATGTGTCTTTGCTTGACGCATTTCTCTTTCCTTCTCTAACCTGTTCGTATTGGTGCAAATTGATATTCTGTATTATCGATTATTTTAGTCCACATGGAGTGTGAAATAACCCAGCTTTAGCAATTCTCGTAACTATTATGCGACGTTTTCTCCAAGATTCTTTGAAACATTAATTATCTGCAAAATTTACGCCGAATGTGATATTTAAACTACGCAGGTGTTCAAAATAATATTAATTCTCAGAGCTTTTTAAATAAACCCTGTTTTGTATTTAGTGCTAAAGCATCTGACCGTTTCCAATATTCTTAGACTCGACATGTTTATCTACACAAATTAAACTGAAATTGCCTTTTAAAAAACATCCTACTTCTAACTAACACTTCTAGGATTTGCTTTATTGGGTTTTTACAAGTTTCTATAGGTATTATATGTTACTAACGGTTTAATTAACTCCAATTAAAATTGATTTCTATCCTTTCATTTTAGTGAATCCCAACTAAATATCAATTATCCTCCGTACGCTCTGTCTACTACTTGTTACTTAAAATAGGGTCAATTAATACAAATCCTGCACGCAATTTCCATTTGTTTCTTTATTAGAAATAATCAAACTACACGCAGAGTTTTTCAATACTGTTTCTTTTGATATAAAGCGTCTTGTACACAATTTAAATTTCCCATTTTTACTGAAACGACCGCATTTATTTATGCTTCAAGGTTTTAATAAAGCGTATTATTTAATAAAATTCCTTATACACGGTGATTAAAATTATTTGATGTGATTATTTAATTTTCTACCCTGGTCTAAATATGAGTAATATATATATATATTTTATAAATTACAATAAAGAAAAATACATTGTGTGTTTCATTTCACTTTACTACCGATTTAATAACTACGTAATCTCACTTTACAGAACGGTGTAAAACAATTTTGACTTTTAATCTGAGTGCATATTTCGAATAGATGCTCTCATTTTTTTGCGATTAAAGTTAGAAATGCATTTCAAATAGATGCTTTCATATTTTTGCAATTAAAATTAGAAATGCATGTGATCTAAAATTGCAGAGTTGCCTTCAGTACGTAACTATGGAAATGCAAATGCTGAAGAAGCATTAGACTAGACTATCGTTGACAAGAAAAAAGCTGTCTGACATGGGTTGAATTTTCTGCTGTTCTTGTTGTTTAATATTTTATATATTTTCAAGATATGTGTGTGATAATCGCTCAATTTTTATAGTCAAGTTCTAGTTGTGTTCTATAGAACAAATCAAAAATGAATTTTTTTTTAAAATTGCCCTTGTCAGGAAAGAATAATGATAGTGGTTAGGTTAAAATTATTGAGTAGTTTATAGTCAATTCAAATGAAGTGCTAAAAAATTGTTTACTCCGTGAGCAGATCCGCCAATTGCAACGTTAGCATATATTTCAATAGATTTATTTCTAGTTTTTGAAGTTGGAGCATTTCATAAATTTCTTCGTTTATATATTTCTTGCAGATAAACTGAGTTCGCGATTTAATAACTACGACTTGTTATTCTTTAAAAGCGAGAATGAGAAAATTGGTGCAGTCAGTCTGTCTATCTGTCTATCTGTCTGTCTGTCTTTGGCAAATTTTTCGAGATATCTGTACAATTTGTTAAATGTTGTAAAACCAGTAGAGAGCTATTGCGTTGATCAATTATAATTGCTTTCAGGGTTGAGAGCCCCATTCGTGTTGTCTGAGTTTAATTGTTTTTTTATCAAACCATTCTTTTAATGTTTTGCACATTGCAGACTATTATTACCGTGCCTATAACATTTTGCGATAGATAGGTTTCCATCCATTTCTTCTTTTCTAGACCCTTCACACACACTTCTTCACCGGGTTGGATAATTTGCTTCGGCTAACATTGTAAAATTATATTAAAATAAATAATACAGACACAATCTTTCTATTGTTTTTTATTATTATCAAGCCATTCGTTTAATAACAAGGTATTTTGTTTTGCACATTGCAGATTATTATTGCTGTGTCTACAACAATGGATGTTATATTTTAAACGGTTGTTGATTTTAACTCCGATAGCTTAGGACAACCTAGTGCAAGCATATCAGTTACAACGTTTTGCATTAGATAGGTTTCAATCAGTTTCTTCTTTTCTAGAACCTGCACAAATACTTCTTCACCGGGTCGGATAATATGCTTTAAATAAAGCGCTATATATGATAACACCATTTCAGCCGTTGAAAATTCATCCCAAGAAAGACCATGAATATTCCTTGTCACCCAGTCGTTATGTTTTATATAATCTTGGCTCAAACAACTAGACTGCATTAGCAGTTTAAAATTTGATGCCAAACAACACCTTCCAACAAGTCCAAAACCGCAATTTCTTTGCACACAAACTCGTTTTCTTGTATTTAAATCCCTGAGTATCAATTATATACATGTTTGTATGTAAATATATGCAGTAAACTTCGACTAATTAAATTAATATTAGGAGCAATCTCCTTATATAGCAGATTACCACCATCTGCGTACTTTGCCAACCCACTTTTCAACCTATCACAAGAGTGAACTCATTTTGAATTGAAATGGGCCGCCGTGTGTATTTGCAGTCTCTAAACATAAATAAAAAACATAAATCATAATCCACTTTAATTAAACACAATTGACTTGAATGCGATATTTTGCATCTGGCATACTTTATAACTTCTCGCTAGAAAACCAAATTCAAAACATCTACACACATTTTCTCTGCACTTACATTTTCAACATACGTGTGTTTTGAAGTATGTATGTTCCATTGAAAGTAATATAAAGCCAATCTGACTTCAAAACATGCTCACAAGTATTTTACATTAAAAGTATATAAGGCCGATCCTAATTCAAAACGGTGCACGTGTAACTTTTCGTTAGAAAACCGAATTCAAAACAGCTACACACGTTTTTCTCTGCACTTACATTTTTCAACATACGTGTGTTTTGAAGTATGTATGTTCCATTGAAAGTAATATAAAGCCGATCCTAATTCAAAACGTGCCCACAAGTATTTTACATTTGAAAGTATATAAGAATTCATGTTTTCACATTTTACATCAAAAGTATATAATGCCGAACCTAATTCAAAATGGTGCACGTGTAACTTCTCGCTAGAAAACCGAATTCAAAACAGCTACACACATTTTTCTCTGCACTTACATTTTTCAACATACGTGTGTTTTGAAGTATGTTTCATTGAAAGTAATATAAAGCCGATCCTAATTCAAAACGTGCCCACAAGTATTTTATATTGAAAGTATATAAAAATTCATGTTTTCACAACTATTTTACATTGAAATGTTTTCACAACTATTTTACATTGAAGGTATATAAGGCCGATCCTAATTCAAAACGGTGCACGTGAATTTTACATATAGAAAATACGTGTGAACACGTTTTGAATTAGGACCGGCCTTACCCCACTACTAACCATAAATTTTGATTAGGCCGTTTCTCTCTAAAAATAAGGGGTCCGAAAAAGTTTCATCAAGTATTTGTTTCTGTAGAATCTCAAGACGCGAATTTTTCGAACGGTATCGAACGCCAGCTGTCGGGAGATTCCACGTTAGCGGTGTCTCGGCCCCCGAAAAAATGAAAGCACTTTTTTATAAGAACAATAATATCATAATAGCGTGTATCTATATTTTGTTCTAATCTCTCGCTTTCTGATAATTAAGCTTAAAATGCTAATATTGTCAAAATAACCTTCTTTTACTACTTCTTTTTAACATTATTAGGGAATTTATTATTGTATTCCATTTATATATTTTATAGTATAGCTATTATTTGTTGAGTTTATGTAAGCTATTCAAATAAATTCTTGAAACTAAAGTTTACTTTAACTTCTGATTTATCTATCTTCGTTTTATATTTCAGGGTGTTAAGAGTGTCCTCAACATTGTTGGTTATAACATTTATAGGTCTGGGTTAATCACTTATTCTTCTATTCCGCAAAATCTTTTGGATAGTATGCCAGGAAATATCTCATGTAAAATATGCTTTATATTTTAGAAGTATCTTCTTAAACTTTTTCACTAACTATATTACCAGTTTAGTCAAGAACATTATAATCAATAATTAAATAATTAAATAATTTGGCGCATAGTTAATTTAAAATTGCATACCCAGCATTGATTCCACGGTTAGTTTACATGCTAGTAGAGGTTTGTTCTCCTTTCAATCTTTAATAGATCATTTGTTTAAACATACTGTACAATCAGTTACAAAGTTTATGTTGCATCTATTCTATTTTGGTAACGTGCTAAACCAAAGGTTTTATAATTACAAAGTAGAAAAATTTGCTTTGGTTATCAAAGGCTAAAAATTGTTGCATTATGGATTCGCTGAAATAAGTTTAGAACGTGTTGTTTGTCAAAATATTTGCTTCAAAATAAATGGGAAACCGGTTTAAACACATGCATCTCTTAAATAAATTATGAACGTGGATTTGGGATCAACAAAGGTTGGCGATATACGATAAGGTACATACTGCAAATGAGCGAATAGTCCCCTCGAAAGGCAGTTACTCCTCTTTGACACACAAACTGACTTATAGTACGAATTCTCTGTTTTTTTGATGATGCTTTATATGAAACCTAGTTAATTCTTTTGATGGTTAATACCAATGCCAGTGCTCTAATTTTTTTTCTTACGCATGGCTATGGCACGCTAAATTACAGATTCCGATTGTAAATTAACTATCAATTTTTGGTGCAAGGTGTGATTACGTAATTATTTTTCAAGTCACAATTAAGATAAACGTAAGCTCGCGTTGAAGCAATTTGGGAAATTTACTTATCTTTACTTAAGATTTAGGAAATGCTAATATCAATCATATTTTTACTAATTAGACGCTAAGATAAGTTTAGCATTTGGATATCCATAAAACCTACTTTCAGTATAGGATTACGTTATTACTTTTAGGTTTTGTCCCGAATTGCATTTCGGTAAGTAGCGGGTAAATAGCTTTTATTACTGTATATATTATATCTACTTTTCTTCTTTTATTTATTTAGGGCTAGGAACATTGTGTAAGTATACATGTACTTGTCATTTATATTTTAAGAATTTATGTGACTTGGAAATAATCACTAATTGATATTTGTTTAAATTTTATGTATATTTTAGAGGAATATTGTGTTATATGCTGTTTGACGTTTTCGTTTATATCTTGCTTTAACAATACGTTACGTAAATGTTTGTTTTGGTTTTTGCAAATATTTCTTTTGATACAATGCTTGTTAACTAAAGATTTGTAATAAATTTATTTCTTGAGGGTTCCTATTTACTTTTTGTGTGACCCACGCCACTCTACAACGTTTTCAGTTAGTACGGCATTAATTTTTTGAATTCCTCATGTTTTGTTGAGATATTCGGTGTAGGAGACTTTCTTTGCTTACTTTACTTTTCTTTCTTGTTTGCACGGAATACGGTTACATAAAAATTGAGGTACCCAACCTGGGACAACGATTTTCAAAACCTTTCTCTTTTACTTAAAGTTTCCTTTAATTTTTGAAACTGCCCTTTTCTCTTAATGTTTGACTCGATTCTATTTAGAAACCTTTATTTTTACTCAACATTTGGTTCCAAATTTTTCTGTACATACACCGTTTCGTCTTGATAAAAATTTCTGTTGCGTTTGTGTTAGTTACGTACCCGTTTTCTTTAAGTTGGAAATAGAACCCCTCGAGTGCAAAAGCAGCAAACCAGGAGATCTGAGGTAGAGCGTGGACTGTTGGATAAAAGGGAGTGTTCAGATAGCAAATGTCACAACAAAACACAAAAAACCACTTACCGAATCGAAGAATCCTACTTGAGCTCTAAGTATTTTTCACCGTGGGTTTTTTGACCAGGCATAAACGAAAGGAATAATAAAGATTAGGGGATTAAATAATATGAACTTAAGTGAGGCACGTTTGCGTTCACATAGTACTCGCAATCAACTCATTATGGCCTAGCTATTGTCCTTATGAAAACTGCCCGGCATGGTAAAGAAAGAGACATACGAAGGGAAATGGCGCGAACATACCGCTAACCTAAAATAAACATTTTAATAAATGAAAATGATAAATGAGTAAAGTTAGAGTTAGGCATTTCTAGCAGAAGACTACGGCTTACCGGCCGATGCTCGGATTGAAGGAAATAAAATGGAAATAAGGGATAAGCAAATTGTAGAACTAAAACTATAGCTAAAGAAAGAAAATATACGAATACTAGTTTTCTAAGGAAGAGGTATTATCTTATTTACAGGACGAATGAGAGTACCGTGGGATGTTTTAACTGAAACAACACGAATAAAACTATTGCTACCGGTAAATAATTGTTCGACCCGCCCTAGTGGCCAAAATAAAGGAGAAGTTTCGATTCCGGGAAGAAAAATAACTTGACCCACCTTGGGTCCAACGGACGCACGATTCCATTTGCATTGTTGAATTGCTGGATCAAGCGACGAGCTTCCAGTACAGAACAGTATAGTACGAATTCTACCACAGTGCCGCTACGGTATTCTACAGCATCTTATAATATTATGTAGTTCGCGGCTTGTGAAATGCTCTCTAGAGCATCATTATATTCTGCAAATAAACTTGTTTATAACTATAAATAAGGTCCTAACTAATCTAATAAATAAGCAGATGTACATAAGTGTGCTAGAATGTCTGTTTTTGTTATGTAATCCTACATGTCCTATCGAAGCAACTATTAATCAACATAATCAACAAATTAAACTAAATCCAATTCAATACAGGAAAGGTGCAGTCATGCTACTGTTTGTGAGTTGTATAAATAAACCGTTCCGAAACAAAATCTTTTATTGGAAACTTTTTAATTTTGCGCGATTGTTGTTGCGTTAGAATGCATTGGAAAATTTGCTAAATTTTTCGACATGCTAGATGCGGGTAAGGAACTTTACAAAAGTACGTAACAAAACTATATTAAAAGAACAAATCGTAGCAATTGAAATACTGGATGCTGTTCAATTGCTAAAAGATGTTTGCGATAACACCATTAAAGTGTGTAACGATTTTTGGAAAGGAACAGCCTGAAAGATATTATATTTGAAAAGATAGACCAAGTTTGCCAATTATTAGTCATGATCCTGGTGAACGACAGCCTGTTGCAGGTGATAATCAACGGATTATTTAATCGCACTTGTCCACACCAACCGCAATTGCAAATATTTCCAAGTGATGGAAAACATCGCTTTAACGTGAAATAGTACAATCAGTTTGAATATCTGAGTACAGCACTGTAAAAGTCTCCGCTTTCTGTTTTGTCTGTTGTTTTGGTTTGGATGAGGAAGGACGTCCGAAGCTGGAGAAAATGAAAAGCTCTAGTAAAGGCATATTGGGAAAACTCAAACTGCACTTTTCTTCAAGGTCTCAAAGGCTGTAGTAAAAGATTTCTGTGCGTATGCTTTAAAATCTGGGCTCGTTGATATTTTACTTGACAAAATAAGAGTAATTTACTAATAGAAGAGAAAAGAATCCTTACCTATAACACTAAAGTTAAAGAATTAATTGGGGATATTGTAAGAACAGTGAGCCGGCAGAATATTGCATTTCGAAGATTCGACGATGAAGAAAACAGTAATTTTATTCAAATTGTTCGGCTTATAGCTAGGCACAATCCAGTGTTACAACGGTGGATCGATGACACCAGCATGCGTGCATATCATGTTACATATCTTAGTGCTGATTCCCAAAACGAATTTATACAACTTCTAGCTGAAAAGTAAGTAAAAAGTTGTTGAAAAAGTTAACGTGAGTCCATTTTACGCGATCATGGCTGATACAACGTCTGATACATCACGTAAGGATGCTCTTTCTGTTGTTATAAGAACAGTGGACGAAAATGGAAAACCACAAGAGAGGCTGCTTGAGATTAAAGAGTTCAAGATTAAAACAGGTACCGATTTAGCAAAAGATATTGTACAGTCGTTGGTAAGTAATGGTATAAATACTGAAAAACTTGCCTTTCAGTCATATGACCATACATCTACGATGTAGGGCGAATTTAACAGTGCGCCGAAAAAGTAACAGAGTTGGTGAAGCACAATGTACCTTATGTGCCATGCCAAGCACACAGAACCAACACCGCAGTCGAACACTGTTGCAAAGCTAGTCAAATAATATTCTATTCCTTTAATATTATGGAGGAATTATATGTATTTTTCAGTGCAAGCACCAAACGTGATGAACGTCTAAATGATAGACTTAAATCAGTGGAAAACTCGCTACATATAAAAAATTTATCAAGGACACGGTCGACAGCTAGAGCCAAAACATTAAAAGCTATCAGTACTTCTTTTGAAGCATTCGTTTATGTTATGTATGAAAATTCCGGCTCAAAACACGAATATGACTCTAGGACAAAATCGAAAGCATTTGGATTAATGAAGAGGGTTCTTAATATCGATTTTATTATTGCTGTTATATTTATGAAATTAGTTTTGTACAAAATGAAGCTGCTGAGAACTAAACATTATAGATGCAATTGTATTAATAAAAAGCGTTATTAAATCTCTTGAGTCTATTAATAACAGCATGACGAAATTGATAATCCCATTATAAGCATCAAAAGGTACGCGATTTCATTAAAAGTTGAGGCTAAAGGTGACTTTGAAAAGCATCATAGACGAAGATTTATGCCTGAAAGATACACGCAAACTACGTTTACATTTCATGGCTATTACAGAGCTGAATTAAAATGTGTTTTAAATACACTGAAGGTAGTTATAAACTCAAACGTTGTTGAATGCATTGAAGCGATTATGCCACTATATTTGATATTCAATTTTTCTGTCAACAAGTGTAACCTAACACTGTCCAATTTAGAAGCTGTTGCTTCAATGTTCCCGCTCGAAGCAAAACCCGATGTATACGCTCTTCAAACTGAAATAGAAGTTTTGTTTGATAAATGCAAAAATTCACAAGAAATGTGCGAAGTTATGGCAAAAGCAGCAAAATTAAAACATGTGTTGAAGTTGGTGTTTCAGCTCAGTCAACTTACTGTTACATCTGGTGTTTCAGTTGCTGAAAACGAAAGAAGTTTCAGTAAACTAAAGTTTGTCAAAAATCTGCTACGTTCTTCAATAACAGAAAACAGAATAAATAAAAAAAATTCTTCTTCCAAGTGAAAAGGAACTGACGGACACTATCAATTTTTGTGAATTTGTAACATCATGAGCCAAATTGAAGCACAGAAGAATTCATGTGCTCGTGTGCTAGTGAATTTATATACATATTATATATATATATATATATATATATATATATATATATAAATCAAATAATGAACTGGTCAGTCTTATGGTATAATACTCGTGTAATTTTTCTTTGGGATATAGTCCAAATAAACCGACAGATTAAAATTTACTATTTAATCAAATACCTAACGTTTCGCTACATTTTCGTACCTTTATCAAAGGCTAAAATGGAAACAGAGAAATGGAATTAACAAAAAATACATAGCCAGACGCTGACTACTTACTTTGATAAATATAATATATAAACTTGAATAAAAATACTAAACGATTCACATTATAATTGTGGGTCAAAAAATAAAATATTTAAAAGTGCCTTAAGGGCACGTTGTGCCACGTAGGCCGTTAAAACGGAAAAACAAGATTGAATGTAACAATATTAAATAGAATTGACAGTGGACGTTCCAAAAATGGCATCAATTACACAACATGAAAGGTTAATATTTTAACGATGTTTGAAAATATCATTACTATATAAAGCTGAGTAGACATTGTGAACTTTATCAACATCCATCTTATTATTAATAGGGTTATTTTCCTTGTTAATGTAAAAGGACTCGATAAATAGCCCAGTTTTATAATTGGTTTCGTTGTCGAGAATGATGGTGTCATTGAACCGAGGTGTATGTCTGGTTGCAGAAACGTGAGAAGACAATGCACATTTTAGGAAGTTTTTTTGCAGTCACTTCTGTGCTGGGTTAAGCGACTTTTAGCCACTGACTATTCTGTCCAATGTAACTATTGTTACAACTGCACGTGATCTTGTAAACAAGGTTACTATTTAACAATTTAGGAGTACGATCCTTTAATTTCGTAAATAAATTCTGGATCGAATAATTGTACTCATAGACGATAGCAATCTTAGGTGGTTTCAGTAATCGTACTAAAAGAGGCGATAACTTCTGTATATAAGAAAGCTTTTTATAAGTAACATCTTTTTTAGTAGTGTTTAGACCTAAAAAGTTGCTATACATTAACTTATGTAACATTCCTTTTGGGTAACCGTTGTTTACTAGAGTGTCTATCAATATTTTCTTATTTTTTGCTATGAACTGAGGATCTAATATATGTTCAATGTGACACCGTAAGGCCTTCACAGTGTTCACCTTATGTTGAAAGGAATGGTTAAAATAGAAATTTAAATATCTGCCAGAATTAATTGGTTTGGTATACCAATCAAATAATAGTTATGTATTTTTTGCTAATTCTACTTTTGTTTCCATTTTAGCCTTTGATAAAGAAACAACAAATGTACCGAAACGTTAGGTATCTGATTAAATAGTAAATTTTAATCTGTCGTTTTATTTGGACTATATCCCAAAGAAAATTACACGTGTATTATACCACATATATATATATATATATATATATATATATATATATATATATATATTATAACATTTGACATTTATCAAAGGTTCTACGAAGGTAGTTCGTTAGTGCTACGGATAAAACCATAAATTTTCCATTTTATCAAGCTATATAAAAGTTAAAAACACTACGGTTAACAAAGATTGATGAATAGTTACTTGTTGAAAGCATAAATAGGATATTACGTACTAGAAGTACAGCGTTTGAAGTTTATAAAAAGCATTATATATTGTTTGCATATACGAAGGGTATCTAATGCATCTTCGGTTGAATGTGTATAGGTTTTGTCTTCAATTTAGCATTTGTAATTTTTGCAGGATACTGTATGCCAATTATAATTTTGAGTTTCCTAAAATAAGATATGTTTAATACATTAAAAATATAAATCAACATAAAATTTTGTAATGTCAAATAAAATGTAAATAAAAACAAACATGTTCTAAAATAGTAATTAGGTAGATTTAAGTTAAGTTAGTTGAATGCATCCCTTATGTTATATTAGTAGTAGGCTAGAAATAAGTTTTTTTTTTGTTGGTTGTTATGGTGATAATTGTTTTAAAGGAAATGATTAATGATAAAATTGTTTGAAAAGATTATTAGAAAAATTTTGAAAGAGTTTACACATAAATTTTTGTACACGGAATAATTGTTTTTTTGGCTTGAGGAGCCTTGTAATTAAATATTATAAAAATTAATATATGTGTTTTTCCAAGTGCATGCAGTTTGATTGAGTTGAAATACAAAGATTAGTGAAAAGGTTAACGAAAATATATTTACAAAAGGAAGAATTTCAATAAACCACCATCGGGGCATCCTTAGTGGTGGTTCAGGAGTTGCAGCTGATCTGTTAATTGGTGATGTATTGAAGTGTTGTAGTTTGTAGAATAATAAAACAATTAGTGGTTGAAGTAGTTTCATAAGAGAACCTAAACTAGAGGAAAACATATTTGTATTTCATACTAAACCATATATATTTAGGTACTCACTGAAAGCGGTTGAGGCAACTTTGTGTATCCTGTTCCAATCCTGTACAACCAGACACATTCAACGGAGTTACAGGTATAAAAGTTAATATTATCTACTCTGCATATTAAATAATTTTGAATAAATTAAATTTCAAACGTTAACTAGAATAAATAATTGCAGAATAGATTTATCAATCTTTGTTTAATCGGTATACGTAAGCACGACTTAGAGGTTAAGTTTGATTTTGATCGTATACGCTTTAGGTGCTTGTGTTTCAATACCTGTAAGGGGACAAAGAACCTACTTCTCCTTACAGAGTTAAAATACTAGATACAGTTTCCCTGAGAAAGAGTTTCAAAAAGCCGTGGCATAATTGAATTGAGAGAGTTTTATTTTAATCAATTACAGACTAACACCATATTACAGGTTGCACCTATTATTTTACTCGGATATTTAAGCATCATTACATATAAAATATCAACATACATAACATGATATTGGCGACCAACAAACGTGGGTCAAGTTAAAGAGTAATAGGTTGCAGTAGGACAAAAAGCAGGTGGGGCTCTATAAGCCGTGTTGTAAGCGTGGTGTTTTGGAGAGAGAGAATTAGCGTAGTTGCAGGTTTGGAGAATTTGTATTTTGGTGGGGCAAGAAATAGGTCATTGAAAAAAGGCAACATTATTTAGAACATGTCAGACGAGAAAGGGATCACCAGGTCAGGAAAGGTTTATGGTGTCGAGACGGTTATGAGAGGGCAACGGGTGATGGAGACTTTAGCGGCAGGAGATGCAGAGGAGGAAAGGAGAGAATATGTGGAGCCGGAGGTGGTTGTAATTCAGCCGGACGTAGAAAGACAGGTTGGAGGTGTCAGAGAGACAGCGAACGAGGGGGACATGCTAGGTATTATGCAGTTTTTGAGAGAATTTCGGAACTCACAGGAGGAAAAATTTGAAAATTCACAAACGGAAGTTAGGAGAAATTTTGAAAAAATAGAGACAAACTTTGGAAATTCACAAGCGGAAGGTAAGAAAAATTTTGAGAGAATGGGGGAAAGATTTGAGAAAATGGAGACAAGATTTGTGAAAATGGAAGAGAAAAATGAGAATTCACGAGTGGAAGTGAGAGAAAGATTTGAAATGATTGAGATGAAATTCGGAGGGATAAATGCGCTAATACAGAGTAGTTTGGGTTCACTGAGAGATGAAGTAAGGATGGACGTGGAAGACAAGGTAAAGGTCGTCGAAGAAAATTTTGTAACAGGTCTATCGGAGCTAAGGGGTGAATTGGTAGAGTCGATCTAAAACAAACGGAGAATCTTCAAAATTCAAAAAGGGAAGTGATGGAAATAATTCAGGATAAAATTAGAGATTCAGGGGAATTAAGGGCTGATGTAATTGGTTTTAAAGACAGGGTAGATGAGAAATTTGGGGTACTTGAAGGTAGTGTTAGTGTAATTAGGGAACAAGTAACAGGTTTAGAAGGGGGACGTTTAGGGACAATGGACCAGGGCTATTTCAAAATTGGACGAGAAATCTTACCGAAATTTGAGGGAAGACGTTACGAACAGCCGATGTTATACTTAAACAAGTTGGACGAGATAATGGAAGGTGAACCAGAGAGGTGCGCATACAAATGATAGGGGCAAGTTTAAAGGAAACGCTGAAAATGGCACAGCATCATCAGGAAAAGTTACAATACATACGAGCAATTTAAGACTCTTTTCAAAGAACAATATTGGGGTAACGCGAAACAGACAGAAATTCGGACAAAATTGATAACAGGACAGTATTCGACTAGCATGGGTTCACGAGAGGACTACATCATTGACAATTACAATCAGGCGCAGCATTTGACTCCGAAATTTAGAGAAGAGGAGTTGATACAGTTTTTATCGAGACATATGGAAGCTGAAGTGACTAGGGCGGTGGCCACTCAAAACATTAAAACACTGAAAGAATTTTTAGAAATCATGCGGAATTATGACATGGCCAGGGAATTTGAAAATAACAATCGATATTGGGAAGGTAGGAACACTGGGAGAAACCGGAATCAACAAGAAAATTTTAAAACATGGAACCGATATGACAATCCAAGACAGGAACAACGACACGGGGAGAGACACATGACACCTCAACACAATGGGAACAGAAACCAGGACCAGGGAGACAATTACCGTTTCAATAACTGGAACAGGAATCAAAATCAGGGAGATCAAGGGAGAACGAACAACTGGGGTCAACGGGTACATAGAGACGAAAATTTCAGGGGATCAAATAACTGGCATAGAAATGACTGGGGAGATGGGAGACAATTTAACCGGCGACATGATTTTCAACGTGGACAGCAGGACTATGGGGGTAGATACAACGACAACGAACAATTAAGATACAATAGTTAATTTAGAGTTAGATATAGGTTTAAGTTTAGTGGATTTGGGTACGACGAGTAGCTTAAGTTTTGTACATTCGTTATTACAAGACAGGGGTGAAAGAAAAAGTAGTTTACCGTTTGTTAATTTAAAGTTAGAGAATTGTCTATATGTAGCATTAATTGATAGTGGGTCTGAGCTGTCGCTGGTAAAGAAAGAAATAGTAATCAAGCACGCTGAGTTATTAAAAGGGAGGATTTGCAAGATAAAACGGATAAGTTTGTGGTCTGTGATGAAAAAGAAGATATCAGTAATCGACGAAATGATTTGTGTACCGATTTCAATAGGGGGAGAAAAGCTAGGAGAAGCTGAGTTTTTAGTGGCAACGGGGTTATATTTAGATTTTATAATAGGGATAGATGTTATAGAAAGATTTGGGATGAAAATAGATGGCAAGGATAGAAGTATACAGATTTTAAATATTAGGAAGAATTGGGTGGTGCCTAAGGTGAGTTCGAATAAAGGGATGGATACTAATAGTGATGTTTATGGTACAGGGATGATTAGGGAAAGTAATTTAGAAGGACAGGATGAGATAATGTTAGGTAATTTATTTGAGAAGGTATTTGACGAAGGACAGATAGGGATTATAGACGAGGGAATAAAGGGTAGATTATATGAGATATTTAATGAGCACGTAGGGTTATTTAATGGGGAACCAAGGGTAGCGACTAAGTATGTACACAAGTTAGAAGTAACAGAAGAAAATGGGTTTTACACGAAGGTATATCCGATTCCGTATAGTATGAGGGAGAGAGTTAAGATAAAAATCAGAGATATGTTGAAAAATAGAATAATAGAGCCAGCAAGGACTTCTTTTATTAATCCGATCGTTGTTGTACCCAAACCTAGTGATAAGTTAGATATAAGAATTTGTTTAGATGCCAGAAAATTAAATTTGATTACTAAAGCACAATATGAACAGCCACAATCGATGGATAATTTATTATACAAAATAAGTGGGAGAAGGGTTTTCAGCAAATTAGATCTGAAAAACTCATTTTGGTTGATTCCTTTGCATGAAGACAGCCGAAAGTATACTGGTTTTAGCATCGAGGGAGAAATATTTCAATATAGAGTAGTTCCATTTGGTCTTGCTTCAAGTTCAGCTGCATTGGTCAGAGCCATGCAGAAGTTATTAAATGAGTTCGAGGAATTTTGCACGCACTATGTCGATGACATACTGATATTCTCCAGGAATAACGAGGAACACCTGGAACATGTAACAAAATTATACGTAGGATAGATGAAGGAGGTTTACAGTTGAATGTAGAAAATGTGAATTTTTCAAACGTGAAGTTGGTTATTTGGGATTTGTAATTTGTGACGAGGGCATTACGATTTGTAAAAAGGTTGGACGAACTTAAAATTTAGAACAACCAAGAAATTTAAGGGGCTTGCGAGGGTTTTTAGGAGTTCTCAACTACTATAAACGTTTTATACCACATTATTCAGAATTGTGCCTACCATTGGTGGAATTACTTAGAAAGAATGAGAAATGGAGGTGGACGGAGCAGCGAGAGAATGCATTTCAGGATTTGAAAAGGGGTTTTACCAGGAATTATCATTAAAATATCCAAATTTTGTAGATAGGTTTATTTTACGAACAGATGCATCCAATCGTGCGATAGGTGCAGAATTAGTTCAGATACAAAAGGGGGTAGAAGTGCCAATATGCTTCATTTCAAGAGTACTGAAGGAATGTGAGACAAGGTATTCAACTGCCGAGAAGGAGATGTTAGCTATTGTGTACGCAGTGAAAAATTAAGGTTTTATTTGTTAGGAATAAGTTTCTGATAGAGTCAGATAATTCAGCGGTGACGTTTTTGAAGAAGAAAGAATTTGTAAATAATCGTTTATATAGGTGGGCGTTAACACTACAAGAATACGACTTTGACATTAGGCACAAGCCAGGGAAGGAGAACGTGACTGCAGACTTTCTTAGTAGAAAGGACGACGTAACTGGGGGTGAAAAAAAGGGATTTTTAGTAGCGTTACAGACATTTAAAGACGAGGGTAGATGGACAAACCAGGAATTTATCAACATGCAACAACACGATGACATTATGACCATTCGGACGAAATTAAACGAGCAAAATGGGGTGGAATATAAAGGTTTTAATCTGAGGAACAACTTTTTGGTAAAATGCATTGGGGACGAAGACCTACTAGTATTATCGAAAGAGACAGCACTAAAAATGATCGTAGAAATTCACAGGACATACGGACACATTGGAATACGAAAGACCTTTTTACTGTTTAGGGAGACTTTTTATACAAACAACGACATTTCTTTGATAAAGGACAGCATAAATAGTTGTAGGACATGCTTACTAAGCAAAGACAAGAACATGACGTTACAAAACACACATATGGTAATTAACACAGAAAGACCTTTGGACATCGTAACAGTCGACTACGTAAGCAATTTAATACCAGGACATAACGGATACAGACATATTTTGGTGATAGTGGACATTTTTTCAAAGTACGTAAAATTATACCCAGGCAGAAACTGCAACACAAGACACGTTTTGACGAGCATAAGAAAGTACACTGAACAGACAGGTGTGATGAAAAAGATATTGATGGACAACGCCACTTATTTTAATAATAAAAGAGTAATTGATAAATTAAGGGGAGAAGGTATAAAGGTTGGGTTTTGTAGTATACGACATCCACAAGCAAATCCATGTGAACGCTACATTAGGGCAGTCATCAAGTACTTAAGGATATCGGTTGAGGGACAGCATAATAGTTGGGTTCGAAATTTACAAAGGATCGAAAATTATTTGAATTTTGTACCGAGTTCAGTGACGAAAGTTTGTCCAGTAACGTTAATGAAAGGGGTGGTACCAGCCAGGCCATGGCGAGATTAGAACGAGGTGGAGGACATTGACAGTTTATTAGAACAGGCCAGAGCTAGGGCAGAGACTAGACAACGTAGGGAGGTCGAGAAACGATGCAAACGAATAAAGAAACAGACAAAATTTCAGATTGGGGATTTAGTAATCGTTAAGAGGTTGAGAGTTTCGAATTGGGGTAGAAATATTTGTGCAAAATTATTATTTCCGTATGAAGGACCTTATCAGATAAGGAAAATTTTCGCTAATGGCAATACGTTTGAACTTGAGAATGAAAGGGGTGAATGTCGGGGACGATTTCACTTGGAACATTTATACCCATTTATACAATAAATACACATACACAATTTATATCACAAAATGTTAGTAAATTACAGGCATTAGTAATCAAGTCTACACATTTCTACAAAAGTTAAATTTAGTATTAGTATTCATATTAAATTTTGATATGGTTGAACTACAGTTAGTAATTTTTAAAACGTAAGGTTAGCAGTGGTTTAATAAAATAAATATAAGCTTATTACAATCGTTGACACTGTTTAGAGGAAAGAGAATCTTCTATTTATTTTATCAAACCAGGTGGGGCTTCTATAACATTTGACATTTATCAAAGGTTCTACGAAGGTAGTTCGTTAGTGCTACGGATAAAACCATAAATTTTCCATTTTATCAAGCTATACAAAAAGTTAAAAACACTACGGTTAACAAAGATTGATGAATAGTTACTTGTTGAAAGCATAAATAGGATATTACGTACTAGAAGTACAGCGTTTGAAGTTTATAAAAAGCATTATATATTGTTTGCATATACGAAGGGTATCTAATGCATCTTCGGTTGAATGTGTATAGGTTTTGTCTTCAATTTAGCATTTGTAATTTTTGCAGGATACTGTATGCCAATTATAATTTTGAGTTTCCTAAAATAAGATATGTTTAATACATTAAAAATATAAATCAACATAAAAATTTTGTAATGTCAAATAAAATGTAAATAAAAACAAACATGTTCTAAAATAGTAATTAGGTAGATTTAAGTTAAGTTAGTTGAATGCATCCCTTATGTTATATTAGTAGTAGGCTAGAAATAAGTTTTTTTTTTGTTGGTTGTTATGGTGATAATTGTTTTAAAGGAAATGATTAATGATAAAATTGTTTGAAAAGATTATTAGAAAAATTTTGAAAGAGTTTACACATAAATTTTTGTACACGGAATAATTGTTTTTTTGGCTTGAGGAGCCTTGTAATTAAATATTATAAAAATTAATATATGTGTTTTCCAAGTGCATGCAGTTTGATTGAGTTGAAATACAAAGATTAGTGAAAAGGTTAACGAAAATATATTTACAAAAGGAAGAATTTCAATAAACCACCATCGGGGCATCCTTAGTGGTGGTTCAGGAGTTGCAGCTGATCTGTTAATTGGTGATGTATTGAAGTGTTGTAGTTTGTAGAATAATAAAACAATTAGTGGTTGAAGTAGTTTCATAAGAGAACCTAAACTAGAGGAAAAACATATTTGTATTTCATACTAAACCATATATATTTAGGTACTCACTGAAAGCGGTTGAGGCAACTTTGTGTATCCTGTTCCAATCCTGTACAACCAGACACATTCAACGGAGTTACAGGTATAAAAGTTAATATTATCTACTCTTCATATTAAGTAATTTTGAATAAATTAAATTTCAAACGTTAACTAGAATAAATAATTGCAGAATAGATTTATCAATCTTTGTTTAATCGGTATACGTAAGCACGACTTAGAGGTTAAGTTTGATTTTGATCGTATACGCTTTAGGTGCTTGTGTTTCAATACCTGTAAGGGGACAAAGAACCTACTTCTCCTTACAGAGTTAAAATACTAGATACAGTTTCCCTGAGAAAGAGTTTCAAAAAGCCGTGGCATAATTGAATTGAGAGAGTTTTATTTTAATCAATTACAGACTAACACCATATTACAGGTTGCACCTATTATTTTACTCGGATATTTAAGCATCATTACATATAAAATATCAACATACATAACAATATATATATATATATATATATATATATTGCCGTGGTTCTCGGGTAAATGCCCAGAGACAACAAAAATGTATTCGAAAATTTTATTAAATTTTCAAAACTCGAAAATTACTCATAATAGAAATTAAATAATCAAAAAATATATATAATTTCTTACCCGTTTTCCTCTCTTCCTCGGTTGAATTGCTTTCTTCAACTGCTTTCGGCTAGCTCAGTTGGACCTCCTCTTGGATATCTAGAGTCATTCTCATATTCTCTATCGTTCACGCACACTCCCAATAAAACCACAAAATACAACAAACATACAATCTTTTATTTATCACTATTTACAAATAAAATTCAATATTATACACATTTCAGTGATCAAGTTTCACCTCCATAAATTCTATTTTGTAATGTCCTGTATTTTTAATTTAAATTATCAAACACAGAATATTCCCGGAGTAAATGGGCCCTAAATAATACCTTATTTCTCATTCTTTTTTTTTCAATTTACTTTTAAATCTATGTAACTTCTGGAGTATGATGAGCTCATGATAACCCAGTTAATTATGAATAATGTATGCCCTTATACTTTGCATACTCTTACACCAAACTAAAAAAAAACACCCATGTACTCTTCACAAAATTTAACTTCCTGATGGAACGTTAATAAGCTTTAAATACACCTTCAAATTTCAATTTAAATACCATAATAAAGTTAGTTATACGAATTATCTTCAATACGCAAAATAATGCAAAATCACTCTCATACGTCACCCAATATTCATAGTTTCATAGTTTATAACAACACAATTTCAAAGCGTTACCTGAAATTTCTAGAAGATCTATGCTCCGTTGACGATGCCGTGTATTTGCTTCTCTCTGCTCTGTAGGCTGCTTCTAGCTATTAGTAGAAGAACCCCATTTACGGTGAGCTGCTTGCACTGCCTCCTCGGTGTATCCAATTTCTAAATCCAAATGAATTATACTTCTTTCATAATTATTTAATTTGATCCACGTTACTTAACGTCATCACACGAGTTTCTTAAAAAAAATGTATGTGCTACCTCAAATAAAAATGAAAACTCGGCACTAGTCGCGTATAAATTCTGAGGCTAACACCATATAATTTAAAATAATTTTATTATACTTACAAACTCGTGGTAACTTTGGTACGTAATCTGACACGTACAAAATACTAAGGGACTATGAAAATAAGAGAGCGAGCCGTGCTAATTCGTCAAGTATTTATATGCTTCGACTGTAACCTCTCCAGACCCTCTTACCGTGAAAATGTAATTTAAAATAACACGTTCTTAAAATTTTGAGCTCAACCGATTTCTAAGTCCCAGAATTTCAGTGCACCGTTCCGATTTTTTCTGAAAATTAATATACACTATGCTCGTATCTGTCTCATGTCCAACTAACAATATCGACCAATCGTCTATCCACTGACGTTCCACAAATCCCGCCTATCTAACGTTGTCCCTTGCTTATGCATATTTTACGTCTTTTTCTCACCTTGCTTGAGTGGTAGAAATCGATATTCCAGACCATCTGCTATCTAACCCACGTGGACCCTAAACTTGCTTTAAATAACCGCCCTTTAGCGTTTCATGCGAAAACATCCGATCATTTGTACAATCCTTAGAATCCTTGTTTGTTATCTACAAAATAAATGGAACTTGACATTTAAAATTCTGCAGGTGTTTAATCTTAACGAGCGTTTTAAATAACACTTCTACGAGTTGGACTTTCCACGTATTTCAACCCCACCGATATATTTGTTGTTTAGCAACGCGTTTCACCTTGGTATTATTGGATTTTTACACGTTTTTATGCATATTATACGTAAATAACCGTTCAATTAAACTCAATGAAATTAATAAATTAATTGCATTGGCTTTTAACATTCTTTTCTCTACAAACCTCACTAAATTTTATTCATTATTTGTAAAATTTTGTTAATACCTGATACTTAAAAATGAACTAACTGGAATAAATTTCACAAGTAACTTTTGGTTGTTTCCTTTATACAGGGTGTTTGAAATTACTTTGTTTATACGTAGATTTAGCCCTTTAAAACCACTATAAGATATATATACATATATATATATATATATATATATATATATATAAATATTTTAGGTACTTTATTACACAAGCTAAGTTGATAAATACTATCGTATTATAGTGAATAAGATAAAATAATAACTTAGACTTTTATGCAAAGCCCAAATGATCATTTCAAATCGAGCTAGTAATTGAAAAATGGAAAATATAAGATCTTGGACAGGACTTGAACCTGTATCCTGTGGTTATAATAGGCATTAGCAGTGGTATAGCTATGGAGAAGCTGACCAGCCCTTTTTAAAAGGGTCATAAATGTCTTGTAAAGGGTATGTGTATTATAGAAAAGAGAAGTATGTATGTGTGAAGGTCATGTATGTGTAGGTGTGTGTGTGTGTTTCTATTTGTTAGGTTTGAGGATAACTATAGAGAAGTTGCGACAGCCCTTTTAAAAAAGGTGTAAAATGTTGTGAAGGGCATGTGTATTATTGAAAAGAAAAGTATGCGTGTTAAGGGTATGTATGTGCAGGTGTGTGTGTGTCGGTGTAGGCATGTATGGGTGGTGGTGATGTTAATGGAGAATTTGGGACGCCCTTATGATAAAAGTGTAGATATCGATCGGGTGTTTGTTTTATTTTTGAAAAGAAAGGTATGTATTATTATGTGTACGTGTAGGCGTGTGTTTTTTGGTGCGTGTTGAGCGTGTGTGTCATTGTTTTAGTCTAAGATGAAATATTGTAAGGGCCGCGCAAGTTGTGCGAATGTGTTTTTGTTTTAAGAATGGGTTTTTGGGTATCGTAGTGGTCGCGTTCGTCGGGAGTGTGAGATTGGTTCATGAAAGGAAATATAAAGGGTAGAAAAAGGAGAATAAGGCTGAGGAAATAACCGCAAGGTTTTTATTACAGGTGTCAATAAAAAAAAATAGCGTGCTGCGTTTGTATCGCGTTTTTTAATGAGAAAATATGAAGGTGTATATTGAATTGTTCAGTAATGGAATTGTTCAGTATAAATGGTTTATGACGTGTGTATTGTTGTTGAAAATAAAAAAGTCCTTTCCTTAATTCGTATACATTATATGAATCAAAGCATAGACGATGACGGAATTGTATTTTTGCCGAGAAATAAAGTCTTCTCGTAAATTTGTATAGTATACATTGTATGAAGTAGAAGTTCAATATAAAAGATCAAATGTGTGTCTATAATTATTTTTATTATTGAAGTCGGGGAATCGCTTTTGATTAAAACATTGTATGCACAAAAGATAGCTTCTTTGAATGCGTAAAGAAATACTGTAGTTCATGGTTACATCATCGTGAGTAAGTTTTAGTCTGCTTAAAAATATCTGTTAGTAATTATACAGATCAAAGAAGCTCCCCCGATGAATAGATATATTGTAATATGTGTGCGAAATATATATGTAATCAATTAATTTGTTTCGACTGAAACAATTTGCAACATTGTACGTGATCTATTTGAATTAATTTTTAATATCCTTTATATGTAAATGATTATTAAATATTTTAATTTCAGTACACATCGTTTTGAATCATTAATTATATAGGAGTCCATTATTTTTAACAAATATGGGTTTATAGATCCTCGAAATAATAGACGATTGAAATTATTATATTCTTTATCAATACCAAGTCGGGGGAAAATGGCTTAGCTACATCTTTGAATAAAAATATGCATCATTAATTTTTATGTGATTTCAATATCCGCCTAATAAAAAGATAACGTTTTAATTTTAATGAGCTTTTTGTCCAGACAAGGGCAATGCTATTTAATTCTAATTAATTGCTATTATTAATGTCTTAATCGTGTATGTGCTTGGGGGAGCGGTAATCAGATGCGTAATAAATTGTATGTCATTCAGCGTGATATAAATAGAGGATCACTTGTAAGGCTTTTTATCTTGTAAAATATAAGTTTGAGAGAGAATAGTCAACGTGTTTTTATCGTGCGCCTGCATTAAAACAGGTAATAATTTTAAATATATTTTTTAACTTTATGTAATTATATTCGTAATTAGAAATAACATGGACTTAATTAAAAAAATTAATTCAGTAAGCCGAATCGATAAGAAAAAGACCGTAAAAGTCAAGGATCTCGAACTACAGCGCCCTTATCAGGTTTTGAGCATCAAGTCTCTTCAGTCAAAAAAAAATTCTCGCATCATTCTCGTCGAATTAGAAGAATGCATTGTGTTCCTTCCGCAGAGAATCGTGGACGTAATTAGCGACAAAGATATCGAGGAGCTGAATAAACAGGAATGCCTTTGCTTGCACTACCTAGGAGCATTCGAAGTTGGTTAGTATTTAATTTTTTAATTTTTTTATTTAAAAAACTAATAGGAAATTCGTTTATTTTAAAGGTAAACCTAATCCTGCTGCATGCATTTCCTTCTGCTGCATGGGCGAAAAACAAAAGGATCCATCATCAGCCCTCACGGATCCTCCCAAGAAAAATCAAGAACAGCAAGAGCAAAAGCCATCCGTATCGTCATCACACTAGAATACCTACCTATACATGGTAATTAATTTTTATAATTTTAGTATTTTTACATCTTGATTTTTTAAAGTTATGAGTATTAAATATAGAATTAGATCAGCAACCAATTACAATCGTGATATGCTAATTGCGGATTATCCACATAAATTTTATAGAATCGCATGCAAGGAATTGCCTGCTTATTTAAAAGACTTTAAATATCGGGACGGTTTTTTGATTGGGTCTCGAGCCCTTTTTCTATTTTGCATGCAGTTTAATTTGATCGACAATTTAACGTGCTTAGAATATTTGGATTCTAACACAATAGCGTTTTGCTTCACCGACGTGTCTTGTATGAAAGAAAAGCTTTTTAATTTATGTAATTACGACCGAAAAGTATTCTATAATATTAGCGAAAGCATCTCGGCCGGTATTAGGTCATTTAGATTTGTAGATCAATCTGCCGTATCACCATTAAAAACAGTGTTTAATTTTCAGTATAAATGTGAAAGTGACATTTTCTTTTATGCAACTCTAAGAACCGATTGCCTATACGTAGACTTAAAAAATAGAGAATTCGTGTTTTCAACTCAATTTATTAATTCTTTGTTGATTTGTAGAAAAACCCTCCGCATGCGCTTGCATGAACTCGGCGATTTATTAGTCTATAGTAAATGTATTAGAACGACAGATGTATTTTCTATAAAATCATCTAAAAATTACAGATTCAGAAAAATATGCTATAGACTTATCCTTTTGTATAAAATTTTTAAACTCGTACAACTTGTTGGAATAAAACGGGGAACTGCATGCCGAATTAGAAGCCATTTTATGGTCGTGCGATTTATCGCCCAAAGACGATACGCCAAACGTATTAGTAAAATTGCACGGCTCAAAATACAGAAAGTTGGCATTGAAATACGAAAAAAAAAATGTTAACTAACAGAAAAATCAAAGCGGACGCGGGCGTTTCAATGTGTTGTAATCAGATGCTACAGTTGTATCGAAAAGTGCACGCAATTTTAACGAAATGTCGTAAAACTAAAGTATTTCGCAATTGGGTTCGAATATTAAAATCACACATTCACAACACCGAATCGATTTTAAGAATGGGGAAACAAACTTCTTCGCTCTCGGCTAGTTATCTGAATCTATTCGAAAATCTTCTATGCCATATGAAAAGATATAAAATGCTATTTAAAAATCTATTAAAAAAACTACTGCGTCAGAATGTTCCTAAACAATGGATGTGTTGTCGGAGCACGCCTCAACATTCTGAATTGGTTTGGAAGCCAATCGTGTCTGCGTTTAAATCGAGAATTCAAACAGCTCAAATTATTAATGTTGCACATAAAGATCTTAATTTATTTATCGAAGATTGTAAAAAACTAATTTTATCCAAATTGTATACGATTTTTAAAAATCACTCGGTAAACCTTAAAATTAATGTCGTGTTAGCGTGCGATTTTTCAAATTTTCCGTCACGCGTAACGAATATGAGTTTCAAACTAGGTATTTTTCAACGCCCAACTCTTTAATTTGTTTCGGCAATTTAGAGAAGTTCAACGAGTGGTTTACGTGCAATGTCGCAACACGCTTATTGGATAAAATAGAGAACGACGCAATGCAGGATTCACGCTATCCGAAATATTATTTCTAAATGTTAATATTAATAAATGCTATGATATGTTTCACGCGAGTTGTTTCATGCCTCTTCCTATCGCAATTCAAAACAAAAAGGCCTGTTTAAACATTAGAAACAATGATTTTTCATGCTTTTATTGGAGCGTTTTAGCTGGAATAATTAAGCCTACAGCAGGTAAGCATGCTACTCGCACAACTTCGTATCCGCATTTTGCAGAAATTTTTAATATGAAAAATTTGGTCAGCCCCATGCCTATGTCGGATATATCGGAATTCGAAAAGCATAATAATAATTCTGTAAATGTTTTTGCTCTTATTTTAAAACGCGCTTGATACATCGTAACACCGGTACAATTAACTAGCCAAAAACGAGATAAACACGTTAATCTGTTAATTGTTGAAGATGTGTATGTCGACGAGTCATCAAAATTTAATTCTGACGACAGCAAAGACGTCAACGGCGACGACGACGACGACGACGGCGGCGGCGGCGACGAGGCCGATAAAGTTAGAAAAAGTTTGGAAGAATTAAAAAAAAATATTAAAGATTATAAACGGGGCGTTAGATATCATTATTGTCTTATAAAAAATTTAGCCTCACTTGTGAGAGGTCAATTAACTAAACATACGGGTCACTTTTACGTATGCGATAGATGTCTCTCCCATTTTTATGATCGCAAACGTCTCGATGCTCACGAGCAAGTATGCGAAAAACTTAACGAGTGTCGTGTTATTTTACCCGCCGAAAAAAACAAATATTTACAATTTAAAGATTTTAGGTATAAAATACCTGTGCCGATGGTGGTTTATTCCGACATAGAATGCCTTATTAAAAAAACCGATCGAGCTTCCGAATCAGAACGCACTTTCAAATACCAGGAACATATTCCGTTTTCAATAGGATATTATTTTTATTGTGGATATTACGAATCTCTTTCATATTACAGTTCATACACAGGCACAGACTGCATTTCTTGGTTTGTGCGACAATTAAAACATATTGCCATATGTTATGGGAGCGCATTTTTTAAAAACGAGCCTGCTACGTCCTCTATAGATGCCTCGACGGCAAAAACGTGCTTTATTTGCGAAGTCGATTTCTCGCCGGACGACGAAAAGGTTATCGATCACGATCACATGAATGGTTCTGTAAGAGGTGTTGCGCATAGCAGCTGTAATTTAAATTTTAGGTTATTTCCAATTATTCCCGTAGTCTATCATAATTTGAGCAATTATGATGCTCATTTTATTATTAAAGAGTTTGCTAACGCTTTCGAAGGCCCCATGAATATAATACCCTTGAATAATGAAAAATACATAACATTTTCTAAAAAATACAACGACGCAAATGTGACGTTCAGATTCATAGATTCCTTTCGCTTTATGGCAATGTCATTGGAAAAATTAGCATGCGAGTTGTCTTTCGATGACTTTAAAGTTTTAAAAAAGGAATTTAGTTCACTAAAACCGGATCGCATTAAATTGCTAATGCGCAAGGGTATTTTTCCCTACGAGTATTTGGATGACATTTTGAAATTAAGCGAAGAAAATCTTCCTCCTATAGAATGTTTTTATAGCAATCTTAATAAATCACATATTGAAGAATCGGAATATATTCATGCGCAAACCGTATGGAGCACTTTTAAATGCAAAAATTTAGGCGACTACGCGGACCTATATTTAAAATGCGACATTCTTTTACTCTGCGATATATTCCAAGACTTTAGAAAAAATTGTCTTGAAACATACAAATTGGATCACTTAAATTTTGTGACTTTGGCGAGCTACTCGTGGTCTAGCATGTTATTATATACTAAAATCAGGCTAGAACTAATTTGTGACGTCGACATGTTTTTAATGATCGAAAGAGGCATTCGGGGGGGCCTTACTCAAGTCGTAAAACGATATGTAGAATGCAATAATAAACATTATCCCAAAACGCATGATCCATCCAAGCCGAATAAATTTTTATTTTACGGAAATATCAATAATCTCTATGGTCATGACGAATCTTGCTATTTGCCTTACGGGAATTTCAAATGGCTAACGCCTGAAGAAATATTAAAATTTAATGTTACAACGGTGAGCATTACGAGCGATAAAGGTTATATTATTGAATGCGACTTGGAATTTCCTACGGACATTCACGACGCTCAGAAAGAGTTGCCGATGTGCCCAGAACAGGGCACGCCTCCGGGGTCGAAATTTTCAAAATTAATGTGCACTCTCACGAAAAAGTGCAACTACGTTGTGCATTACAGAAATCTCCAGGTTTATTTATCTGCGGGCGTAGTTATGACGCGCGTTCATAAGGTTTTAGAATTCGGTCAGTCTCCTTGGTTGAGACCGTTTGTCGAATTAAATACAAGAATGCGCACGGAGGCTAAAACGGAATTTGCACAAAATCTGTATAAATTTGCAAACAATTCCATTTTTGGTAAAACAATGGAGAATGTTAGGAAAAGACGTGTCATAAAATTAGTGACTCATTGGAGCGGTGGGTATGGTGCTCTATCTTTAATTTCCAAACCAAATTTCCATTCGGCAACGATTTTTGACAAAAATCTGGTCGCGATTGAATTGAGCAAAACAGAGATAGAGTTCAACAAACCTATCTACATAGGTATGGCCATCTTAGAATTATCAAAAATTGAATTATATAATTTTCACTACAATTTCATGAAGGCAAAATTTGCAAATAATTGCGAATTATGCTACATGGACACCGACAGCCTTTTGTATAGTGTGACGTGCAATGATTTCTATGAAGAGTGTATAAAGACGAATCTAAAATTTGATACGAGCGCTTATGATCCCGATAACATCTATAAAATTCCTTTAATTAATAAAAAAGTCATTGGTCTTATGAAAGACGAAACTAGAGGTCGTATTTTAACGCACTTTGTAGGCCTTCGATCGAAAATGTACTCTTTAAAAATAGAAGGCCGTGAGATAATAAAAAAGGCTAAGGGTGTTAAAAAGTACATTATCGATTCAACAAATCTGTTTAGATCACTATCTCGATACGTTACGAAATAAAGTAGTTATAGAACGAGACCAAAATAGTATACGATCATATTTGCATAAGGTATATTCCATACGTCAGACGAAAATTGCTTTAAGTTATCAAGATGATAAAAGATACATTTTATCTAACGAAATAGATACTTTGCCTCATGGGCATTATCTAATAAAGGACCTTTGAATAAAACCATATTTTATTTTGTGAATTGCATGTTTATTATAAAAAATAATTAAAATCTTGTAACGATAAAGAAATTGCATTGTCTTTTTGTATTTTTATATTATAAAAACCGCATTGTATTTTTTTAAATTTTTTATATTATGTATAAAATTAATTTAAAAATATATTTTAAGTGCTGTTGTAGAGTCTCTCTTTGTTATGTAAACTGCATTGTATTTTGTTATTGTTTATATTTATTATAAAAATTAATTAAAATATTGTAATAAGCCAAGATAAAAAAACTGCATTGTATTTTTTATTTTTTTATATTATGTATAAAATAAATTAAAATAATACATTTTAAGTGCTGCTGCATGTCAAAGTATCGCAGTTGTAGCGTCTCTATCTTTCTTATTTTTTACAAGATCAAAAAAAATGTATAATAAAAAATCAACAAAAAAAAGAAACAAATTTTTTTATTTTTAAAATATAACATATTTATATAATAAAAAATCTAAAAAACAATTGTTTTATTTTTAAATGTAACAATCTATATAAAATCAGCTTTTTGAATCCAGGAAGGCTCTTGGAAGCCCAACCATTTGACGAGAATTTTGGTTCCTTTTCGCCTTAGTATTTTCTCGATAAGGTAAATATTTGGAACTCTCGTTTTCTGCAGCTCAGCTTCATAGAACTGTCCCAATACTGGATCGCCATGCATGTCGACGAGTAAATAAGTAGTCGGATTTGCTCGAAACACTTTACATATTTTAAACGTTTCCTCGCTCCAGTTTGCATTGTAGCCCTTAGAAAAAATACTTCTATATTTTGATATGCGTACAAAGTCGTCCACAGCATAACGAGGTTTTCTAGTCGCCAGTTTTAATTTATCGTAAACTTTCAGACGCATTTTCGCGGTTACATTTTTGGGTTTTCTTTTAGTGGTCGAATGCACCGTATCGTTGTATTTCGATACAATCGAATCGATTATATCAATCCACTTCCATTTGCCTCTCAGACTAAAAGCTTTATACAGTTTGTTTTTTATCGTTCTGATTGCACGTTCTACGATAGCGGCTTTGATTGTGCTATATGTAGAGTAATGATTAATATCGCCATATTCCTTCATCAGCCGTGCAAATTGGCCGTTATAAAATTCTGTACCATTATCTGTTTGCAGATTTTTCGGTAAAGGAGGCCGCGATCTTTTAATTTCATTTAAAATCTCGCGCATCGCAGATGTGACTTCATGGCCATTCTTGGATTTAAGCGGTCTCGTCCATAAATATTTCGAATAGTAATCGTCACGAGTAGAATATACTTATGCCCTTTATTATATTTCTAATATGGAATAAATTCAGCAATATCGGCTTGGAATAAGTCGTGATAAGATTTGATGATCGTTCTTCGACGTGGAAAATTTATTCTAACCCCTCTGTGCAGTTCATCCACTAGTATTTCCTTATCGTTATATTTCTTAGACATTTTTTAAGGTTTGCATGAGTATGAGAGTTAGACTACTAGGCTTTATCTTGCTCCAATAACACGTGCAGGTGTCTTATAACGTCGGTATTAATTTTGTGAAATTGTAAATCGTCTCCAGCAGACGTCTTGACCCCGTCTAATTTCAAGTGGTTGAAAATCAGGAAGTTCGTGTTTAAAACAACTTCGTTCAACACTTGAACGACCGATTGCAATACATCTCGAATGATCACGTTATCACGGTGAATGGCGACACCTTCGATAATATTTTGTATTTTTGCGTCCACATAGAACTTAGAAACGGCATCGTGCTTATCTTCGGCCTCGCCTATGTTGACAATTCTCAAGCCTCGAGAGTCGAAGTTCTTGGCCTTACCGTCGTCGATCGTGGATAGTTTCATAAAATTTTGCGCTTTTTCTGACAACGTCGAGTCCACGTATCTCTTGTTAACGGCATCGCCGAGCTCTGCGGGGTCGTGCAAATTTACAATGGATCGCGCCTTGCGTCAAATTTAAGTTTCTTATTAGCATGCGTTTTTCCCGAAGATGAAGCGGTCAAACATATTTCCAATGCTTTGCCTATACGCAGATTGAGTTCTTCGCTGCAAACTTTTAAGTTTACGCCGTCGTTTGATTTTTTAGGTTCGGCCAAATTCACTATTCTAAAATACTTCAAGTTAACTATTTTCTCGTCCTCGTCCAATACCAAGGCGCTTCGTTTATTTACCGCATCCGTTCCGGTCACGGGATTGCCTACGTTGCAAAGTTTTCTATTTTCTATGTTGAAATCGCCTTCCGGAGTTAGTTTAAAGCCTACACCAGGAGGCCCGCGAGCAGCGGTATTACCAAACCCTCCGCCTCCAGAGTCTCTGGCAACATACGCTCTTCCAAATTTATCGACGACCATTTTATTTCTGAGACTATTCTATAGGACGTGTATATTTTATTAGGCGATTAATTTCGCCTCCTTTAATTCGGATATAATAGAAAGAAATTCGTTTTGATTCTGAGAGCTATTGTTGCCCGCCGAACGTTCAGCCATCAACAAACGAAGCCGGCTCACAAGCTCGGCCGGCGAGTCCCAATGAACGTATTCTATCTTATGATTAGAATTATCGAATTTTTTGTATCGCCAAATTCTGCTTATATTACTCGATGGCTGTCTTTTTTTCGATAAATTATCCATACCGAGACCTTTCTTTTTCTTCGTTATTTTGGATCGTAATTGCATGGGAATCGTATGAGTCGCCGATGCTGTATTCATCTCTCTTGACGACAACGACGACGGTGACGACGACGAAGCATGCTGCGGCGAGGGAGGAGGTGTAGATATTGTAGTCGCCACGGGCGACGGTGTTAAATTCGGAACGATATAATTTTTATATTTGGGCGTTTTAGTCAGATTCTTGCGAAACAGTTTATTATATGCATTGGTTTTCTTCAAAATATCGATGTAATTTTTTACATCTAGGTCGGAAGGATTGCCAGCAGGCGTTTTCTTATTCGAACGGATTTTCTTATAAGTTAACAATCGAAGTAAGCCCTCCGTAATAGGATATTTTTTATTTCTAATATTAATCGTAGATCCGTCGTCTGCAATAGCTAACTCTGAATTGCCCATAGACCATTTATTCGAAAGGTCGTCGTATTGAATGCCGATTCCGGTATCGTCTATATTGGGAACCTCGCTTTTGGACAGGATGTCGGCATACTTTTTAAGTAAGACATCTGAACCGTCGTCGACATTATCAGATTCGTGCTCAGCATACTGACGTCGAATATAATTAGGATTTTTACTTGCAGAGAATTTTGATAGCGATTTTAACGGTTCTAGTAATTGAGCATGCTTCATTCCGTATTTTATTTGAGCTCGATTTTGATCCCGTTTAAAATCTAAAAACTTTTTTCTTATCGTTTTAGTGGCCTGCACTACGGCTTGATTTAAATTCGTAGAGTGACGTCGTCGTCGTCGTCGTCCTCGTCTCATCGCAGCCGCAGACATTGCGTTGATGAAAGTTCGCTCGAACGTCGTGATTTTAAATACATATGTAATGATCGAATCCATTACGGTAGCGGCCCTCGTTTATGGCTTTTTCTTTGTCTACCACTAAGAATCCGTATCCGGCTTTATTGCCATCGCCGTCTTTTTTTTCCCACGCTAGACGGCACATCTTTTTGAAATCTTCGAAGCTCATGTCGGTATTAATGTGCTCCGAATAGATATGTCTTAAGTTCATTTCGTCTTGCGAAAAAACTATAATTAAATTTGTATTGTCGCGAATAAGATGCTTCGGTATTCTTGCATACGATTGGCTGAGGTAGAACGCGTCTATATTCTTATGACGGCTCATTGAAAAATATTGACGAATCGCGTTTTGCTCGTGACATTGAATGTCGTCGAAAATGAAAATCGAATTACTCTTAGCATCTTGCGGTGAAATTATTTCGGAATTTTCGCTAAATTCGTAATAGCCTAGTCCCTCTCAAAACTCGACTCAAAAAATCGTATTTGGGCTGAAATAGCGACTTGGAGTAAATGTAAACGTTTTCAAATTCCAATCCGTTGGGTGCCAGTAACAAACTCAAAATCAGGTTTGTTTTACCGCACGCAGAAGGTCCGCATACGATGCATCTTATGCTGGCCGGTAAGAGATCTCCGTGCTTTTTGCGCGTTCCAAAATAGGAATAAGGATCATCCTGTTCGACCGTTAGATCCATATTTGCAACCGGTAGGGATTATTTCTGTTTAATAACCTTCATGTCTATTATTCGCTAATATGACGCGTAACGATTTCCGTAAACGGATCGTATTGAATATAGAGTCGTGCAAAATTAAGCAGTATGCTTTAGTGGTTTGATCGAAAATGTTGCTGGATTCGATTTCGAGACGTATATCAGCGGCCGAATTTTTAATAGATTCTTCTTGACGACTGCAATCGATCACGAACACGGGACAATTGCCAAATTGCTGATAGTCGTTCAAACAACGCAGAGCGTAGCTCAAATTGTTCGCGCCTGCATAATAGTTTTCCGGAAATTTCGAATAGTGCATAAACGGGGTTGAATAATCGTTATTGGCAAAGTCCGAATTCATATCTTGAAGTGGAAATTCTTGGGAATTAAGGTATAGTTTTAAATTTGTCAGATTGCAGTGATCGAACTGGGCTGCCGATTGCTTCGCATTATCATACTTGTCATGCTGAAGAGTAAATAGAATCCATCGAGGTTTTTCTAATTCGTTCGAATTCTTAATACGCCAAACGTGAATTTTCGAAGACGGAAAGGACGGCAACTCGTGAAGCTCCCAGCGACGAAAGTAAACCACAATTCTGGGATTTTTATGCAAATGATGGAATAAATTTAATTTCGATTCATCGCTAAGCTTTAAATGCGGAACCTCCCACGATATTTTAGTAATTTTAAATGTTAGCTCGTTTTCGTCGCTCTTGTAACAATTGACGTCGCTCTTGGATCTAATTAAAACAAGCTCTTGCGGCATGTTTACGACGGCTCGCTTATAATCCTCGCAAAATCCAAAAATATGCTTTAGAGGCACATTGCACGAGAAGCGTCCGTTCTTAAAAATGTCGGCGTTTGTATCTCCTCAAGGGTCCCAGGTGCTATTGCTCAAACCGTTGAATTTTTTGTGATACGAAGTGAGACCCTTCATCGTGCACGTTATACCAGGCTGCATACAAACGTCAACCACATGCGTGCTTCCCATTTTGTACTGTATTTCATCGAACAAGAATAATATTGCGTTGTTCGTTATCGTATACGGTTTACCTTCGGTTTTCACCGAAAACGTCCCCTTAATATTAATGTAACTGTCCTAGGTTGCGGTTATAGCATCGGAATTTTGGATTTCTATAATCACTCTATCGCTGTGGTCTGTGTTTCGCGTGAAGGGTAAATACGAATAATAATCTTCTTTCGAAATTGTCTTTTCGTAGCGAGATCTTTTGAATACGTCTAATTTGGCCACCTTGTTGAAACGTAATTTCTTCAAAAGAGAACTAATCACCGACGAGATGTGATCTGCGACCATTTTCGTGCTACTACCAAAATCACCACGTATTTTACCGCCACGTTTAGCCATTTCTAGTACTTTTTTTTCTTTCTCGTATTCAAAAGCTTGTAGCCGAGCGCTTTTAAGAAACTTGCGTCTGCGCGACTAAGAGCGGGGTTCTTCTTCTTCTTTTTAATATGATGTCGCTTTTTCACACCTCTTCCGCTTTTTATTTCGCTATGGCCTAACGATGATTTGCGTGCGACTGCAGATTTCGAGAACGTTTTTTGCGTTTTATATAGGTTTGTTTTTGAGGAAGAAGAAGAAGAAGAAGAAGAAGAAGAAGAAGAAGACTTCGGCAGCAACGACGATAACAATGCCCAACGCGCGGATTTTTTCTTAGGTATATTGACGACTGCGGCTAACGTCTGCTGCTGCTGCTGCTGCTGCTGCTGCTGCTGCTGCTGCTGCTGCTGACGCTCGTCATCGTAAACGACTCCCATTTTTAACTTAATAATAATTTTATTATTCGCGTCTTAGCTCTAGGCGAACGCAAAGGTACGTATCCTTCGAAAAATTAACCGCTTCACCCGTATGATCCACCAGTCTCAACGTAATGTTATCGAATTCGTCCACGCACAGAGGGAAACGAATTATATTGCTGGGTTGTTGTTCTATGCTGTAGCCTGGGGGCACGGTTAGGCCAAATTCGTAAATGCTATGACAAAGTTGGTTATTGCGGTACGCTCCCGTCGTAATGTTAGTATCTACGAAAATATTAGATACCGAAATTATTTCCACATCGCGATCGGACGTATGCGAACGACCTTCCTCTAAAATTCGATCATGAAATCCCAGCATTCGACCGATGTTGCCGCGCTTCGTGAAGTCTACGGAGTATTTCGATTTTATTTCGCACTTTAGAGTATTATTATTAGCTCTTAAAGAAAACAAGCCGTCAACCAATCCGTCGTCGTCCAAAGTTACAGACGAATTAATTTCTTTGTTGGCTTTAGCCGACTCAATATCTTTTCTCAGGAACGTGTTTAGCTCGTCTATTTCGTAGCATCCCTCGTCGATGGTGATTTCTTTATCTTTATCGTAATAGAACTTATTATTTCCCTCGTAAATATTTCGAACGGTGTTGCACGTGTAAAGACCCACCAAGCCACAGGTGTACGTGCCGCCATCGTTCAGTCTCACAGGTGGGTATAGCGTACCGCTGCTGATGGTATTTCCATACCCGAAGATCGTGAATGTCCTAGACATGACTGTAGCGCTCGAGGGCATTATGGTTCTTTATGTAAAATTTCAACACTAAATGACCACACCGATCGTGTTAAAGTCTTGCTCCCTTTCCACATTATAATATATATCTCTACCGTAAAAATATCTTAAGACTTCCTCGGGAGGCCTCAGGTCTCCGAAACTATCGAAGTATATCACCGTATTGGTCCTTTTTTTATAACCGACCCAATGCGTGCCCGGACCGGATCCATCGTCTAAATTTATAATACCACTTTCGTTTCGCCACGGCGGTGCTAAGCTTCCGTCGCGTCTTTTTAGCGGCAACTCGTCTCGCATGTACACGCCTCTAAAATACGGAACACCTTTAGCATATTTGTGTAGATCGAGATCGGTCAATGCGCGCATGGGAGGTGTAAGGGTGGTGGTGGTGGTGGTGGTGGTGGTGGTGGCGAGCTTAGCATTCCTCGACACCGTCGAAGTCATCCGTTTTTTGAATCCCCCGGATTAGGTTACAAGTACAAGGCGCTACCTTTCTTGTGAGGCTTTAAATACAATCCGCTGCCGACTTTTTTTTCTTCCATGGCTCGGTTGTGACGTGCGTTCTCGTCGAAATACCTCTTTGCATTTTTGGCCGAATTGATGGCGTTTGCAACGCTCGACGCTCCGCCGGCCAGTGCACCGAGCGCCGAAAAACCCGCAAATATCGGAATCAAGGGCAATAAGCCTCCTCGCTTGGGCACCGGTATTATGCGCGGTACTTTAATTTTCGAACGACCTCCCATCCTGTTGACTATAATTTTTGCGGTATTCATCGCGCTCGAAATGAGACGATTATGCGAAGCATCTCCGTGTCCTTTACTCTTGATGCTTTGTTTTCTGATTTCTTTAGATATTTTACTTATAAGACCGCCTCTGAAGGAGCATTTTCTACCGACGTTGCCGTTATTGTCTTTGAATTTACCCGAGCATCGACGTACTCGACGTCGTCGTTTTTTTTGTCGTCGTCGTCGTCGTCGTCCTCGCTGTCGACGATCCAGTTTCACAGCCATTTTCTTGTCTATTCCCATTCCTAGTTTGCGTTTCGCTTTCATTGCAGCTGTTACGCCCAACGCTGCGAGCTTCTCGGACCACTTAGAATCTTTGGACTTGACTCGCCGCCAAGCCGCTTCTTGCAAGACCTTGTCGGCCTCGTGCCTGCGCTCCACGTCTTTGTGATGCGAATACGCGATGTCGTGCTGCTTGCATGCTTCGTCTAGAGGATTAATACCTTTGTCTCCGCGGTTTAAACGCTCTTGTAGCCTGGTTCCGGGACCGCAGAAGTTATGACCAGGAAGGTGCAGTTCGAAGGGCAATTTATTTAAGAGGTTGTTGAACAACCCTTCACCCCCGTGTACCAATATTGACTAACATCTCTCCTGCAATAACGTAACAATTTAAATATATATATAAAAAATAACTGCATACAGAATAAATTTTATTTACAAAAAAGGATCATACACTATCTTTAAAATACAAAGGTTTTATTTCGACATTTAAATTCTTTTGATATAAACATAATACGTCATCGACAATTTTGTGAGGGAAATGGCGCGTGATTTCTAATAAGCCGAGTCTGTTGATATCGTAAAGAACGTTTAGGGTACTTAGGGATGGATTTCCAAATACGTATTCGCTTATCATTATTTATTTTTTAAATCTAACATTCTAGTCGTCTGTCATCTGACATTTTAGACAGACCTGTTTTCCCCCATTGTAACCTGTGCTTGATTACTATCATTTTTGTACGGATTGTGTTTGGGTGTTTTTCTTTGTTGTGTATAATTGAGTAAGTGTCGATGTTTGTGTGTGCTTATGTGTGTGCGCTAGTGTGTTTTATTGTGTTGGTTAATTGTTGTATTTATTGTTGATGTTGTTTCTACGTTATACCTTCGCTCTTGACCAGGACCATCGGCAGCCGGAAATCCCAGTCTTGAGGAAAGGCGTCCCGCAGAATTTGTACCCTTTATCCGGACCATCGGCAGCCGGAAATCCGGATTATTGAGGGGCACACTTTGTGTTTGTATGTGTTGTGTTGGTGTGTATGGGTTTGCTTTTTGTGTTTTGTAGTTGTGGTTGTGTTGGTGTTGTTTCTGCTTCGTGCTCTCGCTCTCTGTCCAGGACCATCGGCAGCCGGAAATCCCAGGCTTCGAGAAAAAGCATTACGCAAAATTTGTACTCTTCGATCTGGACCATCGGCAGCCGGAAATCCAGATTAATGAAGGGCACATTTGTTTTGCGTGTGTTGTGTGTGTGTGTGTGTGTGTGTGTGTGTGTGTGTGTGTGTGTGTGTGTGTATGTATGTGTGTGTTTGTGTTTACGCTCGTGTTTGTGTGGTTGTGTGTGTTCGTTTTCCAAAATATTAATTTCTTTTATGCATGTTTGGTATTCGCTTATCATCTCGACTCGACATAAGATTTGATCCTGCATGTTCGAATAAAGTCCAGCATCCTCGGGGAGGGGCCCGCTTTCACCTCCATCGTCGCCGTCGCCGCTGCTGCTCTTGCACCTGTTATACACGTAAGCTCCGAACTCTTTGGGAAGGCAAGTGGCGACGCACTCTATATTTCTATCGTAGAACTCTTGAAAATCTTGTCCTTTCAATATTTCTAATTTGAGCATTATAAGAGGCGCTAGAGTAAACACTTTTGCAAATTCTTCGCGGGAGAGAGAAATTCGCGCAACATTGTATCCGGATCCTGTTGTTGTTGTTGATTCTAATGCGGCGAGAGCCGCAGCAGTTTTTTGCACCTCGACTCTATGAATAGACTCGTATTCGTCTTTAAATTCCACTTCCAAGTATCCGTCGATCGTCTGATGCATTTCACGCCTCCAGTGCCATACGTCTGCGACTACGGAAGCGGCGGTAGCGCCTGCAGATGCAACCGTGGCAGTATCCGAGCGGTTAGAAAAAAATTTTCTAAATTTATCTTCGATATTGATAGACGACAAATCTTTCCACTCGTTTTCGTCCATTTGCAATTCGCCTTCTTTACAAAATCTGTTGGGGCATATAAGTCTGATAACAGGGCTAAAATCCATATTGCTCTTTCGTTTGGTTAAGCCCACTTCGATCGTATGGCCGTGAGCGCACCATTGCGCATTCTCCTTGGAGGAATTCAATCGGTATTCGGTGCTACATATCAGGGGATCCATCACCTGATCGTTATCGTAGACATAAATACCTGAGAAAACTTGCGGCGATCCAGATACTGCACACGTAGATGATGATGATGATGACGAATTTACGTCATCATCATCGTTATTTAAAAATACTTGACTGTCGTCACCACTATCGTTTGTATGATTATTTTCGTCTTGAATATACTTCACCATAATTGCTATTTAATTAAGTGCAAAATTTCATGCGCACAGACACACACACCCTGAACGAAGATACCTCCCGGTTAGAACTGAAAATTATTTTGCATGCGTAGGTTTTCGTTCGAGCGCAAACGATGTTGCTCATGCGCGCATAGTTTATTTTTATATTTGTAATAGATGTAGTATGCCCACGCTCCTTTTAATTGCATAAGTACGATGTGTTCTAAATACGTCCATACACCATCTGAACTATCAAATTCTCGATCTTTTTTTTTCTCGCTCTCTCTTTCTCTTTCGAAGGCGATTCGTTTATGATTCCATGGCATGACGTACCATTCGGTCTCCGTAAAACTGCTATTATATTTAAATCTTATTTTAAACATCAGAAAAGGATCAATGCCAACTCCGTCTCCGACACAATCGCCCGCGCATCCATTGTTTAACCATTCGGCCTCGGCGTCGTCGTCGTTGCCGTCCTCGCCGTCGCCGGATCCCTCTACGTTTTCTATTTCTCGTCGTTGAAGGCGTCCTCCTCTTCCTCCTCCTAGATAACTTTTATAAATTAAAAGGTCTCTCGATACCGCGGACGACGACGTCTCTGATTATGGCGATAAGGGAACCTTTTCCGAATGGTTCTGTTGCTGCTGCCATTGCTGTTGCAGCTGCATGGTAATTAATTCCATACGTTTCCAATCTTTAGAGCGAGAGCATCTTATTTGTTGTGACGACTCAGACTTCGACAATGCCAAAACGTCTTTATTTTCAACAACCTCGAAACATACGAATGCATTCGGAGGATCTACGGGAACCGGATTTCTTTGCCAGGAGGGCACGCTCGGTTTAAATATGTATAGGTAATTATTACATATTAAAGAGTAGGCGAGATATGCTGCGACGGCTGCGGGCGGTCCTTTAGGAGTCATTTCGAACAATGAGCATTTTTAATTGCATTCATAGGTTTTTATTGCAGGGCTGCGATGTGTGCGCGCGTACATATGGGGTAGAACATGCGCATTCAGGACACGATTTTATTTGCAGAGGAGGTCGGTCCATCTATCTCATCTGCATGCGACGACGATTGTAAGCCATGCGCTAAACAATAGCGATGCGTCCATAATTGTTTTTGCAAATACTCCGGTAATTTATCGAAATTTCTGGCGACGTCATTACTTGCATGCCTCTCGATATGCTCGAGCGGTAATTTCGTAAGATCCTCGACCGTCAACATTCTTCTATATTACAAACGTATATGATTAAAAATAAACATATCATCTCGTAGACAATTTTCTTACCCCCCTTCCTTAAGAATGCATACTATATGTTCCTGCATGATTTATATTGACGCCTAAATTTAATATTCTCGAAAGAGCAAACCCGCTTTGCTTTTCGGTATATTCGCCCAGTTTATTGTTCAATTCCTGAATGGTTTCGGGTTTAACTTGAGTTTGAAAATCTTCAATTTTTAAAATTTTATAATTTTTAGTAGTAAAATGTCGAGCGATGACGATGATGACGATAACGATGTATCCACGGCTTCTGAAGATGATGATGTTGATGCGTTGGGCTTTACGTATTCACCGTTAAACACGAAATTAATTTTAAGAGAGCCGAATTTTCTCAAACATTTTCTCAAACGTCGCTCTATTAGGGCGAATGCATCTTCTAAAATTGCATGGGATCTATGTGATATAAATTGACCACAGCACTCGAACGTATCCTGCGGGCGAAAGCCGATTTCAAATCGACCCACGATATTGTTCGACGTTCTACGTCTTTTGACATTCTTCTTTGATGTTAATCTATCGAAATTTTCAGCAGGATCGTCGACTTCGACGTCGTTCGCATAACCCTCGTCGTCCTTCGCACTAGTATTATCGCCGGATCCATTCTTTTACTAATACCTGCCCCTCTGATCGCCCTATCACGCTTGCTTTTGCATTAGAAACAATCTGATTACATTTCAGATTTAGCAGCATCGATTCAGTGACGTTTTCGACCTACGTTGCAAGCACTTTTCAATTGTTTTAAAATTGCACGCGTTGAGGTAGGCGCGTCTGGAATTTTAATTCGTCCGAAGCTTGAGACATTTTTACACTTTCGACACACGATGTTTACCGTTCGAATAATTACACAATAATAAATAGAAAAATATTTTGGATATTCTTTTTACCAAGACGACGAAACTATTATTCGTAGTAGGGGAGAAATTTTTTTTCAGATACAAACGCAGCACGCTATTTTTTTTTTATTGACACCTGTAATAAAAACCTTGCGGTTATTTCCCCAGCCTTATTCTCCTTATACTTCATCATAATTGCTTACGACATATCGAGCGTAACATTTTCAAATTATTAAAAGATTACTTCAAACGTCTTGCACGTGTCCGACCTCTTTTGAGATAATCGTGACCCCGTATTTTTTCCGACAATCTGGAATCTCTGCGTTATTTTAAATCATTACAAACTCGCATACAAAGAAGTCGCCGCCTACACATACTTGACCTTTATATCGAACTCTCATAAATAAACGATTCTTATTACCCCGATACGTCCGGGCGGCCCCAGACAGACAGACTTACGTCATCGTCTATCTCTAAGCATTCATTCTTACAATGTATACGAATTAAATAGCACACTTTTTCATCTTTTCGAAGGCAAAAAATACACGCACACGTCATCGAACCATTTATACCCCGAACAATTCGATTTCGATATACGACGCATACACCTTTATATTTCCTTTCATGAACCAATCTCACACCCCCGACGAACGCGACCACTACGATACCCAAAAACCCATTCTTAAAACAAAAACACATTCGCACAACTTGCGCGGCCCTTACAATATTTCATCTTAGACCAAAACAATGACACACACGCTCAACACGCACCAAAAAACACACGCCTACACGTACACATAATAATACATACCTTTCTTTTCAAAAATAAAACAAACACCCGATCGATATCTACACTTTTATCATAAGGGCGTCCCAACTTCTCCATTAACATCACCACCACCCATACATGCCTACACCGACACACACACACCTGCACATACATACCCTTAACACGCATACTTTTCTTTTCAATAATACACTTGCTTTTTACAACATTTTACACCCTTTTTAAAAGGGCTGTTGCAACTTCTCCATAGTTATCCTCAAACCTAACAAATAGAAACACACACACACACACCTACACATACATGACCTTCACACATACATACTTCTTTTTTCTATAATACACATACCCTTTACAAGATATTTATGACCCTTTTAAAAAGGGCTGGCCAGCTTCTCCATAGCTATACCACTATTAGCAGGCTCAAATTTGTAGTTATTGCAAGGTAAAAGGTGTATAAATGGGTCACGCAAAGTTTGAGACATTTTTGAGCAAAATCGGATGGCATTTGATCAATTATCATTAAATATTAGGGTAGTTTGAAAAGTGGTAAAAATTCCACTGTAAATATTAATTATTAATTAGTTAGGAAACTTAATTTGGGGCGCATAATTGCGTAAATACAAGTGAAACGTAATTTCGTAAAGCTTAGTTAAAAGTTGTTATAAAATAGCGTATGAATTCTGTAAATATAGAATCTTTTTGATTTGTGGCATAAAAATCAATAATAGGAGAGGATTTAGTTAGTATAGCATTACAAGCGGCGGTTGTTGTTCGAGTTTATGCACGTGTTATAATATTTCTACAGATAACATTCTATAGAGCTTGTCAACAAGTGAAATTGCGGAAAATAGATAATGAGGGACAAAACACAGGTATACACTGCACGTACGAAAACAAGTCAATAAAGTTTAAAGAGAAAGACTATATTTTACATGATGTAATAAAGGAAGGAAAATAGAATATGTTAAGTAATACGTTGATTTGAAAACGTCTGCTAGACAAAAACGTTAGAAGCTAATGAGAGGAACAAAAACGTACTATGTTTTCAGAATATATCAAGTAGTAAGGGAATAAGACAGCTGGGAATAATTTACAAACAGAGTACGACTATTATAGTAAGTAAACAGAAGTAAAACAGACGATGAAATTGGTAGGTTAGGTATAATATAGCTTGAGAATAACGGGGGAACAAGAATTAGAGATAACATACGACGGGAAATTTTTAAAAGTAAGTTAGAATTAAATAAGAGATATGTGCGTAGACAGGAGGCGTATTTAAGAGGCTAAAGTATAACGATCAGTGCTAGGGGTTTCGTGAAAGGCAACGGCGGTTGCAAAATTTTAATGAGGGTTTCTGCGTATAGAACTTGTTTGAGGTAAAACTTCTGGGATTTTATCGACAGATAACAAATTTGTACCAAGAATGTTTCAAGAATAATTGTGGTTTTGTAGAATTGATCGACCGTTGTGTTGTTTGTGTTGTGTTACTAAGAAAAGGTGTTATAGGGGTATGGAAAATTGATGCAAAGAGGTGGCTTTTTGAGCTTCTATAAACCAGGAAGAGGTAGTGGATCGCTCTCTTCTTTTTTACCTTCGATCGCCAACCAAGCTACTTATAAGAGTAATTTAGTGAAGTTCTGAAATTATAAAAAATTTAATTAGCACAAGTGGGCGTTTAAATAATTTGGCAATGCAGTAAAGAATCGGAATTAAGTATCAAGTAAGTACAATTTTAGTACTTGTTATGGGAGACGGTGTGTGTACTCTGAGTACTGATCGAGTGTATGGATGGACCAGTAGCAGGTGTACGGGAGCATGGTAGTACCGTACATTTGTGTGAAAGAATTTGATTAGAAACAGTGTGTTCCTGAAGCCATCTGAAGGTAGTATTTGAACGTGCAGTCGAGAAAGAAAATCACGTTGGAGATGGTGTATTTGAACGCGCAGTCGAGAAGGAGGATTACGTTGAAGATGGTGTCCATGTAGAGAGCTGGTGACACAAAAATCCAGGTAACTCTACTTTATAAAACTGTTGTTTTGTGATTTTGTGGGTGACAATTTGGTGATTTTTGTGTATTTATTATATTATAAGGACATTTTAATTTTTTGATTTACTTAGAAAAGACTAAATGAACATTTATTCACGTAATATTTTTATAATATCTCACGAAAATAAAACTTTAACTTTTGTAAAAGGTAAAAGGGTTTTTGATAATTTCAGTGCCGTAGTCAGCACTTAGATAAAGGAAGGTTTACTATGAGCTTTTATTTGACCTGTGGAGTAAAGTAAAATTTGGAAATAAGCCCCGTTACTTTTGGTTCATGATTAATGTAATAAAATTTTAAAATTATTTTCTTTAAAATGAGATTTATTTTCACAATGGTTAAAATGTGTTAAAGATTGAAATACATGAGGAATGTAAATTGAAATTATAAGCATCAAATTGGATATAATAATAAATAGTGATGTACTTTTGGCAATCTACGTTATTTTTAGTAGGGTAGGATTTTCAGGGAACGAGTGAGCAGCCGTGGCGAATATTTCTGAGGAAGCTGGAGGTTTTGACGTCTGAATTGAAAGGCATCTTCAGAGGATATTGTTGTTGGATAGTATGAATTGCAAGTCTAGGTGGTAGGGCTTCAATTTCAGGTACGTGGAAAATTTTGTTACAACAAACAAATTTTAGAGAGTTACAGCAGGTAAGATACGCAGAAATATATATATATATATATATATATATATATATATATATATTGCTATGAACTACTGAAATTATCGAGCCCCTACGTTGGGCTGTTATATTATTGCTATGCTCCCTAAATTATTCGCGCCCCATCGTTTGGGCGACCATATTATTTATTGCTATGAATAAACAAGAATTGTAATTATCACCTCCGACGTTGGGCTGTCTTATTAATATTGCTATAAATTTCCTCCAGAAACTTAACTGGATTTTATCTTGAACCAACCTTGTCTACCAATAACAAAATTTGAAAAATAATGTCTTACAACTAAAAATCTAACCTGGTCTATTTTCTTCTTGCAATTGACGCATCCACTAATATTTCCCATTCATTAAGCCATCCATTTGAATAAAAATTATTTTCCCCCAATTCAGGATTATTACATGCCCATTCGAAATATTGTTTATCCACACACTTGAACCATTGCATTTAAATTATTGCCAACACCCTCTGGACTACCATTAACTTATACTTATGCACCCCAATTTATTGTCGTCTCATTTCAGACTTAGAATTACTTCTTATCAATATCTCCAAACTTAGAATTGGATTATCATCATTTATTTTCCCATTTATCCTCTACGGACTCAGAAATTGTATTTTTCTCCCCGGCTTTAGAAGCCCTATTATTATTATTATGTTTTAGTTTAAAATAAAATTTACCAAAATCTACTTACGTTTAATCGGCGATCGTAATTTTCATCTTTGCACTTTTACAATTTTTCACTTTGAATTATTATTACGTATCACTTTATTTCATAGTGACGCACTTCGGCCTTTGTCGAGTTGTAAACTGACCTCGTTATCACTGTACCTGTTAATATATCTTTTCTCCCCTACTTTGTCAGTGGGTATGGTCTACAAACTCGTCGCTCATTTTAACCAATCAAATAATTACATTTAAAGTAGTTTCTGATGTAATTTTCTATGCTTTTCAATAATTGTAGCCTGGTCGCAGCTGCTTGTTATCAAACATGCGGTGTTTTGATGAATCTAATTGCTTTTCCATAAACAATTGATGCAATTCAACTTTTAATTTTCATATCTGCATGTTATTTACGCAATTTTTAATCTTCTTTCTTATCAAAAATGGTTAACTATTTGTACGCATTTATATGCTTCCTGAAGCTCTATTTCTTATCTCCGTATTCACCTAATTGTTTGGAAGTCTTTTAAACGCGTGTTTAATTACACTTTATTATGTTTACATATAAAATACGTTTGCTTCCGCTGAAAAATATTATTATTTGCATTGCCTAAATTACCTAAAACTTTATCTACAGGGTATTAAATATTTACTATTTACCTAATGCATGTGTTCCTGGTTTCTACGCTAACTATGCGTCTTCTTGTGTGTTTTTGCGTCGCTTAAAACTACTTATACTTTATATACAGGGTGACTGCTTACTATTTACAAACTATCTCCATTTCTCAATTCTTTACTAAATAAATGCAGTTTTCTGCTGCCTATGGTAATTTCTCATTTCTAAACGACCTTTACTATAAAGTACACCCTTAAACAACCCCTTATCACAGCAATATATATATATATATATAGATATTGCTGTGGATCGGGGACTTAGTCTCTGGATCACCCTAAAAACCATTCAAGTTCTAACGTTCGGCTGTCATAAGATTGCTGTGATCGGACTTAGTCTCTGGTTTAACAGTGCCAGTGTCAACACTGATTTTCAAAAAAACAACAAACAAAAAAAATTTTATAAAAATATTCTTACCCGTTTATTCTGCTGCAACAATCTTCGACAGATTCCCTGGCTAGCTTAACTGTGCCTCTTCTCGGACACCTAAATTTACAATCATTCTTCCTTCCCACTCACACACCGTTCAATAAAATCATCAAATAATACAACAATCATACAATCTTTATTTACCGCTATTTACAAACAATTATTCACAGATATATACAGTTTGGTACACTAATTACAACTCAATAAGTGATATTTTTGTAAAGTCCTTGTTTTAAATTATTATTATTTGCAAACACCTTTAATACAATAGGAGTAGATGGGCCCCAAATAATACCCTATATTTATTGCACACTGGAGTATGGTGAGCTCATAATAACCCAGTTTATTAATGTATGCCTTTTACCTTGCATAAAATTACTACAAAACTAATAAACCCATGTACCCTTAACAATCCAATTTAAAATTCATAATGAAATTTAGTAAGTTTTACATACATCGTTTTTTCAATATTTAAAATAACCCTACTAATTGTCAAGTACACGTATCTTTTCCGATACGTTAAATAACCACAAATAGCCCTAATGTTCACTCACACATCACCAAATAATTCCAAAAAGTTTAACAAATAACAGAAAATTCAAATGAGTTACCTGGAAAGGGCTTCAAGCCTCCATCTCCTTCGATTATGCTCTCCAGAATCCCTTTGCTTCGTGACTATGAGCTCTGATACTCCAGATATTTATAGATGATAACCTCAGTATACGCCGAGCGACTTGCTACCAATTACCATTCCATACATCATACAAATTCACGTACATTATACTTTTGTTTATTGATTTATTAGTTTGTTATGGTATTAGTTGGACCTCGGTTAATTTAATTCACTCGACACTACTCACGTTAATAACTATAAGGCCTCAACTTACCACGTTATAAGTGCTAAAACTACATTTACTGAATTATGAATTTTTCCAATACTCACAAGACTCTACTATAACGTCGGTTTATTGTTATAAGTAGTCTAAAGCGATGAAAATACAAAAAGAGCCTTTCTACTTCCTCAAGAGTATTTATACCTTTCAAACTACCACCTCTAAGCCACACTTCATGCGAGATTCTTATTTTCAAATAACACTTCTGCAAATTTTAATATAACTAACTTAAAGTTTCCAGAAATTTACCTCGTGGACGCGCTATATAACCCGAAAATTGCTTCCACCTGTCGCGTGTTTGTCCGTCTGTAAACTACCGGTTTCAACCAATGATACTGTTCTGTGTCGTCATAAAACTCCGCCTGAAATATTTTTATCCCTGTCTTATGCATATTTGATGTCGCGTTTCAAACCCCACTTGAGTTATAGAAAATCGATGTTGCTGACCGCGTCTCATGACTCCACGTGGATTGAGTACGTGCGTTTTGAAAACTAATGTTTTTATATCCGTCTCTATCTGTAGCATATTATTGATCGTGCATCTCCTCCGCTCTTTAAGAAACTTTGTTAGTTTGTTATTTAAAGCAACTGACGGTTGAGAAATATTTCTTTAAAGCCCGCTTTATTATGTTGATAAATTCGAAGAAGGTAACCTTTTAAACATGCAAGTGTTCTTAATTATTGATCGTTTAAAATAACAATTCTTGGAGTTTATATTTCACGGTATTCGATACAATTGACGTCCTTGCTTGTTACCACGAAACCTTTTGTCTTGGGATTATTGATTTTCTATACCCCAGTGTGTTTTCTAATGCTATTACACGTTGAATTAAAATAAATTAAATTAATTATGCGTTTCTATTTGTTTTTAAAACTGGTTTTCTTTATGTACTTCTAACTTTTCAATCATTATTTATAAAATACGTCAATACTTGTCCGTTTAAATTAAATAAATAAAATTAATTTTGCGCGTAAGTAAATTGTTCGTTTCTCTATACAGGGTGTTTGATATTGCATTGCTTACCCCAATATATATATATATATATATATATATATATATATATATTTATAATATATATATATAATATATATACATATATATATATATAATTATATATTTATATATATATATTGTATATATAAATCAAATATGTGTATTAGACTAGTTGTAGTTCATTACCAAGGTCAAAATGATGAGTTGGTAAATTTTACTGTAAATCCTCCTTCTCTCGGCCTCTCCCCCCCCTCCCCATATAATTCTCTTGCTACGGCCTTGCGACATAAATGTAATACATATGACGACTATGAAGTTGTCGCTAGCGCTAGTAGATAATATAATATACAAATAAGAAGCAATAGAAACATTTATATAAAAAAAAGTAAACATGATTTAATTGAATAATATTACTGATATTCTCTAAAATCAACCAATCTTTAACACGGAAATCAAAAGCGCTGATAAAGAGTGTCTGTCTCTTCTGCGTATTGTATTCTGGCGTGTAGCATTTAATTAAAAAAGAAAACCTACTTTATGGAAACTTCCCACACAATAACGTAACCATAGCGCACCTTGACATTTCTTCCGCCGCTAGAAGCCACGGATGGAATTTTATTTAAAAATGCAAAATATGAAAGCACTCCAAAGCTAAAAACTTAAACAATTTCTGGGTTTACTGTATTTTAGAAAAATTTTAACGTCAAACATTTGCTTTGCCATTATTCATTATATGTGATAAATACTTTGCGTCTAACGCTTCAAGAATACAGTTTCGGTTTTTAGATTTTTTTATTTTATATTAAAACCACTAGGAATTAGTGTCTTTTTATTCAAGTGTACTCAATACAGTGTTCATATGAACTTAATAAAAAAAAATAGTATGGAGAAAGACCAAACTTAACGCAGTTTCAGCCATGGCATTTTCAAACTAAATAAGTAAGCTTTTACTCTATTGTAATGTCCCACGTGTATTCATATGTGTAAACTTGGTTACAATTAATCTAGAAATGGTATAAACGTATCAACGTGATCGATTTAGCCTGATTCATCAGTATTGAGTTTGTAGCATAACAAAGGGTTGTTTGTATGAGTCTCGGTCCAGGAACATAAACATGAGCTTGACAAAGTAGGTCAGAAAGGAGAGCGAAACATAGTGCGCAACAAGCTTGCAGTTCTATGCGTAACCATGGTAACTTTTGCAGACTCTGCCCGGGACACCTGCGCAATTATTTTTTCTTTTTATTTTACTGCATTATTGATCCTTGCTTTTTATTGACTTTGGAATTCTTTTACGTGGATGCTTTGAAATAATTCAAATAACTGGGTTTAGAAATCTTGTATTAGTCTATCAATAATGCTTATAAAATTTCCCTAACCTTAGTTTTCCTAGTTTTCTTTGTGACAAAATCCGGTATATTTGTTATCATAAACATATCAAAGAAATTATATTTATAAAATTTTAGAAAACCTTAAATCATACTTTAAAATCAAATAGAATTTACAGTGTTCTTCAGCACGCTGCCCGATTAAAATTAAGTTTTTTTAAATGGATTAACTAATATTTTATTTTAAATTTAAAATTTCCACCTATTTCCGATAACGGCAGGATCATTAATTATCTTAAACTAAACTGCCACTTATAAGTAAGCTGATTTGCTGCAGAATATTTTAAGTCTTCCTTGGTTAAGGAAAATGCCACAACGTGAGCATATGGCAACAAAGCATTTTCTAGGATTTTATATGTAATCATTTTGCAAAATACAATTTCATGACATTTAAGATTTATTAAACTGACTGGTGGCAGTAGTTTCAAAATTATTAATATTTTATCGTTCACATTCTGTTTCTCCAATTGATTTAAATTTATCATGGAAATGAATAAATGCAAAAGATATCGTCTTGCCCATACTCAGCAAGGAAAAATACTTTACTAACCATAAACTGAATATAAACACATTATTCAAAATAAAAAATCTGATGCCATTTCTTGAAAAAAAGGTGTTACTTAGAATGAAACTACCGATTGCTTTAATACCCAGTCCCCAAATAGTACCAAGATCTAAAAAATTAATTTTAGAGATGTTAGGTTAGTGTTGTTTTCGCCGGACTATGCCGCAGATTTTGGCGGCTTTAAAATTCAAGGATCAGTTAAATTTTAAATAGACCTTAAAACAAGTGTGTAATGCACTAACTGTCACTTAATTAATTTAAGTTTCACTTAAAAGGTGAGGTGAAATTGAGCCTAGTGTATAACAAAAACTGAATGTGTCCAACATTTTGTACTTCACAAACATAACAATTTGAACTTAATCTATTGAATGTGTGAATTGTGGATGTTAGTACTCCTTGTTACACGTAGGACGAGCGGGCCAGGAAGAAAAGAACGAAATTGGTAACGAAATGTTCGCCCGAATTACAATAACAGAGAAGGAAAAGAAAGAAAATGAATGCCACTTAACACGGTCTGAAATTGGGGAGGCCTAAAAACGAAACAAAAGAACACACCGCCCAATTCGCCCTAAATAAATAATGATTAGTATATTTCAACGTATGCATGTGGGCACAACACTAGACTGTCCAATACAAGAAAACACAGCACTTAACCAATAACACAGAAAAATAAACAGAATAATTATGAAATTTCTTCCAACTCGTTTACACATATTTATACCCCGTAACACATAACAAAAAAAATATAAAAATATAAATGTGAATAGAGAAGAATCTTATCTGATTATTTTCTACGTTGACTAAGACGAGCTCGCCCCAATAGAATTTACTAAACCTAATACACAAACTGAATATTCAGAATAGTGCGTTTAGATGTAATGAACAAACCAGCACCAATAACAATTCAAGTACCACAGTCTATGTACAATATAGTAAATAACTCACTCAATCATCCATCAATCATCATCATCATTAAGTCTTCAGTCCTGGAACTAGTTAGACGCGTACCCTCATTGTTTCCTATTCTGAACTAACCTACACATTTCCCTGAAATTTGCACAGTCTGCATCTATCACTATCTGTCCTAGGTCTACATCTACCTCCTTTTTCCGATCTCTGCTTGTATAACCTGTATGCCTGTATAACCCATACTATCCCCCAAAAATGCCTTAGAACGTATTCTGCCCTTTCATTTCTCATATTTATTTTCCACAGATACTATTTCTATAACCTATTTGTTATTAACTTTGTCTGTCCATGCTATCATCCTCATACATCTGAAGCACAACATTCCAAAAGGCTGCTACCGTTTTTCTATCTGCCTTTCCTACTCCCCGTATTTCATAGACATAATGTGCTGTGCTCCACACATATGCTTTCAACAATTTTCTTCTTGTTTCTATGTTTGTTGTCTTTCATGATAGGCACAGTTCTTTCTTGTTAGAAGCAGTTCGGTCTCCTTCTATTGTTTTACAATTTTATACTCTATTTCTCCGACATTCAGTGGTTGTGAAGAGGTGTAAGCAGCCTGTTGCCACGGGTATTTTTAAGTGAGCGTCCAATTTGAACGCCAGAAATTTTATGACAAAGTAAATGATCAGGTTGTCATAAATTAAGGGAAGTAATGGGAGTGCCACGGCTAGGGAGAGTCGAAGAGTGGGGGGGAGCAAGAAAAATAAGGATACCCGCAACAATGTACCTAGCTGAAAAATAAAATACAGTATTAGCACAAACATAAAATAAAGATAGATATTTATCAAATAGCAGAACACTAGTCCGCTCAAAGAAAATAATTATATATTATATTTAGATATAGAAATCAATAAGAAAAAGAAATTCATACAGAACGCTAGTCTGCATAATACCTGTGGGAATTTCCCAAAGAACTTTGTGTAGAACTTTTACTTTTATTTTTTTTTGTTTCTGTAAAATAAAGAAAATAATCATAATTATACCTGGAGTTCACAACCACTTATAAAAGAGTAAGATATAGTAATTTCACTTTAATAAATAATCTAGAATGCTCAACCAAAACAAATTGACTTTTGTAATACATCCAGTAACAATTATCAAATTATCAATTATCATTATTTTCATTATTTTCACAATATTTCCATGAATTAGGCATAGTAGCATTTATAATATAATAGAGTTAATAATATTGTCCAGTAATTCAAAGAACAAGTTCGATATCTGAAAATATGAAATAGACCAAATGAAAAATATTAATCGGCCGACTGAGACGGCACTCGATAGTACTATCGTTTGTACCGCTTACAGCAAAAATGAATAGTTATAGCTTTCTGACTGAGGGTCAGAAGCAAAACCCCTAGCTAACATAAATTTACTACTTCATTCATAATTTACACAAATTTAGTATTTCTTAAATGATTAACCTTCTTACAAATTCTTTCTTTTAAATAAGATACAGGTTTGGAGCTAACGATTGTTAACTTAAGAAAAGATATCAGTACAGTATGTATACGAAAGTTCAAATCAGCTATAAGTAACATGAAATTTAATTGATCTATAACATTTACGAATTTTATCTGTTTAACGATGTAGCCTCAAATTTTCAACTACTTTAGCAAGAGTAAATACCAAATGAAAATCTGATAACAGAACAGCAGATTGTAGTGACGTTAACATTCACAAAACGCAACGGCGTGGCTTAATTCGACAGGTTATTATTTTCTATAGAAATTCCGCCTGTGCTATCTACGTAGAAGGGCGAAGTAATATGGTCGCTGAGTACCATTTCAATAAGAAAGTAAAAACTAAAAGTTTACGAACAGTAGGACTATTTTAGATGTACAAATTCAGTCTGTAGGCATTTAAGTGTTCAATGTACAACTCCTACAATACGTAAGACATAAAAATCAACAAGTACTTATCTGAAACTACGTTGAATGTAGCAAATACTCACAAAACTACACTCGTACTTTTTAAATGAAAGAGCACTTATTTCTTTCATTTTTCAAAACATTTAGTACAAAAAGATAAATATCAACGACGTGGTATGACACGATAGTTCGTACCACACCTCACTTTTTGAAGGAACCCGCAATAATCATGATGTTTTCACAGGTGTTTACTTTAACAACCTGCTATCAATAACCAGAAACAACTAATACCAACTCATTATAATAGGACGCATTCGCCTAAGGATGTTTTTAAATCTCGATCATCTAACCACACTATCGAACCGTGGAGAGTGAAAGTCGATAATCGCGTAATATAATATAAAGAGATTATCCGCAAATCAGTTAATAAATATAAGGAATAGAAATAATAGTTACAGAAATGTATTTACGAATTGAGTAAAGCGTAAAATCTTGAGCTACAAAAAATGCACGTTACACTGTGGCTGCCAAGTTCCCCCAGCACTTGAACATATTTTTTCCAATATATCTTTTAGGACAGTCAACATCAGTTGCAGATATTTCACAACCAGCACCTGTAGTTATTTATAATAATCATCAGATTTATCTGCGCTTATTTTTTCGTCATTAGGTTTTCCGTCTCAAAACTGGTTGGACACGAACCTGCACTTATTTATATTCTGAGCTAGCTTAGACAGTTCCGTGAAATTCCCACACAGCCTATATACAGATCGGTTCCCCTTCCATTGTTTTGTAATTATATGTCCTATTTCACCGAGATTCAGTAGTATGTGAAGGGGGGCGGCTCCATGGCGTAGTCGGTATGCGTGTGACTACTATGCCCAAGGTCCCGGGTTTAAATCCCGACACGGTCCGCTTGAAAAATGTTAGGCGAACATTTTTCACAAAAATACACCCTCGTTCGGATGAGAGGTAAAATGGAGGTCCCGTGTGTGAGTGTTGTCGTACACGTTAAAGATTTCTACTTTGCTTGGAACAGCAAGGGTTCAGCAAAATTCCAAATTTTCCAGGTAAAAATGTAGCACTTTCGGGTGGAGTATTGGAATACCCAATGTAAGGTAGGGGGTTAAGCAGCTTGTGGGTACCAAGATCCCCCAGTAAATCCTTTCGCACAATTAACATTATTCGAAAATATTGCTCAACCAATACCTGTAGTTGCTTATAACAATCATCATGTTTAAGTTCAGACTGGTTGGATGCGTACCTCCATTGATTTCTATTCTGAGCTCGCGTACACATTTCCCTACAGCCTACATCTTTCACTATCCGTGTGCAGTAGTCTAACCTAGGTCTACCTCTACTTCCCTTTTTTCCTATCTCTGCTTCTAATATATTCCGCACTATTACCTGATGCCGTAGTATGTGGCCTATCATCCTATCTCTACTATTTTTTACCATTTTTCACATATTTCTATCTTTCTCTACTATTTTTAATACCTCTTAACTTTGTATGTCCATGATCTCTTCATCATACGTATGTAACACCACATTTCAAAGTCCTCTACCTTTTTCTTGTCCGCTTTTTCTACTGACCAGGCTTTACAGCCGTACAGTGCCTTGCTCCACACATATGTTATAATCAAACTTTTCCTTGTTTCTATGTTTGTTGTCTTTGAACACAGTAGTTGCTTTTTCTTGTTAAATGTAGCACGACCTTGTGCTAATCTTTGTTTAATATCTTTTGCGCTTTTCCAATCTTGCGTTATTTGGCTTCCTAAGTAGCAGAAATCCTTAACCTCTTGTAAGTTCTTGTTACATATTTGTATTCTTGTTTTTGAAATATTTTCTCCTTCTTTGCATCAATATAAAGACAATATCACACAAAATATACACTAAATCCTTATTCTAATAGTAACAGCATTAATAAGCAACAATGGTTTACTCACCTAAATATTGTATAATACAAATAAACCCACATATTATGAGTAAAGCAATTGTTACCTATTGGCTGTAGTGATATTCCTTCGCATAGGCTGTTAGAGGTTTGTGGTAACTGCAATGTACTTTATTTTATCATAACTTAACCTGCGTGAAATAGAAACCAGACGAAATGTGCCATATTGACAATGCGTTAAGGTCAAGTAAGCATTGGTTTAAAGAAACTAAATATTAAAATTTCTCTTTGTTCCATTTGTAAATATTAGTTAGTTTAGATTAACTTTTAATTATAACATAGGATGTAGCTTGTAGGTCAATTCCTCCTGCGCCGTATAGATAGTATAATCTATGGTTTCACCGCGATTTGGCTTTCAAGTACTTTGTGTTGTATGTGCCGCACTGTTGTACTGTAAAGTTCTTGTAAACAGGTAGGTGTTCGTAGCTATGGTGCTCTAAACGTGTGAGTGCCGCAAGCAGTCGACTGCTAATCGTCCTGCTATCGCCGCCACTGCAGTTTATTACTAGTAAATGCTTGAAGGTTCCTCTTTTTTTTAATTTGCCCATATTTTACACGTCAACTATCTCGCCAGCTGTAGTTATCGATGTTAACGCACGCAAGACGTTGATCCTATGCGAACCGGATGTGAATTGAATCTTCAAGCAAAACATACACTTTCTACCAACTGTCTTAGTAGTTCACACGTTTTGGTTAAGTGTAAATTCATTATTTCCTGTGGTCAATGTAATGAACGTCATCATTCCTTATTGCATTTTCATCGCATTCCACATAAGCCCGCTACTGTCACTAGTAACAAGGCTTGTTGAAGCCCTCCTCCCGCTGCATCTATGGTTCCACTTTTCAGGACCGCAATAAGCCATCCGCTCCTTTTGCTTCTAAGGAAATGTTCGCTTCTTTTAGCAGTAGTGGCCCGTCAACGTCGAATGTTGTCTTATTTAATTCTCTCTCCAAACCTTCAGTTGTATGACTCTCCACCATTCAAGTGAAAATCGTTGATCGCTCTGGTTCTCTTCAAAAATTTCGTTGTTTACTCGACTCGGGCAGCATGACCTCTTTTATTTCGCAAAACAGTGTGAAACATTTGGGTTTCCGCGCTACTCCGTTCCCTAATCCTTACTGGTTTAGGCTTCATAGGCTCCGCGACTATGAATGACTTTATTACCGTTTCTGTCAAACCTATAGAGACTTCCTCACTTACTATTAATTTGAACTTTCTACTTCTTGATTTAGAAAATTAATACTACAATATTTTTCTAAAAGTTTTGCTCAAATAACTAACTATCTTCCTAATCTGAAGCATAAATTTTTTTAAGCAATATTTTTTTAAAGTCTTATTTGGCGTATTCAAAATTAAGTCTCAACCTATTGCTTTTAAATATTTTGGGTATTTTCAATGGGAAGCATACCGTCTTGCCCTTTTAATCACTCTTTCGTTTTTGACTATCTCTTTCCCTGGCGAATTGTTCACAAGTTGGGAATTGAAAGGTTTGACGCTAAATTCACACATGAAATTTTAGTTGTATTCGTTATCTTTTTCGCACTGAACAAGGAAGTACCTTTCTTGTTTTCAAAATTTCAAACCCTTTTTTCCGGTGTTTTATTCTGTTTTTGTTTCAAAAATTCAACAAGAACCGGATTTATAACAATCGTTTTATCATGGGGATATTTAAATTCCAAACAATCAATTTGTTTAAGTGGGTTTTTCTGTCTATTCTTATTATATCCCGATCATTGTGTTGAGAAAATAAAATGTGTACCAAAAATATTATTTTAACAGAAAATTATCCGCCTTTAAATTCGTTTTTGGCCCAAACTTAACGATATTCCGCAATTTTATTACTTTCTTTTATCATTATTATACTGAGAACGTCAGGGGCAAATTCTTGTTAATTTAAAGGTTTATAACAATTGTTTGGTGTTTCTTCCTATGATCTTTCAAATTTTAGAAATATGTTCCTATGGGTTGTTAGTTCAGTGCCTTTTCCGGGAAATTAATTTCTCTCTGTATAAGGTAAATATATTTTAGCGATTATCGGCCTTTAAATCTGCGGGTTTGAAACCCGAAACCTTAAAGGCCATGCAACCCGCCAAAATTTATTATTTATACTTTGAGTACCCTACCCTTTATTTTCCTCGGAAAAGGACACATCATGGGGCCCAAATTATCCCATGGCTTCGATAAATGAAAATGTTTTAAAACATTTAAACGGATTTCGCGATCTTCACATTTTTAAAAATTTGTTCATATTTGAAAAAAAACTAACCCCATTCAGAAAAGTTTTTCCTTTTTGTTTAATTTCTAATTTTTTTCCCTGAAAACAATTTTTAAAAATTTGAAATTTCAAAACCCCATTTTCTTCATAAATTTTGCCGAAAGCTCCATTTTTCATCAACCCACCTTAAATTTCCCTCAACGCCCACAACCCGAAATTTAGCCAAAATTTAACCGAATCCCAAACAGATTTAAGACCCCCCCCCCTCGAGCCTCCAAAAACTTGCCTTATCACCCAGTTTCCGACCATTTCACATCAACACCTTATCCAGCATTTTATACCATCATTTTTCAAAAGACCAAACGATTACCACCCACACCGCAACCTCCAGACCAAAAACATTTGCCAAGACACATTTATTCCCAATTCCGAACAAACAATCTTTTTAATTTCAGCCCAAACGTCAGCACCGACCCCGATTATGCACCGCGTTGAACCAGGCCACGCTTTCCATGAAACCGACCGAGACCGTAGGATTTTCATTTCGAAACGCTTCAAACCCGGTTTGCGACGCCCGGAGCCAAGCCGTTACGAGCGCAGCCGTTATTCGCAAGCGTGTCAGTTCCACAACGCATCCCACACCGTGGTTCAGACGTGCCCCGTTGCCGCGAGCATTTTCCACCGCGCCTGCACCATACGGAAAACCGCACAGATTCGAGTAACCACACAAATTTGCCACGTTTCAACCCCAAGAATTTCCAAACGAACCGACCGAAATTTGAAACCGCCGTCGTCCAATTGCAAGCCCGCCTTTGGCTCGAACCTTGAAACGCTTAACTCGCAACCAAGTGAACACCACGTTGTCGGCAGAGCATGACATTTCCAAAACACTTTAAACCCCAAAACCACAATACCAATTTTAATACAAATACATCCAATTGTTCCATCCACACCACACCTCCATCAACGACCTGAAGTTATTGGCACTCGAGCTCGTAACCAAATTTAACAATGCCGTAACAACTGCCTTTCAAACCGTTCGAAACCCCTTTTTTAGCACAGCATTTTCTTCTACATGCGCTGACCTTTAAAGGGTCGCGGATTTTACGAAACGAACATCCATAAAGCTATGTCCATCACCGATTCCCAGGACCGTCAATCATCATTACCCCGTTTATACCAAACATTTCGACGTCGATTCACGATCTGTATCACATCCGAGCCACGCAGTGCACCTACAGCCAACTCTTCCACGTTTCAGGCAAAGTCGTATGCCGCAGCACCATTCTACCAGGCATCGTTTTCGAACCGTTTATCATTAAACTTTAAAACATCCCACGAAACCGATTTTGCACCAACGACCTTCACGCACCACGACGTTTCATTAAACAATGCCAGCCAGATCACGGTCAGAACACACCATTTATTTTAGCCCATATTTTAAACCACCAACACCAAATCAACGCCGGGACATGAAACTTAACAGAGCACCCCGGTGCAGCCACCTTCAAAGTTAAAGACTCGTAACCACATCGAGACCCCTCAATCCACGCATGACTCATTCCATCTGACCCCAACGTCCCCAAGTTTTTCCCCACATTTATTTTCCAACAAGCCAGTAAACAGATTTAACACCACGTTTTACCTTTAACAATTTTCATTAAACACCATTTAACCTTACATCCCAAGAACCGAGAACACGTAGATAACACGTCAACGAGCAGCGGAGGTGAAAATTACCATACAGACAAACCAATTAACAACCATCATATTGCATGCTTTCACTTGAGATCCATTCCTCGACAACCACCATTCCAACCCCGAACACGCAGGCACGATCCATCCAACAAATGACGCTGGATCGCCATCCGCCCTTGCACCACCCCCGCCGCGCACACCTTCCGCACCACGCCCCTGCCCAGCTCCAGCACCGTTGCTGCACAAACAAAGACACTTACATACGATTCGACACATAAATTCAACATCCATACAGCCACTTTACAGACAAAGTCCTTTCAGCAGCGTTTCCTTTTATCGCAGCTTACACGAGCCTTTCATCCTTTTCGTCAAGCTGACAACGCCAGGTCAACCTCGAGTGCCCCATTTGCGATCCGGACAAAGTCCCTCGCGCCAGCCAACACCCATCGCAGCTCACCATATCTCATGCAGCTGATCGACCTGTATTGAGTCCTTCACACGTCACACCTACTTGGGAACAGGTCAAGACCGAAAGATCCGAACCTTTCGATCTGCGCAGCCGCACCACCTTGTTTCGTCATTAAAACGTTTTAGAAACCTGCAGAACCGAGGCCCCAAAGAGTCTTTACACCCAAGCAACAGCTTAACCCGCACCCATCGAACATTCCCTCATTTCCACTCACACATCCGATTGACCAGCAGCCAACCACCCATTTCATCCACCAGTTTTTTTCCCCACCAGCGATGGCACACGGAGCCCTGCTAACGGAAGCCACACGCACAACACACGCATTCCAAATCAATTTTAATGAACAGAGCAATCAAATGCCCGCATCCAGCACTGAGATTTTCCGATCCTTCCATCCACACCACAGGCAAACGTCCGACCACTTTTTCCGACGGACACCATCTTCTCACCATCCCCAAAGTTCACACAGCTTCAGATTTTAACAGACCATTTGCTTTAGAACTACCTCCATCTTCACGCAAACACACCCGCACCGAGTCAATCACACCACGTCTCAACACAGCCTCCGCAGCGCAACGTTTAAACCCCAAACAAGATGGTGCCGCACCAGACTTCCCAACACCTTGCATTCAGCCAGCCCAAATCCCCCCATCGGTCAACCACACTTTTCTTCGCCTCACAATAGCGAACATCTCATCTAAACCCGCAATCTGCATCCACCAAAGAAACCCGATTCGTTCACGTTCCTCCAAGTTTCAACCATCGTCCACGCAGGAACTAGTTTGAACCTTAGTCTTCCGAAACCTCCCCAGCGCCCAGAAACCAGCGGAACAACGCAACACGCACCCAATTTTTAGATAACATCTTTGCAGCGGTCCAGCGCCAACAACACCGCAGCAGACAGCCAGCGCCCGACACATTCACCGCCCACCGTCACACACATATTTTCTTCAGCACCAGTGAGAACCACCAAGCCACTCCCGGAAATACAAACCTGCGCCCATGACCCCGAAAGTCGAACCCATGTCTTACGCCACCACCCGACGAGAATCACCAATTCCCACACCATGAATGACGCGACACAAGCACACCCAGTTACGCACACATTACCACCATTGACGCAGCACAGAGTTTCCAAGAATTACACCAGCTTTAAGAGTTTTTCCATTAACCCGTGACAGGTTAAGCAAAAAGGTTACCGCGCCGCGGCGCCGACCCAACCTATTATTTTTCCTTTATCTAACCTAGGTCCACACTTGGTTTATAATGGAAAACTCATTAAAAAGCAATTAGTGTTAATGGGTTTTAATGAGAAAACCATTAAAAGCAATTAGGTCATATGGTCATGTGGTCATATGGTCATGTGGTCATGTGGTCATGTGGTCATATGGTCATGTGGTCATGGGGCAATTTCATGGGTCATTTATGGGGTAATTTCATATGGGGTAATTTCACAATTACATCCTACATATATCCGGATATATGTCGATGCGCATCCCTGTCGGCTTAGGTCGGATAACAACTTATTCGACTATCTTCGGCAATATACGTCCACCTGTAGAATACATAAGAGAACAATTTTTTCGTATTCAATTTAGTATTCGATAGTAGCTAGAACGGTAAACATGAGCGTCTCAAAGGTGATTAACGTTTCTCAACTTTGGGAATAAAGTGAAACCGACAAATGAGCGATTTGGATTATGGCTGTTGGCAGAAAATATGTGCAACAATAATCTGGTAACAGATATTGGTAATATTTGTTATGTCGAAGGCGAACAGATGCTGACTGGTGGACTACACACACCAATTACAGAACCATTTTGTGACAATATAATGTTGGTTAAAATTTATGACCTTTCTGACGCCGAACAAACATCTGCAACAAAAGGATGTTTATCCTAAAAAGAAATTTGTGGTGCATTTAACAGCTATCTACGAAGAAAGTTGACCGATTTGTTTCCGCTAGGCATGGTGTTAAAGCTAAGCTCCGTTTTCTCTGGAAAGCACTAACAAGATGGGCAGAGAGTAAAAGAAATTATCGGAAAAGAAGACCTCGAATGCATTAATAAAAATTCCAAAATCCTATATGTGTTCCATACAAAGTGGAACTAGCAGATGTTGTTGGAAACTTTATTGGAGGAACTACCAGATATATTAGACGAAGTCGAAAAGATTATTTCTATCTTTTGACATGGATGTAACCCAAGATTTTGCGGGTATATTTAGCAAGATGGAGATTGTAATTATTTAACTACAAACCATAACTTTTGCTATAAGGGGAATACGAAGAAAAGTGTAATATTATAGTTGACAACGATAAAACTGTAGGAATTGATTGTTTAACATGGCTAACAACCAATGCAAGAATTAAGATATACAACAAATTTGTGTGTCAGATAACAAGTCCTGGTGTTAATAAACAACTTGGCAATCATATACTAGATTTTTACGTTGTCCAGATGTCGTTTAAGGGAAACATTTGCGTCTACTTTGGCCTAAAGAACATGGTATTACGCGATTGGAAGCGACAATATACAACTGTGCAATTGGAAGCAATGTCAGTGCGGAACGGTGTATAACCCTTAAAAGACTGTTTAACGTTATTGGAAGATAGTGTTATACTTCCTAAAGGCGCCAATGTACTCGGTACCACTTGCCAAAATGTGGAGTAAGCTATCGGACAAGCTACAAAATAGCTGCTGTTTAGTGTTTAATAACCTGCTACAGTACGTGTATTGGGGAATGGTAATACAAAGAAATTGACGGCTTGCAAATTAAGTTGTCCGAAAACAAAAGAAAGGGAAAAATTGATAAAGTATGTGCTTTGGCTTTTAGTTTTAACTATTTACCTGTAAATTATTTGGAGATAGTAGAGGAGGAAGACAGCCAAGATAAAATAAAAATCTTACACAAGTGCTACATTAAAGCAGGTAGTACATATTTTACACAATCTGCAACACCATATTCTACAATTCCAAAAGAAATATCATTTCGGAATTGGGTTGATAGATACGCATAACATTCGTCCAGAGGTTGTACGACAACGCGTAAATATTGGTAGTAAACTATCCGTTTACGCTAAAGGAAATTGCCCATTATGCATACCATACGCTGTAAGTGGAAGGAAAAGACAACTGGAATTAGAGGAAATGGATGCAAAAGGCGAAAATTGGATACATGGAAAACACTGCGACAATACGGAACAATACAAAGATGTGTTAGACAAAGAACATCTTATTAGAGAAAATGAGGAAGAATTAAAAGATTATTTTATGTGCCGATGGATGACTTAAATACATCCGGGTTCTACAAGTTGTTTGCATTTGCGGTTAGTAAAAAGACTCTTTAGTTATGTAGGCGTTCTTGCGGAAAAGGATGGTACTAAATCCGTATACTTTTTAAAAGGTTATTCTAAAACGTATTTATCAAAATGGCAGATAACAAAGACGAACTAAGGAATGCGGGTTTCGTAACCTTGGCGTACACCACACGCAAAGGGGTTCCGCTAAACATTGTATATTTGCCCAGTAAAGAACCTTTCGGATCATTTAAAACCGAGGGTCTTACAACCTATAACAACCATATATTCCCAAAAGTGGTGGACATGCAACTACGCAACAGTGTGTGGGAGAAAAGGATTTCCTCCAATACCGACAAGAAGAAGTCGATCAAGCTAACAAGATACGTATGCAGGATATAGTGGAAAGCTGCGATTAAAAGATTGTCACAAGCTGCAAGAATTACACGAAGGAATGGATCTGGTTGTCGCCGGAATCAAAGACTTTAAATATAGAGGCAAACTTCGGTACATTTTACAATTCGAAAACCTAGACGGTCTTTATGTATCAAACTATTGGTTAGAAAAGGAGATAGAAGACTTGGTGTCGATTTAAATTTTAAGCTGCGAATAAAATTAGATAAAATTAAAACCACTGCAAACAAACATAAAGAAAGGACTGTCTTCTGTGTATAACTTTGTATTAAAATTAAGTTTAAATGACCATGCTTGGTATTAAATATTTTTAAATTTGTTATGTATAATGTCAGAATAAACATTTTATAATAGTATATAACATTGTTCTTTATTTATAAAAGGCTGTAACGTTACCCCGAAATAGCAGTCGCACGAGAGGGGTGCTCATGGCAGCGAGCATGGGCAGGAGGGCACGCGCATGGGTGCGCATGGGGTGTTGCGCAGGGGTGCTATGGGCTAGGGTGTTGGGCGTACACGAGGGAAGCGGATGTTAACAGTCACCAAGCATCCAATTTTTATTTGGATGGTATCGAGTACTTGCCTGCGTATGTATCCGGAGTAAAAATACGATTTGTACCAAGCTTATTAATAAAATTAGTTTATCGAGGAAGATGACAAAAGGTACATCATTCCTAATAGTACAACAATCTACGCATGGGCATAAAGATATAAGATAGTTGTTTATATTTATGGATTTTGTAAATCTTTTATATTAGTTTTAAGATTCCATAATTTTTAAGTTCTTCCCCACCTTCCAAATCCTTCCGGCTTCTATCCTGGTTGACAGAGTATACGTGTTATCTCCACGTGGTATTCGCGGACACGGCGGTTTTAGATTTCTCGGGAGATGGTTGGCTAAGGCATATGTCTTGGGTAGCGAAAAAGGTTTTAAAATGGGAAATAAAGATGAGCAAAATTAAGGTTTTCTTTAAAACGCATAACTTTGTATGGGTGGTCCATTTAAAATCTATTTAAGATTTGGGGTCCCTAGAAAAATTTAATAAGTTGATACCTAGCAAAAATATTTATCTTAAAAAAGTGACACCCCGCTTTAAATAAATATAACACTTGTCAACAAAAAGTTTGGAAAATAAAGAGTATTTAATTAGTATTAGAATTTGTTGGTAGTTGTTAGTCCTACTTAAGGGAAAAGATACGATTAAAAATTAAATCTCACGAATTGTGTTATAAAAGATCTTACAATATAACGAATATACTCAAAAAAGGAATGCCTAAGCAGTGCAAAAAGAATTTTAAAAGAAATTAAAGCCATGTCGTAAATATTAAATTGAAATTAATATAAATATTATTAATTATTTTAAAAAAAATGTTTTTGGAAAAAAATACTTAGTGGTTAATGGGCCCTAGGATCTTGGTTAAAAAGAAGGGGGCGGGATTATTGGCTCCGTTAGAATAATCGAAAGTGGTTAATAATTGTATTAATGTTTAAATAAGGAAAGTGTAAAGGTAATAAACAAAATTTAATTTCCAAAAAAGGCGGAGTTACCATAAAGAAAGATGAAGGTGCGCATGGCCTCCGTAAAAGGGGATGCTTTTAACAACAAAGAATACAGTAGCCAAGAAGGGGTATGCATGTATTATACGTTTGTGCAAAATATTTAGTTTACGGAGTCAGGTAATTATCCAATTAAAATCCCTCGGAGGTTTAAAAATTTGGATTGTGTTTAAAATGTTTGTAAATTATAGAAAGGACCAATTTAATTTTAAGTTTTTCTACCTTTCAAATCGGAAATTGTGACAAGATCTTTTCTATTTGGATGAACGGTTTAGGTTCTAGAAATCAATGGGCCCGGGTAGCGAAAGTTAAAAGAAGAAGCAAAATTTAATTTCTAAAAACGCCGATGTGCTATAAAAGTTAAAAAATTTTTGATCTCCTAACTAAAAAGGAAGGCTTTTTTACAATTACAAAAAAGTGGGGAAAAAGGGATGATTATTATAAGGATTGTTGTAAAATTTGTTAGTTTACAAAGGAAGTACAAATTAAAAATTATAATTAACCAAGTGTAAAAGGGAAATTAATTAATTTTAAAGTGCTAAGCATAATTTGTTGGTGATTATTTAAAATATTAAGTAATTTCCTAAATATATAAATTATTTAAAAAAATTGTTTAAATTGAAAAAAGTTGGTATTTTCTTAGTTGGTTTAAAGTGTTTTTGGTTATAGTAGCACTGCATCTTCACACCGACTTGCACACAATTGTGGCGTGTGCTACCACCTTTTGGATTTTTAATATGCACGCGACCCGTATAACATGGAAGACGTTTTCCGGTGTTTCTACTAACAGCATTCGCACCATCGACGAAGCGGACCAGGTGCATGCATTGGCGCTAAATGTATTGGACGAGCAGCGAGGATTATGACGTCATTTAGTTCGCTGAATCCTCAACTTCGTTCGGTATCTTCGGAAACCTTCGGTTTGCATTCTATAGGGTACATAAAGCAGGTGCGCAAGAATAAACTCTTTAGTTATAAGTTAGTTCGCTTACAAGTCAAGTCTTATAGTGCGGATTTTGTTTTGTACTAAAATGGTATCTGCAAACGTTTTGGCAACTCTTGCGGTGCTTCCTATACCTGGAAAATGCTCCAACGGCACCAGAACAAATGTCGTGGTGCAACATCGTCCAAGGTTGCCGTCCGCAGCAAAGTACTTAAACTGTGGGACTTGCGGTTTCGCTTTTACGAGAATGGACAACTTACTGCGACACAAGGAAAACAGCACGGTATGTCATTAAGCCTTAAACGTTCAGCTCCGCCAGCTGTTAAAGGACCTTGTACGAAACAACCACGAATTATGTGTAAAGTATGCGATTTCGAAATGGAAAAGAATACATATGCCGCACATTGAGAAGCAACAGACATAAAATGCCAAGTTACCGCTACTGGCGAAGATGGCGTAGAAATGATTAGCACAGCGTTTAACAACCGTATGGCTAGCTATCGCATAAAAACGCCAGCGTCGACGATGGAGTGTCCGAGTTTCTTTGAAGCAGAAAGAGCGATTTATTCGATTAATAAATGAAAAAGAATACAACATACAGCAGTAAAATCTACTGGAACTCTACGGCGTTTACACCAAAATGGGGAAGAGACTACCGATGTGAAACTTTAACACAAAAATGTGGTTATAACGTCTTCTAGTAATCTGGAAAATACGTACGAGGTCTTAAGCGAAACCATGCGAACAAAATCAGAGGAATTTGAAACATGGAGTCCGGTTGGTCTTTGGAAAAAGTGCTCTATTTAGAAATAAATATTAATAAGTATGACCCGATATGACAAGTTCTAGGTTGAAAATAAAAAATTGTAAATATGTATTTAGAAATGTGGTTTACAAAATTTAAACTGTATTAGTAAAAATTGTCTGTAATAAAAAGTTTTAAGAATGGTTTTTAGATTTTCTTTTAGGTATAAGCTGCAGGAAATTTATAATTTAGAGGGTGTGTGTAAAATGGTAAGGAGTGGTTCGATTTTAAATCTATTTACAGATTCGGATTCTACATAAAATTCTAGACTAAGAAGATGCATCGCATGTATAAAAAAAATTTATAAGAACGCTCAAAAATCGCTGCCAGCAAAAATCTTAAATGGGGTAGCCCTGGGGATGGCGCTATCTAAAAAATTTAAAGAGATTCGTGTAGCTGAGAAAATTCTAATATTGATTGATACCAAACAAGGTAGGTTTATCTCGTGGGTGGAAATGTGGAGAAAGATTTATCTCGCAGAGGGTATATGTGTAACTTTGCAGGGCGTGGTCCGATTTCAAATCTGTTTAGAGATTCGGATTCTACATAAAATTCTAGACTAAGAAGATGTATCGCATGTATAAAAAATGTTTAAGGACGGTCGGAAATCGCTACAGGTAAGAAATCTTAAAATTGGGGTAGCTCCCTTGGGGGTGATGCAATCTAAAAAATTCCTAGAAATTTGGGTAGCTGAGAAAATTCTAATATTAATTGATACCAAACAAGATAGGTTTATCTCGAAAGATGCAATGGCTAGACGAAGAAAACTATTTGTTAGGTTTGCTTATAGAGCAAATAGCAAAATTAGAAGATCAGGACTTTAAAGGGGTATAACTTTGCAGGGCGTGGTCCGATTTTAAATCTGTTTACAGATTTGGATTCTACATAAAATTTTAGACTAACAAGATGTATCGCATGACTAAAAAAATTTATAAGAACGCTCAAAAGTTGCTACAGGTAAGAAATTTTAAAATCAGGGTAGCTCTCTGGGGGATGATGCAATCTAAAAAATTCTTAGAGATTCGGGTAGTTGAGAAAATTCTAATATTAATTGATGCCAAACAAGGTAGGTTTATCTCGTGGGTGGAAATGTGGAGAAAGATTTATCTCGCGGATGGAAAGAATGCGGGTGTGATGTAATCAAAATGGTTGTGGGGGTGTCCGAGCAAGGAGGAGAGCAAGGAGGAGTCAGGAGGAGATTCATCTCCCTCATTTACTCCTTATGGGAATTTACATGTAAATTGGTCCAGATGAGGGAGCAAATGAGGGATTCTGGAGCAAATGAGGTGGTGGGTTCACTGATTTTCCTCTACTTATATCCCGTACTATTCTCCAGAAATGCCTTAGAACTCATTCTGTCCTTCTATTTCTCCTATTCTATTCGTTTTCCACAGATATCTTTCTTTCTCTACCATTTATACAACCTATTTGTTATCAACTTTGTCTGTCCATGCTACCATCCTCATACGTCTGAAGCACAAAATTCCAGAAGGCTCCTATCTCTTTCTGTCTGCTTTTCCTACTGCCTCTATTTCATAGATGTACTATGCTGTTTTCCACACTGTTTTGAACAGTTTTTTTCTTGTATCTATGTTCATTGTCTTTGAACATAGCTGCTGTTCTTTCTTGTTTGATGCAATTCGGTCACCTTTTATTGTTTTACAGTTATATACCCTATTTCCTCGATATTCAGTGGTATGTGAAGGTGGTTAAGCAGTCTTTGGCTGCCAAGTTCCACCAGCACCTGAACCTTTGTCGAATTAATAGTTTTTCCAATTTATCCTTTTGCACAATCAACATTAGTTGAAAATATTTCACAACCAACACCTGTAGTTGTTTATAATAATCATCAGATTTAAGAGCACTTATGTTTTCGTCATTGGGCTTTACGTCTTAAAATTGGTTGGACTTGTACTTCAGCTGATTTATTTTCTGAGCTAGCCTACACAGTTCCCTGCAATTCTCACAACAGCCTATATACAACTCGATTCCCTTCTATTGTTTTCTAATTATATGCCCTATTTCACCGAGATTCAGTGGTACGTGAAGGCGGTTAAGCAGCCTGTGGCTGCCAAGGATCCCCCAATACTTAGACATTTGCCGTATTGATAGTTTTCCAGTAAATCCTTTCGCACAATTAACATTAGTTGAGAGTATTGCAAATCCAATATCCGTAGTTGTTTATAATAATCACCATGTTTAAGTACAGTTATTATTTTTGTCATTAGTTTTTCCATCTTGCGAATCGTTGAAAGCATGCCTCCATTGATTTCTATTTTGCGCTAGCCTACACATTTTCCTAAAATTCTCACAACCTACATCTTTCACTATCTGTGTGCAGTAGTCTAACCTAGGTCTACATCTACTTTTCTTTTTTCCTATCTCTGCTTCTAATATATTCCGCACTATACCCTCATGTCTTAGCATGTGGCCTATCATTTTATCTCTTATATTTTACTGATTTCCACATATTTCTTTCTTTCCCCACTATTTCTAGTACCTCTTTGTTCTTACCTTTGTCTGTCCATGATATCTTCATCATACGTCTATAGCACCACACTTCAAATGCTTCTACCTTTTTCTTGTCTGCTTGTCCTACTGTCCAGGCTTTACAGTCATACAGTCATTAGCATATGAACAATTATTTTTATAAAATGAGAGCGACCAATAATCAGGAAATCACAATCTTAGTATGATGTTTTTATAAACATTTTTACAAAGCTTTTTGTAAAGACAAATAAAATAGTTATATTTAAATTTAAACTATTTGCTTGAAAATCTTCTAACCATAAAAATTTTATGAAATCTTTATGTTTACAGATTTAGGTATTAAGCAGTAAAAAATATTCATAAGCACATTTTAACTAAATGCAAGATAAGCAAAGAATAAAATCACAGTTTTAAATACTTGCTTAGACAGTTTAAAAGTTTATAAAAAGTTAGGTTGGAATGTTACTATCGTTGACTCTAATTAGACTCACAGCAAAACTCATACCTAGGCAGCAAACATTCCAGTTAGTTACTTGTGTTCTAGTATTTTGTTTGAGTTCCATTTGTCATTCAGCAAAAAGACATCTGGACGCTGTCAAACGAATCATCTACAAAGCGAAGTCTTCAACTTTTAAATATATAAACATCTGGTCCAGCAAATATTTGCAGTTAAAAACCATTTGATTCTATTAAAAATATTCCGGCTTCCAGACATTTTTACGTTGTGGAGATAAACTGGTGCACATCTTAGTTTTGTGCTATATCAAGCGTTGAGAGAAAATTTATGAAGACATTTACATCTGTGGTTTAAGATAAATTCAAAACATGGATCGCAGGCAACTATTTGTATAGAAACAATTGTAGATATTTTCGGATTAAAAATTTAGAGGATATATTTGGATTATTTGTTAATATTTTGAAATAAAATATTCAAGTATATATTTGGATTAATATTTTGGAGCAAATGTTTTGGACCTTGCAAAAATCAATTGTGTTACTAATTTATAAAGCACATGCTCCTATGAAACAATCTAAAATTAATCTATTTATATAATTACCATCTTTAATTTAAAAGACAGGTCCAACTAGGTAAAATTTTATTTTACATGTGGGATAAGACATCTATGAAATTATTTTTAATAAAACATTATGCGTTTAGGTAAAAAATACATACCATAGTTAACTTCATGGCAATTTCAAGATAAGTCAATATAGATGACGTCCGCACTAGCAGACACTCAGATAATATAAAACGAACTTTATACGAATCTTACTAAGGTAAACGCAAGTATTTTATAAGGTTCGAGGCTCGTTGTAACATGACTAGGTCTCGGGCAATTGACATGTTACACCCTATTCTTGCAATACGCATTCTTCTGCAGTTGGCTGAGGACGAAGGAAGTTCCTTTCGTTTGTCCTACTTTGCCCTTCGCAGCAATACCTATATCGATGATATCGCCTCAGATGGAAACTCTAAGAAGTCAACTTTGGCTTTACGGAATCAACTAAGTGCACTTTTAAAACTTGGTGGTTTTGAACTACATAAGTGGTCTAGTAATTGTCCGGAATTACTAAAGAATCTTCCCACTTCGCAAAAATTTCTGACACTCAGGCTCCGAAAGTTCAACATCTTCAATGAAATCTCACACCAGATACTTTTTGTTTTATAGTTCAGCCACAATGTATCGCCTGTACCAAGCACAACTTACTTACCAACCGAACCCGTATTTTCGACCCTATATAAATTTGATTGCCTCTAACTTTTTGGTATAACATTTAATTTAACGTTTGTGGTCTTTTAAATGAGACTGCGATGATCCCCTCCCCTCCGACTTACACCGTTTGTTAGAGAAATATTTGCATGAATTACCACGTCTTTCCGATTTTGCTTTTCCACGCTTGCTACTTCTGCCACAATTTTCTACTTATGAATTTCATTGTTTTGCTGACGTTTCCGAACGCGCTATTGTGCTGTCGCTTATTTTCGTTTTTTACCTCTTCCTTCGTTGAGGTTCGCTTCGTTTGTGCTAAGTCCAAAGGTTCTCCGTTTTATACCATCCCTTTCCCTGGCCTCGAACTGTTAGCCTCCGTTTTGGTCTCGAAACTATTAACTTTATCCTCAAAACTTTTGATCCCCACATTATCTTTGAAAAAAATTTTTTGTTAGTCCGACACCATGATCGTTCTTTCTTGGATTCGTTCCACACCGCTTGTGCTTCTTCGCATCATATTCCTTCCACTGAGAATTCTGCCGCTGTCGAATCACATGGTTTGCTACCTTCCGACTTATGCCATTGTTCTTTTAGGTGAGCGGCATCGCCTGCCATGCATCGCTCCTTCGACACTTGCAGTGCACTTATTTTGCCTTTTAATTCTTTAAAAGTTCTCATCGAGGAACGTTCTATGGTTTTGACCGCTGTTACCTTCCCTTCTTGGATTGAAAGGATTTTGGAAAATCATTCATTTTTTCAATTTATCATTTGCATTGCCGCTTAAACTTTTCTCTTTGTCCATACCATACAAATTTTTTTAGCAAAATATACTGGAACTTTGTTCTGTTTCGAGCTCCATAATTCTTTGAACCCACCCTGATTAAATATACTCAATAGACTCACTTTTCTATGGAGTTGGACGCCATTCAGTCCTAAAAAAGACTTCGCAAATTGTTCCTCCTTATTGGAGAGGGAATTTTACGGGTTGGTGGTCGTCTATCTAACACACTCTTATCTTCCGATAGGAAATATCCCGGTCTTTTACCCAGTAAAAGTCGCTTTACAGATTTGTATATCAACTTTGTTCATCTGAGATGCTTTCACGCCGGTGCTCAAATGATTGCTTTTAACGTTCGTCAACGTTTCTAGATTGTTTTAAGTAAACAGTCCATTTGTCGAGTTTTTAGTCAGTGTATGACTTGTTGGAAGACTAATCCTACCGCATCGCAGCCTCATGCGGGCCACCTTCCTCCATGCCAACTCTCAAAACCGCACAAGGCGAGCTGAAGCGCCCTGTCGCTAAGCTCTGTCCTTTACCTTCGTTGTAGATTCTCTTTTATATTTCTTCGTATATATTTTTTTGTTTTGAGTGTGTTCGCGTAAATATTTCCTGGGATTTCTTATATTAACTAATTTTTTCCTTTTTTTCTTTTTCCTTTTTTCCATTCAGTTCCATTCTTTGCCGTTATTTTCTTCTCAAAATGCCTTGCATTTTGATGGGCAAAATTTTCCGTTTGTAAATATTAGTTTAAATTAACTTTTAATTATAGTATAGGGTGTAGCTTCTAGGTCAATTTCCCTCCGTCGCATAGACAATGTAATTTATGGTTTTACGGCGATTTGGATTTCAAGTACTTTGTATTGTATGTGCCGCACTGTTGTACAGTAAAGTTGTTCTGAACAGGTAGGAATACACTGTACAGACATTCTGAAATCAAAACCAAGGATGAGTTTGTAAGAATCTTAAGAATTACGAGTACATCTAGAGTAGTGACCAAAACCCGGAGGTTTATAGCAACAGTTGCATCGAGTAACTCTTAGGACAGCAACCATATCAGAAGAGATATGGGTCATTGTCGTGAGTAGACGTATTTAATTTTACTCTGCTCTGGTAACTATAACAGTTAGTTCTATCTATAGTATATTAATATATCAAAGTGCTCAAAGTATTAAAAATATTGTGTTTCCACATAGTCCTTACGTACTGATAAGCAAGTGTAATTACTGATGTAATAATAATTAACATGGTTCTAAAAAGAGGACCAATCCGAAATTTTCAATATAATACAAACCAGTTTAGATACTTACTTTAAAAATCCTAATTTTATATCAACCCTTGTTGAACACGTATCTATCAGTCTTGAACGTTCCTTTTCTGATAAATTAAATGTCATAAAAAACTACGAAGAGGTTGACTGTACAACTTGCTGATAGGTATGATGCAGTAGAAATATATTCTAGGCGAGTTAAAGTTCGGGCCTTTGGAGCTGGTTTTTAAAAACACTTTGACTTTAACAAATTTAATTTATTAGTTAAAATTTGGATAACTTGTACATAATACTAAAATAATTATTGTACTAGTGAGTAGCTTGAACAACGAAGTATGGAGTTCGAAGACTGACTGCCGGGCATTGAGCTCCCGGGCCTTTTATAATAACCTGCCCCTCACACGGCTGTGAGAACTTGCAGATCTCATGTCTGCGTTTCTCTTTATTGTACACTTTATTACAATGTAACAACTTAATTCTAAGTAACTGCGGTATGTTGACCGCCTGTGACCTGCCACCTGCAGTATCACTGCCCTCACGGATGCAAAGCTGCATTCCGTTCTCATGAACTGTCGATAACCTCACTGGGTTATCCTTGTGTTACAATGTTGCATTGAACTTATACTTTTACTTAATAATTTCTAATAATTCATATTAGATTCAATACATCAATATATATATATATGTAATTGGGGGATACATAACTCCTCCCACCGTAAATGAAAAATTAAGGTTTTTCTTAATTTTTAAATACATAAAATACATTATTCAATTTCATTTAAAATTCATTGTTTCTAAGGGTATACTTATTGTTTCCTTTTTTCTCTTTGTTTCCTTAAATCTAGAACTGTTTCCTTTATTCTTATATCTAAGGTACATTTTGTATAATACATACATGATTACAAAAATTATTAAAATGATCAATACAATTGTCCAAACACTTATATTATTATAATGTAACTTTGGCGTTTTGATTTCACTTAATTGTTCTTTATAACTTTCCACTAATTTCACGGCGTGGTTGAGATCGTCTAAGTCTAGATGCTCTAGCTTCATAGGTTTCTTGTTTATTTCTTTGTCTTCTTGTTGTATTTTGAATTGTAGTTCCGGTAGGTTTGCAAGTTTCTTTGTTGCTATGGGATCTTGATAAACTCTGATAACTTCATCTTTCAATTTCACATAACAGTCTTCTTTGAGGGTAATTAGTTTGCTTCCGATTAATGCTTGGTTATTTTCATCTTGGTTGCAGTGGATGGTTGCTATTACTTCTGTTGGGAAAATTGCTATCCATTTGTTATCTGTAACTTTTTGAATTTTCATATTAGTTATTTGCACTTGTTTGGTTTCACAGTTTTCGTAATGATTTGAGAATTTTAATAGTTGTACTTCACAAGGGCTGTCTTCTTGAATGGTTGTTGTCGTCATCGATTGACATAAATATTGGTTTGGTGTTACTTCAGTACATTTTTCGTTTGTATAACCATATCTCAGTTCATTTAGGGATAGGAATTTGGTTTTGGGTATGATTACTTGGTATGTGCTAGTAACATTTGTAAATAAATGATAATAATTAACTGTTACTTTCTACTATCTAGATTTCTATCAAAAATATTATTTCGTTATTCTTAATGTTGCTAAAAGTTGTTGCGTTAAAGTAAGGTTGGATATTATTTGAGTAAATATTGTATTTTGTATACTGCCTAGTTTATTTGGTAGTATACCGGGGTTGTTTTTTATGTCTTCTATTATTACTTGGTTGTCCGTTCTACCTGGGTGGAGGTTGACGGTAAGGGTGATGATTGTCCATCTGAAATTACAGGGTGTCTTAGGTTTTTTAAATGAATGTATTTCGTTATTTTACCGTTGTCTACTACTGCTATATTTTTATCTGATATTTTCTTAATTTTAAATGGTCCTAAATTTCTGGGTGCTGTTTTATGTCGCTTGCTTTGAAAGTTTTTCTCATACACGGTTTGTCCTATTGAAAATTTATTTGAGTCGGTATTTTTGTTTCGGGTTGTGGTGATACGTTCTTTATTGTTCTCTAATTTATCTTTTACCTTGTCGTAAGTTATTTTTAGTTTTTGTTTGTGGTCTTTCGCATATTGTTGATATACTTCTTTATTGTAGTGTATGTCATAGGGATTTCGTGAATCTGAATGTCCTAAGGTTAATTCTAAGGGTGTAAAATTTGTTGATGGGTGAATAGTGTTATTATAGGCGATTAGTGCGTATGACATTAAATTGGTTATATGTTCCTTTTTATAATTTATTCTTAATAATCGAATTTGTTCTAACAGGGTTAAATGTAATCGTTCAATTAGTCCGTTGGATTCAGGGTGGTTTTTCGTAATGAAATGAATTTTTATTTTGTGAAGTTCTAAAGTGTTTTGTATTGTCTCCTTTTAAATTCGCTACCATTGTCTAAAGTTATTGATTCGGGTGTTCCGTAAAATGTGAAATATTGTAAAAATCCTTGGGTCACGTCAATGCTATTTTTGGATGTGATTGGTATTGCTTGGCCTATTTTTGTAAATGCGTCTATAATTGTTAGATAGCTTTGCGCTTCTACTACTAGAGTATCGGCATGTAGTTTTTGAAATGGTTTGTCGCGTGTTTGGGTTAACATTAAAGGTATCTTTGGAGGTTTCCTGTCGTATTTCAATCTGTCACATAGTTCGCATTGGTTAATGAAATCTGTGGTCAAGTCCTTCATGTCTTTAAAATAATAACGTCTTATGAGTTGTTTTATTGTTTCGTTAATTCCACGATGGTTGGTTTTTCCTTCGTGTTGATTTCTAATTACATCGTTTATTTCGTCAGCGTCGTCTAGTGTTATTAGTTTTCTAGTACATCTGATGAGTTCAGGTCCAGAGTTATTGAATAGTTTAATGTACAATTCTGAAAATCTTTGGTATAAATGTTCAGTGTTGAAATAAAAATAAAATCGTTTTTTCTCAGGGGTGTATTCTTTTAAAATTTTAATTATTTGTTCCTCGTTGTCATCTTTAGTTATTTGAATTTGATATATCTTTTTGTTATCTACTTTTGTATATTTTACTGGATTGGGGTTATTTAAAACTTCGGTTATTAGAAATTGGTTGGGTTTCATATCGATTGCTTCGTTTAAAATTTTAATCGCGTTTTTTGGTTCTTCGTTTTGTGTCGAATGTATTGTGTCGCTCTCGTCTGGATCTTCCCTTATTTCTTCTTCGTCTACGTTTCCTATAATGGATTCCGTTTCTAATGCATTGAGTTGGATTCGGCTTAAAGCGTCTGCGTTGTTGTTATAAATTCCTTTTATATATAATTTCGTAATCATACTCTTCGAGTCTGATTCTCCATCTTTGTAATTTTGAATTCGGTTCTTTCAGTTTGCATAGCCATACTAGTGGTCTATGATCAGTATATATGTAAAATTTTCTTCCGTATAAATAAGGTCTAAAATATTTTGTTGCCCAAATTATGGCTAATAATTCTTTTTCTATAGTGCTATATTTTTGTTCGGTTTCATTTAGGATTCTGGATGCGTAGCTGATGGGTTTATCGCTACCTACTTTTCCTTGGCTCAATACTGCGCCTAATGCTAATATTTGATGCGTCTGTCGTCAGTATAAATGGTTTTGTAAAGTCTGGGTATTCTAATACAGGGTGATTTGTTAATATGTTTTTAATTTTGTCTACGGCTTTAATGAATTCCGGGGTGTGTTCAATTTTGTTTCCCTTTTTTAAACAATTTGTCAGGGGTTTGGTTATCTGAGCGTAACCTTTAATGAATTTGCGGTAGTAACCACTAAGTCCTAGAAATCCTTTAATTTCTTTGTTTGTTTTTGGTAATGGGTAATTTAGAACTGCGTTTGTTTTGTCTGGGTTTGGCATTACTCCTTGGGGTGTTATTACATGTCCTAAAAATGATACTTGTTTTTGTAAAAATTCACTTTTGTCTAATTGTACTTTAAAATGTGCTTGTCTAAGTCTTTCGAATACTTCCTTCAATCTTTCTATGTGTTCTACCAGTGATGTGGAATAAACTATGATGTCGTCAAGGTATACAAGGCATTTCTCATTGTGTATTCCTCGTAATATATTGTCCATGACTCTCTGGAAAGTAGCGGGTGCGTTCTTTAATCCAAATGGCATTCGTTTGTATTCGTAATGTCCTCTAGGTGTGCTGAAGGCTGTTTTGATATGTCTTTTCTTCCATCTCTACCTGATGGTATCCTGATGCTAGGTCTAATGTTGTAAAATATTGGCATTTGCCTAATTTATCTAAAATTTCGGTTATATTTGGTAGTGGATATTTGTCATCTACCGTTTTTTCATTTAACTTTCTGTAGTCTATTACCATTCTGTACTTTCTCTTTCCGGTTGCGTCTAATTTCTTAGGTACTATTAACACGGGGCTGCTCCATGGTGAATTGGAGTGCTGGATTATGTCTTGGTCTAATAAGTCTGTTACTTGTCTGTCAGCTTCCTCTTGGCTTGCATGAGGTAGTCTGTATGCTTTTGTAAAAATTGGTTTATTGTCTGTTAACTCGATATTATGTTTTACTGTGTTGGTGAATGTTAATGGTATTCCTTCACAATGGAATATGTCTTGGTATTCGAAACATAAGTTTTTAATTGCTCTTTCTTCTTCTTGATTGATATCGGTATTAAAGCGGATGTTAGTTAAATTTTCTCTTAACATTTCGTCATGTTCCATTGGGTTGTATTCGTTTTCTAAATTTTCGTCTATTTCCATTTCGTTAAAATTTAGTTCTTCTACGTTAATTGGGTCTGTCAATGATAATTCTACGGGATAGTCGTTTGAATTTAATATTGTTGTGGTTGCATAGTTATCTTTTATTTGCACTAAGGCGGTTGGGGTTTCTACTCCTTGCTGAAATGTCATATGATTTATTATTCCTAAATTTTTGTTAGATTTTACTGGGATTTTTATTTTTCTTTCCGTTCGGGGTTCTATAGTGTATTTTTGTTCAACTTGTGCGTTTTGAAATTTAATTGGGATTTTTCCGTATTTTGTCCTTAATAAGCGATTTTTAATGTCAATGTTGGCTCCTAATTTTCTTAGAAGGTCCATTCCGATTAATCCGTCATATTTGTCGTTAAATTCGAATACACAAAATTTATGTTTCATTTTAACATTAAATGTTCTCGGTAAGGGTATATTTGCTACGAATTGGTGTATTGTCGTTTGATGAGCTGTTTTAATTTTAAATGGTTCTCTTTCTACGTAATCTAAATAATGTTTTTGTACGGTTCTGGGGCTAATTAATGTTTTTGATGATCCAGTGTCGATTAATAGTTTGAATTTGGCGTGGGGTATTTCTATGTATGGTAGTACTAAGTGATTTATATTATTTAAGTTTATTAAGTTTGGTCGGTTATGAATAGGTCCATTTGAAAATTTGAGTTTGAGTTTTCTTCGTCGTACTCCTCGTAAGTTTCGTATTGTTCGTCACGTTGATAAGTTTCTGCATGATTTGATTCATTGTTCGTAGGTGTCTCAATGTAATTATTCTGGTCAGTGTCAAATTTTTCTATTTTTTGATGAAATAATTCTTCCAATGTAAAATTACGTTTCTGATGGGGGTTTGGTCGGATATGTGTTATTTTTGTGTTTCGTCTGGTGTTACCAGATGAGGTGTCCATTGGTGTTGGTTTGTAATAATTGTTAGGGTTGTTATGAGTATTAGTCATTGGTGTATTTCTATTAGGGTTTGCATTAAATGCTGGTCTTTGTTGGTTTAGGTTTTGATTGAATCTCGGTTGGAATGCGGGTTTCGTAAAAGTTGGGTTGAATGTTGGTCTTGAAAAATGTTTATATTGATTATTAAAATTGGTATTGTTAAAACTTGGGTTGTTACTTCGCGGTTGATTTGTTTGTGGGTTAAAGGGTGTGAATTTTTGTTGAGGGATTGTTTGTCTTGTAGCTTGTATAGTTTTTGTTGGTGAATAACTTTTATTCGCGTTGGGGTTGTATAGTCTGTTGCGGTAATACATTACATCTTCTATTACTAGGCTCATAGCTTCTTCTAAATTTTGGGGTCGTTGGAATCTGATTTTGTCCGATAATCGTTCTGGTAAAGCGTTTATGTTTGTGTCTAGTGCCATTTCGTCATACATTTTTGTTTTTAAATGTCTAACGTTTTGATCGTGTTCTTCGATTTTTAATTTTGTTAAAATTAAACTTCTCACGTCTTGGCATTTCATTCCGAATTGGTAGGGGGATTGATTGTGTTCCATTCTAAGGTTTATTAGGTCTCGTACCAGGCATTTTATATTACGTTGGTCCCCGAAATATGCAATTAATAGCTGTTTAAACTGGTCCCATTCCGATAAGTCGTCCCTACTGGCGATTAAGGTTAGTGCCCTTCTGGCTAGTTTACTTATTACTAAGCGTATAAGCAATGAATTTCTTGCGTCATCTCCGGGTTTGTAAAAGGTTTTTAGGAACATTTCACATGCTCCAATGAAATTCGAGAGATGGGCCTGCGTGCCATCAAACGTCTGTATTGTCTCTAAATAGAGACGTAAGTCTGTGTTACTCATGTTGGTTAAGGGTTGTTTTCGATTTTTGGGAAATTTTAAAAATTTTTTTTTTTTTTTTTTGAATTAAGCTTTATTTCGCTATTTGTAATGTTACTTTTGCTTCGGATTTATTAATTTTCCGTTTGGGTTGTAAAATTTCAAATTTTGTAAAAATTGGGGTTGATTTTCTATTTGTAACGTTTATTATGCTTTGGATGTATTAATTTTTTTTTTGGATTAAGTAATTTTAAATTTTGTAAAAATTGGGGATGATTTTCCTTTTTATGACGTTATTTTTGCTTTGGTTTTTTAATTTTTCCTTTTTTAGATTGAATAACTTAGAGTTTTGTAAAAATTGATGTTGATTTGGCTATTTGAAATGTTAACTTCGGTTTTGGTTTGTTAATTTTTCAATTAGATTAGGTACATAAAAATTTGGTAAGGGTTGAGGTTTATTTTGTTATTTTTCGGCGTTATTTTTGATTTGAATTTGTTAATTTTCAGTTTGGATTGGGTGGATAAAAATTTGGTAAAAATTTGAGATTAATTTCGTACTTGTAGTATTGGATTTATTAATTTTAAGTTTATATTGCGTCGAGTTATTTTTAAAATCGTAGTCGTTGTTTATTTATATTTAATTACACAATGCGGTGATGTACTTGTGAGATCTGTTTCAGTAATGTTAGAATAATTACCGTAGTCTGGGATTTGTCTGTTTTTAATGCAGCTTTTACTTTGTCTTGAGTTCCTGTTTCTTAAGGAATCTTAAATGGATGGATTTATTCTCGTTCAGCGTTGTTTTAGTTCAGTTCGGTTAACTCGTAATTAATACTCTTCCGTAGGTTTTACTGAGTTGCGTAGTTATGACCTGAGGTTAGTTTCTCCTGCACTTTATTGTTTGCATGAACTACTAAAGGATGTAATCTTGTTATTTTGTCACGTACGTCGAGGTAATTGCACTTAAAGGTGTTATAGGATTTACTTGCTAATGCTTTGTTAAAGTGTTACGTTCGCGACTTGTAATTGAATCTCCCGTAATGTAATTATGAGCGTTTTATACCGTTTAGCGTTATTCTGTATTCGTATTGGAATAATGCTGATTAATTAATTGAAAGACGTTTAGATACTGTGTTTGTTCTGCAAATTATTTATAGAGTGTTGTGGTGTAATTTTCATGCGCTTCTATAATTTCGTGATGGATTTATTACGTATGATGCAAATTGAAATTATACTGAAAGTTGAAAGTTATTTCTTTAGTACTGTGCAAGGATTCTGAAAGCGATTTTAATAATGATTTTGCGTTGTTGAAGCTATACTTTAGTACTGAAAGTTGAAAGTTATTGCACTTCTCTGATGTTCTAAGTATATAAAAGATACGAGCTTTGTTTTCTTAGGTGGTTTTAAGTTACCGTATTTTTAGTTAATGCAGAGTTCTTGTTGTGATTTATTCAGTATTATAGAGGTGAATGGTTTTAATAATCGTTCCGTACTGCTTAAAGGATTAGTTTTGAAATTAAATTGCGTTCTGTGTTTCTAGTTTGCCGGATTGAAAACGTTTTTTGAATCGCGCTTGTTAATGTTTCTTGTTTTGGTGTTTAGTGAATGTGCGCCTGTTATTTTTTTGGTTTATTTTTGAGTTCGTTCTATTAATTATGGTAAGGATTTCTTTTTAAATTCAATTCTTATTTATTTTAAAAGAAAATTTCTTTTAAACTTCAAGTTTCATTTGCTTTTTTAAAAAAAAATTTATCTCTTTAACATTCGTCTCATAAAATGTTATACAGTCTCGTTTTGAAAATAATTCACTTTGAACTATTTTCAAAAAAAATATTCATAATAATAAAATACATAAAACAATAGTAATCAATAGTTATAATACTAGCATATATCAATTATAGTTTTTGGTTTGAAAGAAAATTATGGAAATGAACTTACATTAATTTCATCTGTTTCTTTGGTGGGTTCGATCGATTCTGTATCTTGTCCACCTTGGTTTGTTTGTTGGCCTTAGACGATTTTTGTTCCTTGTCCAACTTGGTTTGTTGCTGGATTCAGACTATGCTTGTTCTTCCTCCAACTTGGTTTGGGTTCTGCCAAAATTTCGAATTAAAATTCTTGGTCACCAATCTTCCGATTTTTGGATTTTCAGTGCCCTTTTGACATCCGTTACGACTGCGCCAGTTAAAGTTCGGGCCTTTGGAGCTGGTTTTTTAAAAACACTTTGACTTTAACAAATTTAATTTATTAGTTAAAATTTGGATAACTTGTACATAATACTAAAATAATTATTGTACTAGTGAGTAGCTTGAACAACGAAGTATGGAGTTCGAAGACTAACTGCCGGGCATTGAGCTCCCGGGCCTTTTATAATAAACTGCCCCTCACACGGCTGTGACAACTTGCAGATCTCATGTCTGCGTTTCTCTTTATTGTACACTTTATTACAATGTAACAACTTAATTCTAAGTAACTGCGGTATGTTGACCGCCTGTGACCTGCCACCTGCAGTATCACTGCCCTCACGGATGCAAAGCTGCATTCCGTTCTCATGAACTGTCGATAACCTCACTGGGTTATCCTTGTGTTACAATGTTGCATTGAACTTATACTTTTACTTAATAATTTCTAATAATTCATATTAGATTCAATACATCAATATATATATGTAATTGGGGGATACATAACTGGCGTAATAGTGCACGGGTATTTTGCATTTGTGAAGAAACGCAAGAAGACTTGGTACATAAATGCTGTTCTATGACACTTTGTGTACAGGTTAATATTCTGAGGTTTACCTATTGTATGCATGATTCAGTGCTAAAGAACGTCTCGACCATTGAGGATCTAGGAGTACCCTTTGAGAGTAACTTCACGTTTAAGAGACACAGAAATTGTTACAAGAGAAAGTTATAGACCCTTGGTTTTGATTATAAAAAGTTGTGTAGAATTTTAAGCAACGAGAAATCTATGTATGTTATTTAACTCTCTTGTGCGATCTAAACTGGAATATGCATGCATAATCTGATGCCGCTTACTTAAAAAACACATAAAGGTCATAGAAATTATTCAAAACAAATTTCTTAAATTTGTCTTCTCTAAGAAACATAACTTTATGCCGCCGGTCAACTTTTATGCACACATTAGGAGAGAATTCGATGTGTATATAAACTTGAAAAGAGAAGAGATATACATGCGTTAATATTCATATATAATGTATTTAATGAGGCGGTAGACTGCCCACATTTAGTATCAAAATTTCAATTGTATGCGCCACAAGTTAGACTACGTAAATTTGAGGTTTTTCACACTCACTGACTTAATACTGCTATTGGACATCAGTTTCCTATTCAACGATTGTCTAACTTATTTATTAATAATCTTTCTCTTGTGGGTGTTCTAGTTTATACAAAATAGTGGGAAATTCCAGTCTTTAAGGCGCAATTTATGACACGCTACATTTCGAAGTAGCTGGTAATGTATTCTTTCTTTTATGTTTAGTCTCTCATTGCAAAATATACTCGGTTTTTCCGGTGTATTGTAAATAACTTAAGAAGCATATAACAATGCCTTAGGCATATTTTTTCTTATTTATAAATAAATAAATAGCATAGTTTAGGGCTGGTTCAATGTGGAGGAATATGACCCGTCTGATCACAGTTGAAACCTGCCGAGTGGAAGTAACTACCGAAGTAGAAATAGCAGGAACGCGTTTAGTCGAAGTGAGCCTAGTACAAGTAGTTCCAGAACTGGCAGTGGCTGTAGATGATGGCATACAAGGAATTCTCGGTAACCTTAGGGTCAACGTAAGCTAGAGAAGATTCCAGCAAATTAGAATTAGCGTTTGAAGGCGGTGGTCGGCAGGTGTCTATAGCATGTTTACCAAATTATAATCTTTTCCTTAAAGATAATAATTGTGAAATAGAAGTAAGGTCTACTAGTGCTAACGCAGACTGATAGTACGAGGCTAGATTGCATCGTATAAGCTTTAATTATTTTATTTTCGATGAAGAAATAGATAATTGTAAGAATAAACTTTGCATGGTTGCTATGTATAGACCAATGGCTTCTGCAGAACTCATAGTTCGAATTCATTTCATCTAGAAGTCACCTATTATAATTGCTAGATAACCATTGGTCTTTAAATAAATCGGCCAAGTCTTTCCAATATTTAAGGGAACGCTGGTTGCTTGGGATATGTTTGTGTATTTGCACATTTTCGATGCCTGTCTGCTTCACGTGTATTCGTTTTAGTGTAACTCTTAGGACCAACTTAACAATAAAACTGAAAACTTGTGTTTTACTTAGATTGAAATGTAAAGAATGCTTTAACGTGGAATACATTTATTATAACTGAATATAATTGAAGATTTAAGAAAAATACATTAAAATCAATAGGTATAAGCTATCACAAGCTGACCCCTCAGACATCTTCAACGCGAATGAATTCTGGAAACAAAGCACGCAACAAAACATTAGCACCTTCCGCCACAAAAGTAATTCTCGGCACAAACGCAAAGTAACTTCACATCGCAGTAGTTTTATAAATCCCCAACGTGCCCCCGGCGTTGAAAGCTCTAACTTTCAATTGTTTAAATACATCAGCTTAAAAGTACAATAGAAATAGCATGAACAAGTATAGAACATTAAAATATATTTTCGTGTCGTCAATAGGTAGAGGACAGATTCTGGAAAATGACCGACGAACTAGCCCAGTATAAGTTTTAATCGACGCAACGCGATTAACAGCGTTGGCACCAATATGAATATTCACAATGCGCCCAAGACGCCACTGTAATACTGGGAGATTGTCCTTCTTTATTAGCAGCAATGCGCCTACTTGAAGTTCGGAATCATTGGAACACCATTTTTGTCGTTGTTGGAGTTCGGATGCATACTCTTTGCTCCAACGGACTAAATTTGTTGCTGAAGAAGTTGAACTCGTTGGAAGGTATTAAGTCTGGACTCTTTAAGGTGACTTAGGGAAAGATCATGAGCAGAAGTTATGGATCGACCAATAAGGAAGTGTCCTGGAGTTAAAGAGAGATCGTTGGGATTAGAAGAAATAGAAGATAAGGGTTTCGAATTTAGTATAGCTTCCACCTGTGCCAACATGGTGGAAAACTCATCATAAGTAAGAAGGTCAAAGCCTAAGACTCTACGTAAGTGGTGTTTACACGATTTTACACCCGCCTTCCATAGTCGCCCGAAATGAGGAGGCATAAAATGCCAAATTATGCCCATGTCAGTTACCTTATCTGGAATAATGGTTCGTTGAGAAAGGAGGAAATTGCCCAATTCAAGAAGTTCTAAATTGACGCCTATGAAATTGGAACCGTTATCGGAGTAAACGGTACTAGGTTTACTTCTACAAGCAATGAATCTGCAAAAAGTCATTAGAAATTAATCACTGGAAAGATCAGTGATTAATTCTACATAGCAAGCCTTGGTGGCAAAGCAAATAAAAAGAGAAATATGACTTGGAAATTTTAGCACCCCGACCCTTACGATCCTTAAAATGAAATGAACCAACGTCGTCAATGCCAGCTAGATGAAATGGTCGTGATGGATTGACTCGATCAGCTGGAAGATTCCCCATAATGGGTTTAGTTAATTTAAAAGAAAATCCTACGCATATTACACCATCAGAGTTGAAAAAAGGAGTTAAGCTTGAAACTGAGCTTGGCTTTAGAATGAGAATGTCTTTCTGTAGACATTTTATTTTTTCCGAAAAGGCTCTAGTTGAGATGTTTTAACCAAGCAAGTACGTGAAAACGGAATCTCTTCACACGTGAGAGGACCTAGGTTCTTCCCTGAAAGGAGTTTACGACAATTACGCAAAAACCGCAAACGATAGACTATAACCCTTTCGAATCTTGTCAAAGTAGAAAATTTGTCTCTTAGGAAAGATTCGACCTGACGCTCATGATGATACTGTAAAGTACTCTTTAGATCTGGTAGATTGCAAATACTATGTACGAAAATATGCCATGAATTCTCAGATTTACGCAATCAGGGAGGACCACTCCACTATAGATTACATTCTAACAACTGAGCAGGTAAAACTCCTCTTGAAAGCATATCGGAAGGAATTGTTTTAGTAAGCATATGCCGCCATGTGGCATGAGCAGTCAAAGCCTGTATGTCTGCAACTCTCTTGCAAACAAAAGTTTTAAGTTGATTACGCGGTGTTTTTAGCCACCCTAGAACGACAGTAGAATCGAACCAAAAGACAGACCAGTCAAAGTCTATGCCTAAGGCCTTTGTAGCAAGCTTGGCCAACAACACGGCTGCACAAAGTTCTAAACGTAGAATAGTGACAAGCATCAGGAACGTAACCTTAGTTTTTGCACACAGAAGCCGAACGAAAACCTAAACTTGCGGATCAACCGAACGTAGGTAGATAGATGTACCGTAGGCATGAACTGAAGCATCTGAGAATCCATACATCTCCACCTGCACGGGATTGCAATACACTACATGACGTAGAATTACGAGACTGTTTAGCACACCCCAATTTTGTCGTAAAAGAACCCAATTACTTTGAATTGAAACAGGAAATGGATCATACCATGAAATCCTTTCCATCCAAAGAGACTGCATGAGAATTTTAGGGGATATGACACAAGGACCTAGAAGGCCCAAAGGGTCGAAAATCTGTAAAATGTCGGACAGCATAGCCCGTTTAGTAGAAATGCTATCTAACGTATTGGAAATTGAATATCGTAAGTAATTAGTTTGAAATGACCAGGCAAGACCAAGTGTTTTGGTGTTTTTACAAGATCCGAACTCAAAAATGCCTAAATGAACGTCCTGCGGATTTATACTGGAAAGTACCGGTGGATCATTGAAAATCCACTTTCTTAGTTCAAAACCACCTCCCGCCAAAAGCGTTGGAAGCCCTTGGCAGATAGCCTTGGCATCAAAAGGCTCATCAAAACCTGTAAAAAGATCATCTACATAGAAATCTTCTTGGGTTATTCTGTAAAACTGAAGATGTGTGTCCTTAACTGGAATACCTATCTCAGTCAGACATTGAATGGCCAGAAATGAAGCCGCCGCTGTAACATGAGTTACGGTATTTACATCAAAGGTAGAAATTGAATCATAAGTAGGAGCTAGCCATAGTATCCTTTGAAAAGGTCTTTGGCTTGGATTGTGTATTGTGTATATGCACATCTTCGATGCGAGTCTGCTTCACGTATATTCGTTGTAGTGTAACTCTTAGTACCAACTTAATAATAAAACTGAAAAACTTGTTTTTTCCTAAGATAGAAATGTAAAGAATTTTTTAACGTGGAATACATTCATTATAACTAAATGTAATTGAAGCTTTAAGTAAAATACATTAGAATCAATGGGTATGAGCTGTCAAGAGCTGACCCCTCAGACATTTTAAACGCGAAAAAATCCTGGCAACGAAGCACGCAACAAAACATCAGTGCCATCCGCCCCAAAAGTAATTCTCGGCACAAACGCGAAGTAACTTCACATCATAGTAATTCTTTAAATCCACAACCCTGGTGTGTGCGAAAAAAGAGTAGAACCTTCCATGTAAGTAATTCGGAACTCAAAAGAAAAAGTTGTTGAGTAGAAATATTACGCAAGACACTGAGTTTACTTATACAAATCGACAAGTCAAGTAGATACCCTTTACCAACAAGCGAGATATTTAAGTTAGTGACCGGCTACTATTTAGTAGAAGCCATAGTATAAATAGTAGTGGAACTATTCATCTCTGGTTCAGAATCGGAAGAAAGAAAAGTGATTTGCTCAACAGTAGTGGCCGATGCATGAAAAATTTGTGGGCTAGACGAAGGCTGTTGAGTAAAAATCAGAAAAGGTGACACGCTTTAATTTTCTAATCATTGTCTCAACATCAGAACGGAAGCTTAATAAAGCAAACATTAATTCATTTTTCTTAACGACTTTTTCATCGGACGTAGACGTCATCAATTCACAACGTCACTGAGTTTGAGTGTACCTATAAGGATCGCAAACGGCACACTTTTTATCTGTAATATCTTCAACAAATTCGTCAGACAACGGTTCAAGTTTAACAAGCGCGTTTTTAATAACTTTGTAATCTTTCTTCAAACGCAATTCTGAGTAAAGAATTGATTCGTTTTTACTCGAAATGCGTTGCGGATGGCTTTACGCGACTCCTCTACACTAATGTTGTTATCAACCCCCCCCCCCAAGATAATTTCTATTAAAGTTCGTGTTTTAGCAATCTATTTACATCTAACCCCCATGTAACCATCTTGAATAATAAAACAACAAGACTCGTTCGAAGCAAAAAAACTAAAATCAAATCAGTACCCACAGAGATCAACAAAATATACTGCAGTATACGTGAAGTATACTAAAACAACTATTTAACTCCGGAACGAAGTAGCCAAGAAGTAAGAATAGGGATGGAATTAGAAATAGAGTGCCACTATTTTCAATTTTCCTTAGCGGGGAAACTAAAATTACTATAGAAAACACAAGTCTGATAACTTAGGGTGAGACTAAAACTTGGGGAATTTTTAAACAGCAGTTAAGAGACAGATGCGCAAAATTAAAAATACTAGAGGAAGAAAAAGTATTGGCAAAAATCAGAACAGGTATAACGCAAGGATGTCGAATTTAATTGAGGAAATCCGAGGTCCCACGTTGGGTACACCAGATTTGTTATACGTAAGACGAGTGAGCCAAAAAGAAAACAACGATATTAGTAACGAAATGTTCATCAAAATAACGGTGACAGAGGAAAAAAACAGTTGGAAATTGCGGGGGCGGGACAAAAACAAAATAAAAGAATCCCCTATCCATTCGTCCTGAAAAATTAGTAGTACATATACAACATATATATGTGGACAGAACACTAGTCTGCCCAATATACGAACATAGAACGCTCAACTAATAACACAGAAAAATAAACAATATAATTATGAGGTATACTTCAACTAATTTATACATATTTATACCACGTAAAACATACAAATATAAAATAATAAATATAAATATAACATGAATCGTTGACTATGACGAGCTTGCTTCCAATATAACTACTACTAAACTTAAGACACTAAATAAGTATTTAAAATAGCGCACTTAGACGCAATCAACAAACCAGTACCTATAACTAACCAAATATCGCAACTAATGGATACTCAAGTCTATATGCAATTTCAGAACCAATTTACTCAATTTTCCATGAGTATGAAGACAATATCACACAAAACCTACACTAAATCCTTATTCTAATAATAACAGCATTGAATAAGCAACAGTGGTTTACTTATCTTAGTATTTATACAGTAGAAGCAAGTCCACGTAACGTAAATGAGTAAAGCACTCGGTTGGCTATGATGATATTCCCTCATGTAAGACTGTTAATGGTTTGTGGTAACTGCAATGTAATTATCTCATCATAACTTAACGTTTCGTAACGACAAAGTGAGATTTCAGTTTTTATGTCAAGTAAGCATTGGTTCAAAGAACCTAAGAATGTAAGTTAAAATCTGTTTCATAAACATTAAAATTTATATTCAAGAAACATCACTTCTCAAATGTCTACCAGTCACATAAAAAAGCAAGTCTTTACCATAAAAATTTTGTAATTTCCCAGTTGGATTGATAGTATGTATCAGAAAAAAACCCACACAAACCAACACTTGAAATATATTGAACCAGTTTTAGAAACGTATTCTAAAATTGTTTTCTAAATATACTCACGGTAAACTCATTACAGAATATAAATAACTTTAAGCATATTTCTAGCACTCAAAGAAAACAGCGATTTTATCTAATTACAATTAAAATTAATCATTTAACTACAATAAATATTGAATACTAACGTATTATAGACGGCTGGTATAACTGAGCAATTTTTCAAACGTGAAAACAAACATTTATTGAACCAGGGTATATAGTGTAAAACGCAAAAAATATTCAAACTACAAAATGGAACGTAACAATTTTTATAGTAACATTGTTTCAAATTGTCTCTATTTGACTACACAAATTTCTTATAGTTCAAACAAGTGGATAAATTATTAATACTTCAAAAGCACTTTTACTCTTTTCTACTAATAGTTTGCTAATAGTTTTCGTATTTATGGCCTGCCAGAATCCCCAGATGAAAACACTGATACTATACTTGTAAATATGTTTCAGGAAAAATTAGGCGTTGTTGTTGATAGAAGTCATCGAATATTTCAAAAAGTCGAGAGTAAACCTAAGCCGAGTATTATAAGATTTAATTTTTACAACATACGAAATCTTGCTTACAAACAAAGATTCCAGTTAAAAGGATGTGGCATAGTTATTAAAGAGAATTTAACATTGGCTCGTTAAAATCTGTTAGGAAAGGTACAACAAAATTTTAATTATCGTAATAGTTGGAGTAATGATGGTACTATTTTTCTTAAAGGTAACAATTAAATTTGTAAATTAAATAATATATCTGATATCAATAATTTAATTAAAAAATAATATAATTATTAATATTGTTGATATGTTTTTTCATTCCAAGCTTATAATAATGAATAGACATTTACTAGTTCACCTGTTAACCTTGATTACGTAATAACAAAAACAATAATTTGAACTCATTTATTTTAGATTACTTTAATTTGATTTATTTATTTTGAATTTTTGATTTTTGTTATTGTATATATGCTATAGTGCGGTATAATGTTGCAAACAATTTATTTTTGTATTTATTTTATAATCACTACGTAAGTTCTATACTATTACTATATAATTTTGTTCGTTTTCAACTAGTATTCTTATTACATTATACTGGATTTACGCACTATTATCGATGATTTAGGTGCTGATCCTGTTGCACATAATTTCTTTGATTGTGTTGAAGACTATCAGGCTTTTATGGGGACTTAAAATATTTTAGCATTTACTGTTTAAATATAAGAAGTATTTTGAAAAATGTAGACTCCTTTTAATCCATCTTAGTGAATGCAAGAAATACATGTCATTATTTTATAGGAAACTCGGATAATTAATAATATAAATTCTGTTAATATTCCCAACTACTCGGCTTTTTAGAGGAAATGTATGTACCATCAAAATGATGGCATAATAGTTTATGTTAGTAATAACTGCATTATTAAGCCTCCAAATCTACTTATTCCGAAAATACGTTTATTCGTTCGGTAATTCAAAAGAGTAACTTAGATTTTAACATTACTGCTGTTTATAGACTACCTTCTACAAACACAATGAATTTCATACAAGTTGAAACAGAATTTTATCCAATACATCTACCACGATTGAGATTTTTGTAGGAAATATTAACATTGATTTGTGTAGCACAAGAGATAGTACCATTAGCAAGTATTTAGACGTACTAGCAGCAAATGAATTTTTTATCTTTAATTAATACTCCCACAAGAATGACAAACCTCAGTAGCTCCTGCATCGATCATATCTTTTTTAAATTCAATAAAAGTAACTTAAAACTAAATTTATATTCCAATATCATTCATAACAGTATAACCGATCATTCTTCTACGTCATTACATATTTTACCAAAACCACCTGAATTTGAACATGCTAATAAAATTTTCAAACCACGGTATTCGCACAAAGTTTTATACTCAAATATAAATCGATGTCTTTCAAAAATTGATTGGAATAACTATTTCAATAATATTACTGATACTAATGAGGTGACAATTAAGTTTATTACCACTTTCGAAAGATTAGTTGAAATTAATACTCTTAAAACTATATTACCATTAGTTCCTAAAAAAATCGACCATGGATTACAAACGGTCTTCTCAAATCAATTCGGATACGCGATAAATTAATACAAGCTATGTCAACAAATCCTAACACTCAAAACATTCAAACTTACAAACAATATAGAAATCAGCTAACTTCATTAATACGTATTACTAAGAATACTTATTCCGGAAATAAGCTTAATTATGCGAGTGGCGACATTAGAAAGACAGCGTATTATTAAAGACGCTACAGGTGATATATCTACCAAGTAAAATATACCAGTATTGAATACTGAAACTAATGGTGTAGTTACTAATACAGAAATGATGGCTTCCTTGTTTAATATGCATTTTAATTTTGTTGGAAAGAACTTAGCCAATAAATTAAAAGATACTTACAAGAATGCTAATTCTAATAAAAATTGAGTCTATTATTAATCAACTAAAACATCAGTCATTTACGATGTCTAGTATTTTAAATTCCAATTTAGTTAAACAAAGGAAGGATCAAATTCTTGTGCTTTAAATATAATATTTAATATGTGTTTTAGTTACGCGCGTGAAGTTCACCTCCAACTTTTGAAAAAAATAACTTTCTATAGCTCATTCGTTTGCACATTGTTTGCACATGTATGCACATCCGGTATTTTTGTTTGCGCACTTTTCGTTTAAAAATTATTCAAGGAACAATTTAGGGCGGCCAACTTCACACTGGCCCCTGACTTTCAGGCAATTTGTTTTAAACGAGCGGAATTAATACATCATCGTTGGCACATTTATGCACATCCATTATTTTTGTTTGCACACCTTTCGTTTAAAAGTTATTAAAGAAACCATTGGGGGGGGGGGGCAACTTCACATTAGCCCCCGACTTTCAGCAAATTTATTTTAAACCGAGGAAATTGATAGATTTTCGTTTGCACATGTAAGCACATCTATTATTTTCGCTTGCACACTTCCAGTTTAAAAGTTATTTAACATTCAGCTTCATAGTCTTCGCTATACGATAGCTACTGTTGAAAATGTGAAAAAATTGTTATGATGAGCCCAATTGATACCTTTTCGTTTGCACATTACGAAATGCATCAATTTTTTGTTTGCACACTATTTTAGGTCAAAAAAAAATTATATTTAACCAGGAGGTTAACTTCACACATGTCAAATATCGCATTTTTGTGCAATTCTAACATGTGATAACGGAAATCAAACTATCTTTGTTTGCACATCATTAATCAAGTCGCTTTTTTGTTTGCACACCTTTAGTTCAAAACTTATTTAACATTTACTTTCGTAGTACACGTTATACGAGAGCGACTGTTCAAAATTTGCAAAAATGGATTACAATGCCTAATCGATATCTTTTCGTTTGCACATTATGAAACACATCAACTTTTTGTTTGCACACCATTGTAAGTCAAAAAAAATTTTTGATTTAATTAGGGGGGCTAACTTCACACATGTCAAATACTGCATTTTTGTGCAATTCTAACATGTGGTGACGGAAATCAAAGTATTTTCGTTTGCACATTATGAATCAAGTCGCTTTTTCGTTTGCGCACCTTTAGTTCAAAACTTATTTAACATTTACTTTCGTAGTAACCGCTATACGATAGCTACCGATACTGTTTTAAAAAGCCGGTACGAATACCGTTATTTATAAAATGTTGTAAACACCTGTAATACTGTTTAATTATCTAACTACCACTAGTATCAACTCAATTGGGTGCATCTAACTGCAAATTAATAGTCAAAATACAACAAAAATTTCAAGTTTCGCTTGAGGCGAAGTGCATACCTCCTGTTGTCTAGTATTCATACGAGACGGTCGAAAACGGAATTTTCGAACTAGCGACATCTGGTGGCGCTTTATAATAATGTAAATACAGAGGACGATATACATTTGAAAACAATATTTTAGTAAATGTGTTGATTAAAATATTTTCAATCAACGGTATAGGTATATGTATATGTCTGGAAATGTGCAAACAAAAAGGCATCAACTAGTCTCATTGTAATCCATTTTTGCACATTTTGAACGATAGTTATCGTATAGCGGGTACTACGAAAGTAAATGTTAAATAAGTTTTGAACTAATGGTGTGCAAACGAAGATAGTTTGATTTCTGTGATCACATGTTAAAATTGCACAAAATTGCGATATTTGCCATGTGTAAAGTTAGCCCTACCCCTAATTAAATTTAAAATTTTTTTAACCTACAGTAGCGTGCAAACAAAAAGTTGATGTGTTTCGTAATGTGCAAACGAAAAGGTATCAATTGGGTTCATTGTAACAATTTTCTCATATTGTTAACAGTAGCTATCGTATAGCGAGGATTATGAAGCTGAATGTTAAATAACTTTTAAACTGAAAGTGTGCAAACGAAAATAATGGATGTGCATACATGTGGAAACGAAGATATATCAATTTCGTCGGATAAAAATAAACTTGCTGAAGGTCGGGGGCTAATGTGAAGTTGGCCTCCCACAATGGTTTCTATAATAACTTTTAAACGAAAGGTGTTTAAACAAAAATAATGGATGTACATACATGTGCAAACGATGATGTATTATTTCCGCCGGTTTAAAATAAATTTTATAAAAGTCGGGGGGGCCAGTGTGAAGTTGCCCCCCCCAAATTGTTTCTTGAATAATGATTAAACGAAAAGTGTGCAAACAAAAATACTGGATGTGCATACTTGTGCAAACAATGTGCAAACGAATGTGCTATAGAAAGTTATTTTTTTCAAAAGTTTGGGGGGCTAACTTCACGCGAGTGTTTTAGTTCTGGTGTTTTTCTTATAGTCCTCAAAAATTCGTTTGTAGTCCCACTACATAAAAATGGTGATAAAACTATTATCAACAACTATCGTCCGATTTCTTTAACTTCCGTTTTCGGTAAAATTCTCGAAAAATTCAATAAAATCCTCCTTCCATCTTTCTTCGAAAAATTTAATATTTGGACTGAGCAACAATTTTGCTTCAGCAAAATTCATCTACGGAACGTGCTTTATATGAAGTAACCAATGTGATCTACTCAAATATGGAAAATAGTACCTTGCAAGTAGCGGTTTTCCTTGATTTGTGTGAAGCATTTGATACTTTCTCACAGCAAATTATTGCAAAAACTACATAACCTAGGTATAAGGGGAACTGCATATCTGCTTTTGGAGGACTACTTTAAAGATATATGTCAACGTGTTTTTGTTAACGGTATACTAAGTGATTCTTTGATTGTAAATTTTGGCGTTCTGCAAGGAATTGTATTAGGTCCGCTTTTATTTCTTGTATATATTAATGATCTAGCTTTACTCGATACCGGTGCAGAATTATGTTTATTGCTGACGATACAGTTATTCTTTTCGAAGGCACTAATTGGCTTAAAGTTAACAAGAAATCTTCTGTTGGTATAGAGCTTGCTAATGCATGAATAGTCAATAACTTGCTAAAACCTAAAACCTGCTTCGCTTGGATTTTCTGGCGTACTCTGCTGCAGGTAAATCGATCTTAAGATTTCAGCAAAAGTCAGCTAGCATTCTGGGGCTCCACTTTCCTTGGTAACGTGTTTCCATGGTGAATATTTCCTGATGGTGGTATTCACCATGTTCGTCACTCCCAGCTCCAAGATTGTTTGGAAAAAAGTTCAGATGTGAATCTAAGAAGTAGCTTTTTAGTGACATATTACAGCCAAGTGCTTTATAGTTTTCCAGAAGCTCAGTTATCAGTTCTTTGTAGTTATCTGCCTTTTAATTTCCAAGGAAGTTATTAACAACATTTTTAAAAGATTTTCAAGCAGCAAGTTCACAGTCATTCAAATTGCCTTCGAATCCAATATCATTCATTAGTTTTCTTATATCCGGACCAACAAATATACCTTTTTTTATTTTCGCATCACTTAAATTGGGGAATTTCTTTTTAGGAACTGAAATCCACTTTCCTCCCGATCCATTGCTTTAACAAAATTTTTCATAAGACCTTGCTAATGTGTAGGGGGGAAAGGTAAACTTTTTCAGGTTTTACTAATGCTGGACTCACAACGTTTTTCTCTCCAACAATCAATGTTTCTCTTTTTGGCCACTGTTTCTTAAAATAATGATTCTTTCTATCTCTGCTGTTCCACTCGCACAAAAAGCAACAAAATTTTGTATAACCAAGTTGTAAACCAAGTAACAGTGATATAACTATATGATCTCCACAGACATGTCATGAATGTTTCTCGTATTAAATCATATCCAACACAAGCTTCATACTTTCATATGTCTCCTTCATGTTAGCTGCATGAACCAAAGGGATCGACGGGTATTTATTCCTAACATAAAGAAGAACCGCTTTCAAACTACGTTTTGAAGAGTCTATAAAAAGACGCCATTCATCAGGACTGTGGATATGTCCAAAAGCTTCCAGTAAAGATTCCACATCATTGCAGTAAACTAAGTCTGCACACTGTGAGAAAAAACATTCGAAGTCACACTGCCTGTCACGGAAACCACTTATTTTTGTGTTGCGTTGTAAAAGATTCCATCCTTTCAGTCGTGATGCTAGTATTTCAGCTTGATTCTTGGATAAATGTAGATCACGAACGAGATCATTTAGTTTAGACTGATTTATTGAGTGCGGTTCAGTATTTGTATTTTCTAACAAGTCTGGGTCCCTTCTTTCTTCATCATCCGATAAATCTGTACATCCTTCAACAACATCGTCGTCTAATTCCCATGTTTTTAGTACTACCGGAATTGGAAGCTGTGGACTGTGAGGCACCGGTCTTAAAGCAGAGGGAATATTAGGATATTTAAGAGCGTGTCTAGTCTTAGCTGTTATCCCTGATATTTTCGTTAAACAAAGATAAGTCTGTGCAGTGATCCTTAAATTCTCTCCAAACCATCGAAACTGCAAATGTCATGTGAAGGGATCCATTCAACCAACCAGTTAACAACGTTACACACGAATTACAACTACTATGAGGAGCCTAGGACTTATCCTGATCACCCAATTTACATCCAAAATATAATTCATACGATTTTTTTTATCAATGAAGTTATATTTCTTCTCCGAAAGTTTCGTGTTACCTCACCACTAATATAGCAGAAACAGTCTGGGTAGTTAATGCAACTACGTGGCATGTTTATTGAAAATTTCACTGTAATACACTCACAAACACTTAACACAGATCATTTAAACGGTTCAACACGGAAAATTAAATCACAAACTGATAGGAAAAGAATCGGTGCTTGACGAATGAGCTGCAATATTCGAGAGCTCACATTAGACTAACTGGAGATATTTGTTAGTCGCGTTTGTTTGATTTATTTCAATAGAGACTGAGTCATTTAAGTCGTAAAAACTGGACAAAACTAAACACGCATAAAGTACGCGCACTTCGGTGTGATTAATCACGCAGGACATAATTGCTAATTATGTAATTTGGATGAATCATAGTAATGTGTCATTTGTAAATGATTTCATTAATGTGTCGAAATAATAAAACTATATTATTATTTATTCTGGACATTAAGGTCAAAAATAAAATGTTTAGTTTGAATAGCAAGATACATATTGAAAAAAAAATCAACTTATTATTATTAAACAAGCATAGTTAGTGCCCATGTTACGTGCTAAATAAAAAATAACAATTACAAAGAAACTGAGGCAGATAGAGAATTTATGACTTCATATTCGAAATTAGCGCTCAAAAATGCATAATAATCAGCAAATGTTATCCTTGTAACAAAATCTTTGTTGACCAGTGTTTTCAGAGGCTAATTTCCTACCGCTTAGAATACTTTACTTTAAATGTATTTTACTGTTTCTGTACAATAATCCCCACATTAAAAAATGTATACAGCATTCTTTCTTATTACATTAAATTAATAAATAAAAAAACCAATCAGAACTACTCGAACGCTTATGACATTAACTTAACATTATGTTTCTTATTTAGGTTCAGAGCCATTCACTACTTTACCTGCTTGCTATAAAACTATAAACAGCATTAGATTATATGAAAAACGGTTTAGAAAATATTTACTTGATAATATGGAAAAATATAATCTTACATTTACTAATGCTTTTCAAGACCCAGTTTTAAGTTGAACTTGACCATTTTCATGTCAGTTTTTAGATAAATACCTTTTTTTTACAATTTTTTATAAATCCATTGTATTTATAACTTAGTTTACTATTCACAGTTTTCTGTTGAACTATTTATGTATTCAGCTTCACAAGCTTTACTTAGGTGCTAAATCTTTATGTCATATGTATCTCTGTACTAACAAAACTATTTAATACAATACAATACAAAAAAAAAATGGAGACACGAAACGGAGACTTCAAAATTTGCTCTTATAGATATTGACTTATGCCTGTCTATAATAGCTTTAATTAATTAATGAACAGAATTTCTTTATATTCCAATTATTTGTGTTTAATTATTGTTTATTAATTAAATTTGATATGATGACTATGTCTGTATTATATTTATGATACATTAAGGTTATTTATAGATTCATTATTTTGTACTGTTGCTAAGTGTGATGTATAATAAAAAATATTTAAGTTAATAAACCATTATTATTAATTTTTTCTGTTTAGTTCCCATCAATAAATTTATCTAAAAACTTATTTTCAGAACTCAGCAATATGTATGAAACAAGTTGAATTAAAATTCATTTATTTATCATGTATGCTTAAATGAATTGTAAGTTTTTAGGTAAATATAAGGTTAATATTTTGAATTTTGCGCTATTAGCTCTTGTCTTCACCAATAGTCCCTCGTGGCGCTACTAGCTCCAATGTATATACAGGATCGAAGTTTTTCAATACGTTTAGAATATAATTTTAATTACTACCAATTGATTAATTTAATTTAACAATTCAGACATGTTGATGATCCACTACAATATTGCAATAGATAATTGTGAAGATAGAAATATTGTGGTGAACAGAAAGCAGGTGTTTTAACTGTAATTGCAAAAAAAACAAACTCCTAAATGGTAATTTCTTTGATAGCAAAGTCGTTTAGCTTAACACGTTGACTACCAGGCGTCACATATATGTGACACAGCAATTTGTGTGAATGGCCACCGTCACACATATGTGACACAGACATCTAATAATATAAATGCCCTGCAGTTTGTAGTGGTCTGCATGGAAGGTTTTTTCTTTTCATTATGATCTATCTATATGTCTGTCACATCTATGTGTCGCTTGGTCTTGTGATATATATTCCGCTTCAAGCAATATAGTGCAAAATGCGAGCACGTGTAAACAGAGCGCAAATATGAGGTTAGATTTCAGTTTGTCGTTAATGCTTGCAGTGTGCATATCGTAGTTTTACACAGCAATCATTTTCGAATGAATAGCTTATGAGGAAAAGATAAATAAGGCCCTATTTGTGTATTATAGTCATAGATAACCTGTAAATGTGATTCAATAATGGTTAGTTGAATTCTATTGTAGATATATAACAATGAGTTCAAATAGAAGCAATAGACCTCTGACGCAAATGGAATTGCAAGAGAAAGTGGATCGCATCATGAGAAGCGAAAAAAGTGACAGTTCAGAAGAAGAATTGTTTGCAGAATCAAGCAGCAGTTATCATCTACCTGGATCCAGCAGCTCAAGCGAATCTGAAAACAGTTTATCAGGTGACAACAATCCAATTATCAACTCACTTGATGATGATGACGCTCAACTGAATATGAATGACGATGATGTAGAGAAATGGACAGATACGGATGAACCCCCAGTTATACATATTTTCTCTGAACAAAAAGGATTGAAACTGTACATCCCAGTTACATCTTCGGTTCATGACATTTCTTCATTGATCTTTGATAACCAACTCATCAAAAAAAATTTTAACTGGACAAATGCACATGCATACAAGATATGTGGTGATAAAGATTTGAAAAAAGGGTCCAATATGATCAAATGGACACCAACTACTCCTGATGAAATTGGAAAGTTCCTTGGTTTATGCATCATTATGAGCAATATACAAATGCCATCAATAAAACATTATTGGAAAAAAAATGTTATTTACAATCATCCACTTTTTGGATCAACTATGGCAAGGAATCGTTTTGAAACTATACTAAGGTACCTGTGTTTCTATCACGAAACGATACTTCTCATAAAATGTATAAAATTGACCAGCTACTGAATCAGGTTTTGAAAAATATTCAGGGTTTATATTATCCTGGTAATAATTTGTCACTTGATGAGGCACTGCTTTTGTTTAGAGGAAGACTCAGTTTTAGGCAATATATTCCCTATTAGAAGGCAAAATACGGTATAAAGTTATATGAATTGTGCACCCCTGTTGGTTATTTGTTGAACCTTCTTGTCTATTGTGGAAAGGGACAGTAAACAATGAAAATGGACACGCTGCTTCTGTTGTTTGCGAAGTAGCTAAGTAATATTTGGGAAAGGGACACACGCTGTTCATGGATAACTACTACAATAGTGTAGCGCTAGCGGAATTTCTGTACAAAAAAAAACACGCGCATTGTTGGTACTCTCCGCAAAAATAGAAAGCACAATCCTACTAAAGTACTATCTACAAAATTGAAGAAAGGAGAATCTGTTTTTTAAAGAAGGTAAATGATGCTCGTGCAAAAATGGATGGCTAAACGAGATGTTTTTTCAATTTCCAGAAAACACACAGCTGAACTAAAAGAAATAATAAATAGAAAAGACAAAATGAAATTCAAGCCATTGAGTATGATCGACTATAACAGTAATAGGTCAGGCATTGACAAATGTGACCGAATTGTTTATTATTACTGCACACTTCGAAAATATGTGCGCTGGTGTGTGAAAGTATTTTTTCATTTGTTGGACATTTGTATTTGGAATGCTTGTTATAACAATAAAGTACATCCTAAGAAATTATCGTATCTCAAATTCAGAGAAGAACTAGTGAAAAGCTTATTGATGATAAATAACGCACCAGGTAACGCACCGAATCAAAGTCAAAGTACAACAAATCATTTTCCAATAAAAATTTTTAAAAGACTCAGGTGTCGGGTCTGCTCTGCAAAGAAGAAAAGGTCTGCAACATTTTACATTTGCGATACATGTACAGCCGACAATAAGCCAATAAGACTTTGTATTGGTTATTGTTTCAAATGTTATCATGATAAAAAGTAAATTTTGTAAGTTTTTGAACTATCTGTATTATAAAAATTAATTTTTCAATACAAAGAAAATATTATCACAAATGAGTTGCAAACTTCGTGTCACATAAATGTGACACTTGGTCTATGAGAGTGAAATTTTTTCTATAGACCAGCGTCACACTGATGTGACGAGACTGAAACAGCAGCTACTATAAATTTTATACTTAGGAATATATTCCTAGTAAAGAGCATAAATTATATCACGTTATATTTATCAAAATAATGTGTGGTCTGGATTGAACAATATTTATTTACTCCCTGGTAGTCAACGTGTTAAGTAATTTTCAAATATATTAATTTTATTATCACGAGATGATTTCTTTGGTTAATACGGGTCTAGATCAAGTCGACGCTGTTGACTCGTCGTTGTCCACTCGCCGTTGTCATCTCGCCAGGGAACAACTAGCCGTTGTCATCTCGCTGCGGAGACAACTTGTCGCTGGGCAAATTACCATCGTACATAAAAGGATAAAGTCAACAAGTTGTCTTATTGTGCAACTAAAATACCGAACTAAAATCATTTATTCTAATATAAAATCAACTGAAGTTGTACTTTTAAAGCAGCTATGTTAATAGCCGATTCAAAAGAGTTAGTGAAACATACAAGGTGTTAAATTTAATAGGTTTAACGTTTGTGAATCGTTTATCTTTGGCGATAGAAAGTAGGTTAAATAAAAAAAGATTCGGGGTTGTTCGTTGTCTTTTAAAATTACAAATATGAATATTTTAAAACAATTAATAGACGTTAAATGTTATTCTGGAATTAATGAATTAAGTTCTAGGAATCGTCAAGAAAATTGAGAATAAAACAATCAGGAATTATATAAATTTAATAGAATTTCTTAAAAAAGTATGATCAAACGCTAAATATGTATTTAAAGGATTCATCAACTGTTTGTTATGGCACGAGTTATGGAATCGCCACATTAAGCTACTAATAAAATTAGAGTTAAGAAATTTTAATAAAGTATGCTTTTCGATAATGTGCATATAATATGTTCCATGAAAAAGAGAATACTCTTAAATTAGTTTTAAGTAAAGATTGATGTATGTTATCAAATGTTCCAGTAACACGCAAGTAGCATTAGCGTAAAGAAGGAAAGCATTTTCAATTAATTTTATGCAATATTATTTGAACGAAAATCTAAAACGGACTTCAGATTTCATTAACTATAGAATAGATATTTACATACATAACAACAAATTGCTAATCAATACTCATTTCCGTTTCAACTGCTAAAGAAATAGTCTCCTATTGTCCTGTAATTAAAATATGGTATGTTAACCACAATATATGAAGAACGTTTTGTTCACAGGCTCTTGTTGCAATGAACCCGAGTTAATCATATTTAAAGAAATCGTAATGAATAACCACCTTATTGTACTAAAGAGGCAAATGTTTAAATGCAAAGTAGAATTCGCTGCCTTTTTGCCAACGCACTCAACCCCTGCGGATGTTTGGCATGTCAAACAGTTTCAGTACATTGTAGTATAAAGTGTTGGAAACGATACGATCATTTTTCCAGTATGTAATAGGTTATATTAAGAACCGTTTTACGCAGAGCTAACAACTTTGATTAATTCTTATGACAATCGAACCCAATTGTTATTAGTTATATAAAAGACGCTGTGTGCACCCAGAACTCATTCAATCATTTCAGTCAATTCTAATTCAGTTCCAGACGTAATACAATGCTTGTGTAGTCTATTCTATACAGCATAGTTAAGTTGATTTAAGTGATATAATTAAAAGTACAATTCAAGTTTAATTACCTTAATTGTCGCTGCTGCATACAGAGATGAACGGAATTAAAGCTCATTTTAATTAAGCTTAATTAGTAGTGAAATGTACCTTAGAAATATATATTGAAAAGGTAATGAAAGTGTAATTTCCAAGTAGTAGAATAAATTATGCGAAATACTAGATTAAGTGCAATGTTTATATTATATTGAAAATCGACTCTCGCAGAATACATGTAGTGATTACAGGTAACACTATTAAATAAATTGGATGTTTATTTTTGAGCTTCAAAGAGTGAGTTTTTTTAATTTGACAAGAAATTATTGAGAATATAGCAAAGTAAGTGTTGTAGCAAGTGGAAATAAGAGTTTTAAAGCAATTAGAAATGTAATAAAGTTTTTAAAAAATCGACTTTGAAGGACAAATTCTTAATTCACATTGAATATAATTAAAAATGATGTAACTGAATGTGTGGCGGACCTTGTTCAACTTAATGTATTATTTTTAACATTAATTTCATAAATATTATGAAGAAAGGAAGCGCCGTTTAAACAACATAAAATTACACAAAATCTTTGGAGCGCTTTCCCATTGTTACCATTAAGACGTCGGGCCAGTTAGAAATCAGTTGCGAAATGCCTGTTTGAATTACGTGGTAACAAATGAAAGGACAGAAAGTGAAAAAAAAAATTAAAACAACGCTAAACACTGTCGGGGATGTGGGGGAAGGGGGCGAAACGATAGTAGACACAAAACAATTTGAACATCTGTGCCTAAAAAGATAATTAAACCCAAGGTACATGTAAAATAAAACTCTGAAAAATAATTTCTATGAGTTTATATAGCACTCCTCGCGTGCTAATATTAAATATTAATATCTAGTAACAATCAAATTGATGGGTGTTTTGTAAACAAAGGAACTACGCTATTATACATCCTTTAAATATTGCCGTATAATTTAGGATAACAAAACTAAGTGGCATTTAACCACTTTAATAAATAGCAATCTGCATTAGCACAGAAAACAACTAATTAATCATATTTACACAACGGTGTAGTCATACATTTACTAAGTACTTACTTACTATATTGATGCAACCCGAATTCATTCTGAATAAAAGCTGCTGAAACAAAAATACAACAAAATACATATTTACAATTGTACATTTAAGTGCAATTCCCCAAATAATTAAACAAATCTTATAGCCTAAAGTATTCCTCTTAACATTTCTAGAATGTAGACATTCCACATACAGTCAACAATATAATAATATTATATTCCTTCGCGCAGGCTGTGAAGGGTATGGACAACTGCAATGGGTACCCATTTCATCATAACTTAATCTGCATACAAAACGGCAGTCAGACAAATGTGCTGCAACGACAAAGCAGGATTTTCTGTGTCGCGGTCTAACAATCATGAATTCAAAGAACCTAAGGAATAAAGCGTAAAATCCGAAAAATACTGGTTACAAACCAGGTTAAAAATATTAAAATTTTTATTGAAGGAACATCGCGCTTCATTTACCTATCAGTCACGTAAAAGAAAAAGTATGTTGCTCATCATAAAGATTTTGTAACTGCCTAATTGGAATTATTATATTTAGAATAGAAAAAACAACGCAACTAGCGCTAAAAATATAGTGAACTCATACAACCAATGTATTTATAAGATTGTATTCCGAAAAATAAGCACGGAAATTCAATATCAAATAAAAATAAGTTTGAGCATATATCTATCTTTCAAAGATAACACAGCCGCTATACCTATTCACAATTAAACTAGAAACATCTACAAAACTCCTAATTATCAAAAACAAATGCGTAGATAAGAAACCAGACAGTATAAACATGTGGAATTTGAATTAAATAAGGGACTAGTAATGTTGGTTGTCTGACTGAGCTAACTTGAAGTGATAAAAGTAAGTAAAGTACGAGTACAGTTGGCTGCTTAACTGAGCTGGCTTAAAATAATAAAAGTGCAGCGAATCCATATATTCAGATAAGCAGAAATCAAAATGATTTGTTAAATTAAGGAGGCAGTAAATTTACAAATACTAAGTAGACCGTAACACCATATTCAAATTTCACCACACGTCACTAACTATTATATTCTAAAATTCTATATATTTATAATAGCAGTTATTATTAACCACCAATTACAGGAGATTATCACTTATTTTCCAACTAACACATTTAAAGAAATGCAATTGAGTAAAGAATGCAAAAACCTTATAAGTACGATAGATCTAGAATTTAAAGTTTATGATTTTAGTAGAATAACTAATACTTCATGTACAATAATTGACAACATCGTACTAAGTTGATTACACTGTAACGTAGGGGTAAATAGCTCAAAATTATCGTACCTTGGCAAAATTAGCAAAATTGTCGAGTGGTTCCTGTGGCGAATCGACGACACCAAGTTGTCCCTATGGTGAGATGGCAGCGGCAAGATGGTGGCGTGAGTCGACGACGCGAGCTATCTGATTCTAGGTTAATGCCTTTCAATGATTTCTATAAACTGATATTTTGCGATTTACGTCAAGCACAGTATTGGGTTTACATATATAAATTAGATTGATACGCTTACAAATTTAAACCAAGTTGAACACACTTCAATCCACCTTTCAGATTTTGTTCCTTGGTAAACTCTACATTTTTCAATTAGGACGATTCAAGAAAAAAGTCGGAAACTAATACAAATTGAATAGTGGTCAATAAAACTATCAACCTGTTCAAGTATTTCCTAACTATAATCCTTCAGCTTTTTAAAGCATTCTCTTCTTCCCCTGAATTAATTTGCAATAGTTATCCTGTTGGTCAAGGTCTCCGCGATCTATTATGCAATGGTGTGCATTATACACGGGCGGCTGAAACAAAAAGCGACCAAAAAGCTGGTACAAAGATCAATCTTTTTAAATTATATTTTTAGAATTTTAAAACTTATCAGCAAGCTACTATAGCCCGGACCAAATAAACTTGTGTGCATCTCATCGCAATACATAGACAGAAAACACAACTATAATATATGTTACTTGTGTTTATACTAATTTTGCGGTTATAAAATAGGGCAGCTATAGAAAGGTGTGTCTTCCCAATGTTGTAATGAAGATATAGCAAACGTGCGTCTGATTTTGGCTCATGTAGTTTGTAAATTCATTTGTGCTTTTAAAAAATAAGTAGCAAACAGAGTTTGTTTTGAGGGTTAAGTTAGCTTGGTTTTGTTTTCATTTACATTTAGCGTTTTGTATTATCCTTAATTATTTGCATTGCTGAACAATTTTCTTCAATACTATTGCCATTTCATATTGACACTAAAATGCTTTATAATAAAAATTTAAAATTATAAACACAGTCGCTGGGGATGAATGTTCTTAATTGGTTCGAAAAAGAACGTGAAAATTAAGGTCTGTTTGATTCATTCGAATCTGTAATGCATGTAAGAACAAATGCTAGCTCAAGTTTGGTAGAAGAGATGGTTTTAACTAGGTTGTTTTAAGCCTATCGCTGAAGTCTGTGGTATAGGACTCTGAACTCTCAATAGTATTAATAAGATAGTATCCGTAATACATGAGGTAAACCAGCTCCCGCAACTGTGTAGTAAGAAACAAAAGTGCATCAAATCGAAATCTTGTGATGTAAACGATTTTTTTCAAGATTGTGTGAAGAGAAAAGTATACGACATGCATTCTAAATGTAATAAAGATAATATCAATTTGGAATATATTGTTACGAACTATTAGGCAACCCGTCAAACACACAAGTTGCATAACCGAAGTGTATTCTACAGAAGTCTGGAACATTCGAGCAAACACCAAACTATGAATTATTTAGTTAATTTTAGGGTATATATAAGATCAGTAATGAGTGTACATCAGTTAGGCTATATCCAAATGTCGTATATAAATCATATCGTGTATATCTAGTTGGTCATTACGTTTTGAAGGTCCTATAGTAAATATAAATTTGTGTCATCTGAACGTGCAAATTGTACTGCCAGATTGTATATAAATAGACAAAAGGGTAATAAATAAATTACAGTAGTGTTAGTGTTGTTAAAAGAATTATGGTTAAGGATTTAGTTTAAGATATTAGTGCTTGTCAATAGCTTTAGCGTGATAGTGCTTCATTGTTAATTGCACTGAAAACATCTATAAATAAGGCATATACTGTTAATTAAACTTGTGAATAGTAAATAATAAAGACTTTTGTTATTACTTGTTCTAAATTGGTAAACGCGTTAACAGTAGCCCGCTACAATATTTTATAACCTATTTGTATTTTTTAAGACTTCACGTAACGATAAAACTCCTACAACAAGAACTTGCTTTGTCTTGAGTATTTACTTTTAGTATAAGTAGTTTGAAGAGGCTTTCATCCACCATCGGTTTTTTATTTAAAAATGATGATTGCAGGCGGGGATTATTTGATTTGGAACATGTTGCTGCAGCACGAGTACAATTCTTAAAAGATTATGAACTAGACAAACAAAAGGAATTATACGAGCCTATTTTCTTAGACGAATCGTGAATTTTCAGACGGAGCTCAACAAAAGAAGGTTAGATTGATAACACAAAACAAAATATTAAGGAAAAGCCATTCGGTGAAGAAAACGGTTAGTTTTTGGTTACTTGTTTTAAAGTCTTCTTTATTTTGTTAATATTTTAGGTTCATCGTGTTGCATGCAGGACATAAAGATGGAAATGTTGCAAATGCGTGTTTTTTGTTTTCTACTAAATCACCAAACGCAGACTATCATGGTGATATGAATGCCGAACTGTTTACAAAATGGTTTCAAGAAACTTTAATTCCAAACTTAAACCAACCCAGTCTTATTATATTAGACAATGCATCTTGTCATTCAAAATTAATAGAAAAAATGCCAAATACAACTTTTAATAAACAGGAATTAATAAACTACCTGCTGAAACATAAAGTACCTTTTGAAACTAATATGTTAAACAGAGAATTATTGCTTTCAGTCAGAGAGAATTCAAACCTAAAGTTTATGAACTAGATGAAATTGCAGCTAAGCATGGTATACAGTTCTACGATTATCTCCGTAACATCGCCAATTTAATCCAATTGAGTTAATATGGGCTAAAGCCGAAGATTATTATAATAAAAATGTGGGACGATTTAACGAACAATACAATTATCGTAACACAATAACGATATGGCTTGAATCACTTCAACAAATAGACGCTGCATATTAGTAAAAATGTATACAAAACATGCTCAAAAATGTATGGAAGAATGGTGGAATTTTGAAAAACAATTTGACAATATTCCACCATTAGTTATAAATGGTAGCAATAAAAGCAGTAGTAGTGACAGTGACACACTGTAGTATTAATAATTGAGAAATGAGTGAATCTAAACTTTAAAATACTAGCCTATCGATCTAACAATTCTACAACAGTAGAGGAAAATCAGTGAACCCACCACCTCATTTGCTCCAGAATCCCTCATTTGCTCCCTCATCTGGACCAATTTACATGTAAATTCCCATAAGGAGTAAATGAGGGAGATGAATCTCCTCCTGACTCCTCCTTGCTCTCCTCCTTGCTCGGACACCCCCACAACCATTTTGATTACATCACACCCGCATTCTTTCCATCCGCGAGATAAATCTTTCTCCACATTTCCACCCACGAGATAAACCTACCTTGTTTGGCATCAATTAATATTAGAATTTTCTCAACTACCCGAATCTCTAAGAATTTTTTAGATTGCATCATCCCCCAGAGAGCTACCCTGATTTTAAAATTTCTTACCTGTAGCAACTTTTGAGCGTTCTTATAAATTTTTTTAGTCATGCGATACATCTTGTTAGTCTAAAATTTTATGTAGAATCCAAATCTGTAAACAGATTTAAAATCGGACCACGCCCTGCAAAGTTATACCCTTTAAAGTCCTGATCTTCTAATTTTGCTATTTGCTCTATAAGCAAACCTAACAAATAGTTTTCTTCGTCTAGCCATTGCATCTTTCGAGATAAACCTATCTTGTTTGGTATCAATTAATATTAAATTTTCTCAGCTACCCAAATTTCTAGGAATTTTTTAGATTGCATCACCCCAAGGAGCTACCCCAATTTTAAGATTTCTTACCTGTAGCGATTTCCGACCGTCCTTAAACATTTTTTATACATGCGATACATCTTCTTAGTCTAGAATTTTATGTAGAATCCGAATCTCTAAACAGATTTGAAATCGGACCACGCCCTGCAAAGTTACACATATACCCTCTGCGAGATAAATCTTTCTCCACATTTCCACCCACGAGATAAACCTACCTTGTTTGGTATCAATCAATATTAGAATTTTCTCAGCTACGAATCTCTTTAAATTTTTAGATAGCGCCATCCCCAAGGAGCTACCCCATTTAAGATTTTTTGCTGGCAGCGATTTTTGAGCGTTCTTATAAATTTTTTATACATGCGATGCATCTTCTTAGTCTAAATTTTATGTAGAATCCGAATCTGTAAATAGATTTAAAATCGAACCACTCCTTACCATTTTACACACCCTCTAAATTATAAATTTCCTGCAGCTTATACCTAAAGAAAATCTAAAACCATTCTTAAAACTTTTATTACAGACAATTTTACTAATACAGTTTAAATTTTGTAAACCACATTTCTAAATACATATTTACAATTTTTATTTTCAACCTAGAACTTGTCATATCGGGTCATACTTATTAATATTTATTTCTAAATAGAGCACTTTTCCAAAGACCAACCGGACTCGCATGTTTCAAATTCCTCTGATTTTGTTCGCATGGTTTCGCTTAAGACCTCGTACGTATTTTCCAGATTACTAGAAGACGTTATAACCACATTTTTTGTGTTAAAGGTTTCACATCGGTAGTCTCTTCCCCATTTTGGTGTAAACGCCGTAGAGTTCGCAGTAGACTTTTACTGCTGTATGTTGTATTCTTTTTCATTTATTAATCGAATAAATCGCTCTTTCTGCTTCCAAAGAAACTCGGACACTCCATCGTCGACGCTGGCGTTATTTATGCGATAGCTAGCCATACAGTTGTTAAACGCTGTGCTAATCATTTCTACGCCATCTTCGCCAGTAGCGGTAACTGATGCATTTTATGTCTGTTGCTTCTCAAGTGTGCGGCATATGTATTCTTTTCCATTTCGAAATCGCATACTTTACACATAATTCGTGGTTGTTTCGTACAAGGTCCTTTAACAGCTGGCGGAGCTGAACGTTTAAGGCTTAATGACATACCGTGCTGTTTTCCTTGTGTCGCAGTAAGTTGTCCATTCTCGTAAAAGCGAAACCGCAAGTCCCACAGTTTAAGTACTTTGCTGCGGACGGCAACCTTGGACGATGTTGCACCACGACATTTGTTCTGGTGCCGTATGAGAGCATTTTCCAGGTATAGGAAGCACCGCAAGAGTTGCACTTAAAACGTTTGCAGATACCATTTTAGTACAAAACAAAATCCGCACTATAAGACTTGACTTGTAAGCGAACTAACTTATAACTAAAGAGTTTATTCTTGCGCACCTGCTTTATGTACCCTATAGAATGCAAACCGAAGGTTTCCGAAGATACCCGAACGAAGTTGAGGATTCAGCGAGAACTAAATGACGTCATAATCCTCGCTGCTCGTCCAATACATTTAGCGCCAATGCATACACCTGGTTCGCTTCGTCGATGGTGCGAATGCTGTTAGTAGAAACACCGGAAAACGTCTTCCATGTTATACGGATCGCGTGCATATTAAAAATCCAAAAAGGTGGTAGCACACGCACACAAGTTGTGTGCAAGTCGTGCTGTAGAAGATGCAGTGCTACTATAACCAAAAACACTTTAAACCATTACTAAGAAAATACCAACTTGTTGTCTACAGGATACTTACAACAATTTAATTTTAAATAACTTCTACGTCATACTTTAGGAAATGGTAGGCTTGAATATTTTCCAAATGAATCACCAAGCGAAAGTATATGCTTAGCACTATTAAAATTACCCATTAATTTCCCATTTTTACGACTGTGGTTAATTATAGATTAAAATTTAATTTGTGCACGTTCGAGCTTCTCGTAAACTAACATATTTTATAGCAACAATGCGCTGTATAATACATGCATACCCCTTCGCCGCGCTACTGCTATTCTTGTAATTGCTAGAAAAGTCACTCTCCTTTTTACTGTTGGGACCGATGCAAAGCACCATTTTTATACTTTCTATAGCACATCGCGCTTTTTCGTATGATAATTAAATTTTGCTTCTGTAGGCTTTTACACTTTCGCATAGCGCTCGGCCGCACGTATTGATTTCTAGAACCGGTAAGTACTCGATATCATCCAAATAGAAATTAGATGCTTCGATGTCTATCAATTTCCGATTCCCTCGTAAAGGTAGAAAAACTCAGTCAATCATCCATTAAACTTCGACCCGCTCCTGTTCTGATAATTTACAAACATTTTCAAACGACAATGGGCCGAGAATTTTTAAACCTCCGAGGATCTTTAAGTCGTGATCAATTACACATCCGAGCTACGCGTAAACTAACATATTTTGCAGCAACTGTATAATACATGCATACCCCTTCTCTGCGCTACTGCTATTCTTGTAGTTGCTTGGAAAAGTCAGTCGCCCTTTTTACGGTAGGACCGATGCAAAGCACCATTCATACTTTCTTTATAAGTGTAGCACATCGCGCACTTTTTGTCGGATAATTAAATTTTGTTTATGTAGGCCTTTACACTTTCGCTTATTTAAACATCTAATACAATTGATTAACCACTTTCGATTATTCTAACGGAGACCACCATACATCCGCCGCACCGTTCTTTTTGAATCCAACGATCCTATGGGCTTCCACGCACTAACACCTGACGTATCTTTCCTACTATTTGTTAAACAAAACTACCGGCATCGCCATTGTGGACGTAAGCAGATGTTTGTGGATATGTACGAGAATATGTAACCATATACATTAACCAGTCTAAGCTATTTTATTTAAGTCCAAAAACTATTATTTTCTAAACCATAATTAATAATCACCTTTATAGGTTCCACATTTCGACCATTTCCCAATGACTGGTGCTACGTACATGGAAACTTTAATTTCTTATTGGAGAATTCTTATTCTCCCGCACTGCTGCGTAGTTGCATGTCCATTCCTTTTGAGTATATGCTCGTTATAGGTTGTAAGACCTCGGTTTTATAACTACAATTCGTGAGACCCCTTTAATCTTTTTAATCGTATCTTTCTCGCCTACAATACAGTAGGACTTAACATTACTACCAACAAATTCTAATACTGGACCCCATTAAATACGTCTTTAATTTTCCTACAACTTTTTGTTGACAAGTGTTATATTGTATTTATTATACGGGGTAGTCACTCTTTTAAGATAAATATATTTTGCTAGGTATCAACTAATATTAAATTTTCTAGGGACCCCAAATCTGTAAATAGATTTTAAATAGGACCACCCATACAAAGTTATGCGTTTTAAAGACCCCAAACCTCTAATTTTGCTCATCTTTATTTAACACCATTTTAAAACCTTTTTCGCTACCCAAGACATATGCCTTAGCCAACCATCTCCCGAGAAATCTAAAACCGCCGTGTCCCGCGAATACCACGTGGAGATAACACGTATACTCTGTCAACCAGGATAGAAGCCGGAAGGATTTGGAAGGTGGGAGAAGAACTTAAAAATTATGGAATCTTAAAACTAATATAACAATAGATTTACAAAATCCATACAAATATAAACAACTATCTTATATCTTTATGCCTCTATGCGTAGATTGTTGTACTATTAGGAATGATGTACCTTTTGTCATCTTCCTCGATAAACTAATTTTATTAATAAGCTATGTGTACAAATCGTATTTTTACTCCGGTTACATACGCAGGCAAGTACTCGATACCATCCAAATAAAAATTGGATGCTTGGTGACTGTTAACATCCGCTTCCCTCGTGTACGCCCAGACACAAACCAGCCCATGAGCACCCTGCGCATGCACACCCTGCCCATGCGCACCCATGCGCGTACGCACTCCTGCCCATGCTCGCTGTCCATGAGCACCCTCTCGTGCGACTGCTATTTCGGGGTAACGTTACAGCCTTTTATAAATAAAGAACAATGTTATATACTATTATAAAATGTTTATTCTGACATTATACATAACAAATTTAAAAATATTTAATACCAAGCATGGAGTCATTTAAACTTAATTTTAATACAAAGTTATACACAGAAGACAGTCCTTTCTTTATGTTTGTTTGCAGTGGTTTTAATTTTATCTAATTTTATTCGCAGCTTAAAATTTAAATCGACACCCAAGTCTTCTATCTCCTTTTCTAACCAATAGTTTGATACATAAAGACCGTCTAGGTTTTCGAATTGTAAAATGTACCGAAGTTTGCCTCTATATTTAAAGTCTTTGATTCCGCCGACAACCAGATCCATTCCTTCGTGTAATTCTTGCAGCTTGTGACAATCTTTTAATCGCAGCTTTCCCACTATATCCTGCATACGTATCTTGTTAGCTTGATCGACTTCTTCTTGTCGGTATTGGAGAAATCCTTTTCTCCACACACTGTTGCGTAGTTGCATGTCCACCACTTTTGGGAATATATGGTTGTTATAGGTTGTAAGACCCTCGGTTTTAAATGATCCGAAAGGTTCTTTACTGAGCAAATATACAATGTTTAGCGGAACCCCTTTGCGTGTGGTGTACGCCATAGGTTACGAAACCCGCATTCCTTAGTTCGTCTTTGTTATCTGCCATTTTGATAAATACGTTTTAGAATAACCTTTTAAAAAGTATACGGATTTAGTACCATCCTTTTCTGCAAGAACGCCTACATAACTAAAGAGTCTTTTTACTAACCGCAAATGCAAACAGCTTGTAGAACCCGGATGTATCTAAGTCACTCCATCGGCACATAAAATAATCTTTTAATTCTTCCTCATTTTCTCTAATAAGATGTTCTTTGTCTAACACATCTTTGTATTGTTCGCGTATTGTCGCAGTGTTTTCCATGTACTCAATTTTCGTCTTTTTGCATCCATTTCCTCTAATTCCAGTTGTCTTTTCCTTCCACTTACAGCGTATGGTATGCATAATGGAGCAATTTCCTTTAGCGTAAACGGATAAAGTTTACTACCAATATTTACGCGTTGTCGTACAACCTCTGGACGAATGTTAGCGTATCTATCAATCCCAATTCCGAAATGATTATTTCTTTTGGAATTGTAGAATATGGTGTTGCAGATTGTGTAAAATATGTACTGCCTGCTTTAATGTAGCACTTGTGTAAGATTTTTATTTTATCTGAGCTGTCTTCCTCCTCTACTATCTCCAAATAATTTACAGGTAAATAGTTAAAACTAAAAGCCGAAAGCACATACTTTATCAATTTTCCCTTTCTTTTGATTTTCGGACAACTAATCTTGCAAGCCCGTCAATTTCTTTGTATTACCATTCCCCAATACACGTACTGTAGCAGGTTATTAAACACTAAACAGCAGCTATTTTGTAGCTTGTCCGATACTTACTCCACATTTTGGCAAGTGGTACCGAGTACATTGGCGCCTTTAGGAAGTATAACTTACTATCTTCCAATAACGTTAAACAGTCTTTTAAGGGATTATACACTCGTTCCGCACTGACATTGCTTCCAATTGCACAATTGTATATTGTCGCTTCCAATCGCGTAATACCATGTTCTTTAGCTAAAGTAGACGCAAATGTTTCCCTTAAACGCACATCTGGACAACGTAAAAAATCTAGTATATGATTGCCAAGTTGTTTATTAACACCAGGACTTGTTATCTGACACACAAATTTGTTGTATATCTTAATTCTTGCATTGGTTGTTAGCCATGTTAAACAATCAGTTCCTACAGTTTTATCGTTGTCAACTATAATATTACACTTTTCTTCGTATTCGCCCTTATAGCAAAAGTTATGGTTTGTAGTTAAATAATTACACATCTCCATCTTGCTAAATATACCCGCAAAATCTTGGGTTACATCCATGTCAAAAGATAGAAATAATCTTTTCGAGTTCGTCTAATATATCTGGTAGTTCCTCAATAAAGTTTCCAACAACATCTGCTAGTTCCACTTTGTATGGAACACATATAGGATTTTGGAATTTTTATTAATGCATTCGAGGTCTTCTTTTCCGATAATTTCTTTTACTCTCTGGCCCATCTTGTTAGTGCTTTCCAGAGAAAACGGAGCTTAGCTTTAACACCATGCCTAGCGAAACAAATCGGTCAAACTTTCTTCGTAGATAGCTGTTAAATGCACCACAAATTTCTTTTTAGGATAAACATCCTTTTGCTTGCAGATGTTTGTTCGGCGTCAGAAAGGTCGCAAATTTTAACCAACATTATATTGTCACAAAATGGTTCTGTAATTGGTGTGTGTAGTCCACCAGTCAGCATCTGTTCGCCTTCGACATAACAAATATTACCAATATCTGTTACCAGATTATTGTTGCACATATTTTCTGTCAACAGCCATAATCCAAATCGCTCATTTGTCGGTTTCACTTTATTCCCAAGAAGTTGAGAAACGTTAATCACCTTTGAGACGCTCATGTTTACCGTTCTAGCTACTATCGAATACTAAATTGAATACGAAAAAATTGTTCTCTTATGTATTCTACAGAGTCAGGACGTATATTGCCGAAGATAGTCGAATAATGTTGTTATCCGACCTAAGCCGACAGGGATGCGCATCGACATATATCCGGATATATGTAGGATGTAAGTTAGGGTGAAATTACCCCATAGGGTGAAATTACCCCATAGGGTGAAATGTCCCAATGAAATTGCCCCATGACCACATGACCATATGACCACATGACCACATGACCACATGACCATATGACCACATGACCATATGACCTAATTGCTTTTAATGAGTTTCTCATTAAAACCCATTAACACTAATTGCTTTTAATGAGTTTTCCATTATAAACCAAGTGTGGACCTAGGTTAGATAAAGGAAAAATAATAGGTTGGGTCGCGCCGCGGCGCGGCTAACCTTTTCGCTATCAACTGATCCTTAATGTTTGTAATGGAAAACTCGTAGCGGTGGTCAAGAATCTGTGGTCTTGTCTGTCACTGATGTCTGTGGCATCGTGGTGTGCATGGTGTCGGCTGTGTTCATTCGTGTCTACGATTGTCTGCTCGTGGACTGTTCGATCTTCGACGATCATGCTGTGTTTACTCGTGTATTCGATAATGGTGGCAATGCTGGCGTATCGGCTGGTTAGACGTGATAACTGGAGGCGACGTGACTGGCATGGCTGGCTGTGAACGACTGTGTTCAGATTGTGTGTCTGATGTGTTCGACCAATCGCGCGCTCTGCAGCGATGTGCTATTGTCGATGCGGTTCTGTCACGTCTGGCTCGTTTCTGGGAAAATAATGCGGGTCGACTGATGTAAAATCAATGTTCCGATGAACTAGTGGGGAAACTTGGAACGAGATGACGAACTCGGTGATTGACTTTGTTGGGATGAAGACGCGTGGCGATGAGATGTGTGAACCTAACTATGTGCTTGAATGAAAATGTAATGGTTGACGGAATGCTGCAATGCTGACTAACTGGTATGATGCTGTTAGGCGTAGTCGATAACAGAGTCTGGCATTGTCATGCTGCGATTGGTGCTGGCAGCGTCGATTGGCGCGTTGTCTGAGCGTGTCGAGCCTGTTGTGTGCTGACTGACGTTTTGCGAAGATTTAAAGTTATGGAAGTAGCTCACAATGATGTAACGGCTAGCTGAGACTGTAGTTAGTGTGTTTAATTGTTGTTGACTGATAAGTTAGATCAAGTTTGTCGTCGTCACTCGAACACGGATGGTTAGTTCGTGTACTACTGTTGCGTGAGGGTTTAGATGGGAGACTCGGATAAAATCTTACGAGTAAATGTTCATAAAGATGGCAATAGTCTAACTACTGATTTCCAAAAATATTCGATGGTGAATTACGAGTGTCAAAATGTTATAGTCCGTTACGACAAAACTGTACAATGAGAATTAGCGTTTGGGGCAATACAATGTGGAGAATGGTATGCCGTTGACATGACGCGAAATGGGTGACAATTGGAAAAGAGGAAAATAGGCTGTCAAGGTGCATAACAGCGGTCGGTAATCAAAGATTTAAGTTTGACGTAGACGTGTTGGAAAGGCATGACTATAAATGTTATATGTTAGAAAAGTTGTTTGCAAATGAAAATGCTAACTGAAGAATGGTTCATCGTCGTACCAACACGTTACGCAAATGGCATGCGATGTTTTTTCAAATAAGGATACGTCGTTGTGGAACCTAGTGTTGCCAAAGAGGTGACGGCGATGAGTGGTTGTTGAAAAGATGTTACAAATGTCATAGCTAAAGCGAAGTAAGGTACTGAACATTTGTTCGCAGTGGTGTGCAATATAACGAAGTTGATGGTGTGCATCAGAGAAAGGACTGCTTTCAGTAAATGACGGCAGAGGTGCTGTTGAAAAGGATGAAGTAGTGTGTCAGCTGCGCATGAATATCAACAAAGACTCGGGTTTAAAACTGCTCTTCTGTTGTAAAATGTTTGTAAATGTTAACAGATCGGTGTAATGATTTGCGTTTATTTCTTAAGGAATCGATTGTAAATGGATCTATTGTTATTGGACGTGAGTACTCGGTTCGAACATAGGCGGCCGCGCTGCGAAAGTGTAAAGCCTAAGAGAAATTTATTCATCGGGCGATGTGCGAAGATAAAAAGGGTTTGCACGGTCCAACGTAAAGGGTGACTTTTCTGCATTCAATGATCGGGGAAGGGTAGAGTTTTACGATGTGATAAAATAGTTATTTACGGAAGCTCGACGTAAAATTAAATTTTATTATATTACGTTAAAATGGGAATTAATGGGTATTTTAACTACATATACTTTCGCTTGGGTTCATTTGGAAAATTCAAGCTCATTTCTAAAGTATGACGTAGTATTTAAAATTAAATTGTTGTAAGTATCCTGTAGACAAAAGTTGGTATTTTCTAGAATGGTTTAAAGTGTTTTTGGTTATAGTAGATGATCTTCTAAGCACGACTTGCAACAATTTGTGCGGTGCTACCACCTTTGGATTTTTAATAGCGATCCGATAATGGAAGACGTTTTCGGTGTTTTACTAACGTTCGACCATCGACGAAGGACCAGGTGCAATTGCAATGTTTGGACGAGCAGCGGATTGGTCATTTGTTCGCGAATCCTAAATTCGTTCGGTACTTCGAAACCTTGGTTTGATTCTTGGTAATAAAGGGCAAAATGAACCTTGGATAGTTTCGTTCCATGTAGTTATAGTGGTAAGTTTTGTTCAAGGAACTGCATGTTAAGGCAACTTGGGGGGCTGCCTATACTGGAAATGTTATGTCAAAAAATGTGGTGGTATCAACGGATGGTTCGTGCGAATAAGTTGTTAAACTGTGGATTGGTGTAAAAGGTAGGGGAGAAAGGTTTCAATCCGACAATCGATCAGCGATGGCGAATAGTGGGCTGCGATTGGTGTCATGCAGCTACGAAGGAATGGTCTGGTTGTCGGGAATCAAATATGAGGCGAATTCACGGTCGATCTCTGGACGGTCTTAGTGACTGAAAAGGATGAAGACGGTGCGTTGGTACAAGCTGCGAAAAATGAAACCTGCTGGCTGTAAAGGACTGTCTTCTGTGATGCTGTGAATGGTAAATGACTCCGTGTGTAATTGAAATTTGTGTCGATGTTGCATAATGTTAATGCTGTTCTGTTATCAAAGCTGTGCGTGCGCGAAGGTCGTGGACGTGGCTGCGCGAGTGCGAATGCAGAGTGCGTGGGATGGCAGCGGGTGTCGGGCTGACGAGGCGGATGGTCGTCAGCGTCAGTGCTGATGATCGGTGCTGTGCGATTCGGCGTAATGCGGTGCAATAAGGAATGGTTTATCGAAGGAATAAAGGTCATTCTAGTGACAATGTACGCATCGGCGCGGTACAATATGTGGTTTATGTATGATGGTTTTAATTGACCGATTGTTCGACTTCAAATATCTTCCTGGTCTATCGTGTCTGGTTGACAGTAACGGATCTGTGTCGGATGTATCTAGGGGAATGGACTGCTGGTATTAAAGATTGTTAAAAGTGTTGGTCGAGGTATTGACATTAAAGATCTCGGAGGTTTAAGTTGTCTGCTTTTTTGACAATGTTTGACAATTGACGGGCAGTGAATGTTTGGGATGAGAAATTTTTTATTTACGGGATGAAATGAGCTAATCAATCTGTTTGGAAATGAGTTGGTCAGAATAAGTGTGGGGTATGAAATTTTGCTACTGACAAAAATCTTACTGTGAAACGGCGTGCGTAAGAAAGATAATGTCTGCTGGTCAAGTAAAAGGGAATTCTGCAATTACAAAAAGGTAGGCGAGGTGAGTTAACGCGATTGTGTAAGTGTTCGGACTCAAGTAAAATTAAATTTCATAAGTGACACGTCGTAAGAAATGGTAAGAATTTTAATAGCTAGCAATTATCGTGTGTATTGAAAAAATGTACATTCTAGTACGGAGTTATTAATAAATGTTGTGTGTACATGTGGTTCTAGTATGGTTTAATTTGCGTTGAGCCGCATTGTTGCAGCTGACAATTGTGCGTGTGCACTTGGTTTTGTAGCGATAAGGAAGACGGTTTGGTGTTTCATCAGATTAATGGAACGGGTGATGGTCTAAATGAGTGTCAAATTGACGCTTTGTTCCGCAATGTGCGTGTGTTTAAACTGGTTGATGCTATGGGTCATAAAGGTGCGCAGTACTTAGTATGGTCGCTAAATAATGCTACGGTTTGTTTTGTCGAAATGGTATCAAGGTGCTAGGCATTCGGTGTTCTATCCGGATGCTCAAGGACCGACAAGTCTCGGGCATCGCAGGTATCGTGAAATGTTTATTATTGGACTGGTTTCGCTTCGGAATGGATTATGCGACTCAGAGATGCGTTGTTACTGATCGTTCGTTGCGTTAAAGGACGTTGAAACGATATGTAATTGCAATTTAATGGAAAAATGCATGCTGCTTAGAGACGACATAAAATGCGTTACGTATGGAATGTAAAGTTAAGGTTACATCGAGGATATCGTAAACGCAGCGTCGGATGATGTCGGTTTTGAGTCAGGCGTTTATTCGATTAAAGAAAAAGAATCGAATAGCATAAGTTTGAACTCTACGGGTTTACCGTAAAGGGGAAGGACTCGTGGTGAAATTTAACAAAAATGTGTTAGTTTGAAAATCTGAATCGTCGAGTCTACGTAACTGGAAAAATTAGGAATTTGAACATGCGAGTCGTTGCTTTGGAAAAGTGTATTGATAAATTTTAGTTACGCTGCAAGTTCTGGTTAAATAAAATGTGCGTGTTGAATGCTGGTTCAAATAACTGATTGTAAAAATTGTGAAAAAGTTTTAAATGGTTTTGTTTTCTTAGGTAGCGAGGAAATTTGATATTGAGGGGAAAGGAAGAGGTTCGATTTTAAATTATTCAATTCGTTGAATCAATTCAAACCGTGATTGATAAAAATTTATAAACCTAAAATGTGCAAAATCTTAAAATGGGTTAGCCTTGGGTGGTATCTAAAATTAAGAGTTGGCTGAAAAATGTCATATTGGTCAACAGGTAGGTTATCGTGGGGAAATGTGGAAAGATTTATCTGAGGGTGTAACTTTGATGGGCTGGTCCGTTTCAAATGTTTAAGATTCGGTTCATAAAATTCTGCTAGAAGTGTCGCAATAAAAATGTTTAAGGACGGTCGATAATCGCTGCAGGTAAGAAGATCGTTTAAAGGTATGGATGGTGCATCTTCTGAATGGTGTTGAGCAAGTCATGCGAATGGTAACATTACGGCGCTAGAAATGTTGGTGTGGCTGCAGAACGAGATGTGAATACTTCAATTGAACGTGCTCGAAACAGGTAGGTGTGTATGCTCGAAAGATGAATGGCTGTCGAAACAACTGATTGGTATGCTGTTGCTTATAGACGCAAATGCGTGAAAATTGAAGATCGGTTGTACAAGTGTGGTATAATGCGATCTTTGCAAGGGCCGTGAGTGCGCGATTTTATAATGCGGTGTATTGACAGTGACGTTTTGCGGCATGTCTGACTCGGAAAATGATGCGTTGACGTACAAGGTAATCGCGATCTAAAATAATTCGGTGATAATGAGCTGGCGAATAAGTTGTTGATTACATGGTCTGGAATGCTAAATGTGTAAAATCGTGGTAGCTCTGCGGGATGTATATGCAATGCGAAAAATTCTAAGATGGTTGATCTGAAGGTAGTCTGCAGAAGTTGCGTAATTTGAATGATGACTACAGGCTGGTTGTATCTCGTGACGGTCGGAAATGTCGTGAAATGATGTTAATCTTCGCGGATAAATGGCATAACAGTCGTTAATGCGGTTTGAATGCGTATATAAGACGATGGCTTGTATGGAATCTGGTGTCCGGATGCAAGGATGGGTAGGTGAATGTGACGCAAGGTACGCTGAAGACTCTAGTTGAGGAAGATTTCTATGTACGGCTCATTTGACTGTTAGTGCTGCGAAATTACATGAAATGGTCCAATGAGCGAGTCTAAATGAGCTGGAATCGGTCTGCGTTAGTCAAATGGGTGTGATGGGTGTCATAGTCTGAATCTGTTAATGCGTGCGTGAAACTGTCATGTGTTGGAATCGTAATTAAATGATAATGTCTGGCGTATATGTGTGCGTATGTTAGTGGGGTATTGTAGAACTATAATGGTAATAAGTATTAGTCAAAATGTTGACTTAATGTCTAACGTTGTCGAAATCGTAGTAAACCATGTATGCTGTATGTATGAATACTGAAAGTTTCAGTTGTTGAATCACCTGCAAATGCAAAATATTTTAACATATTTTTAAAATACATCAAATGTATATAGTAGATGTACTATTTCAAACATTAAATAATATAATTATAGAACAAAAGTATTTAAATACTGATTGTGTTATTAATTTCTTTTGGAATACAACAAAGGAATAACAATTTCTGAGCTCATCGCAGATAAGCTTGTGCAACATTTGCTTAATATTCCAACTCTGGAAAATAAGCGTTCGTATGTCACAGAGACTAACGACACTTTACTCTTACTAATCTCACTTAGAAAGAGGTAATTAGATTTATTAACTTTCCAGCACTGGACAGCATTCTCACTTGTTTCCCCAATAACATCTTCGATATATAGTCGAAGGTAACTTATTACGATATTCCACATCTACAATTCTAATGATTAATTATTTCGATCGACATTTGACAAAATTTGTAAGCTTAAAAGTTTTGTATAAGTTTTAGTTTGACTTTGTATTAATGATGCACTAAAATATCTTTCTCTACTAATAACACTGGTTGCACTTGCAGAAAGTACTAAAATTTTACATAATTCTTCAAAAGTATTCCATTAGCAATGCTGAGTGCAGTATGAAGTCGACATCAATATAATTCTAGGTCGTCTATTAATGGGTTTAGAAGAATCGTTATCTTGTTCTAAATTATAAAAACATTTTTTATATATTTTTTATTAAGACGTACAATAATTTACTTTTGATGTAATGAGGACTTGTTTCGAAGTATCCGGGCTTGATAATCTATTTACTTGCTAATAAAAATATTTCTGACTCATCAAATTATTTATAATACTGTTCGAATTCTTTGAATTAAGTAAATTCTTGAATAATCAATTGTTTATAAGACTTACTAACCTATGTTTGTTTATAAGTCGAAATGTGACATAAACTAACCTAATGTTAATAGAACGTTCTATTCCGAGGTCACATTGCATTTTGGAGCTTGCTGGACATTTGTTTTTATGAAATCACAGCAACGAATACGAACAATGAGTCATAAGCAACCTTGTTTTGTTTTGACTATACTTATGTTTACGTCTCTATCATGTCGTTCTTATAGTCATCATTATTTATTATTGAATTTCTATTTTTAAACACTGTTCAGCAACCTGTAAATTCGCAAAAGCAAAGTAGATAAAAGACAAGCATGGTTTATGGGGAGCTGAGCGCGTTTGCTGATACCTTTACAGCAGCAGTAATAAACCATTGCGATGTGAACATGTCACGCCTAATCCTATTATTGTTCACTTATTGAAGAGGAATCTACAACTACAACACGACCATTATTGATAATCTTCTTTTTAACGAAGATATAGGCGAATGCCATAACACAATATTGTGAAATGCTTTTTATCGCTCTTTTGTTTAAAATTTCAACGCTTGGTTCAGTAGTCGATCTAGGTAAGAGTAAGCCTCGGTGCAAAAAAGGCTTTTGGGCTCTAGATGATGATAGCAATAGATGATGAATAGCGATATGCGAATGGCGCCAAAAGCATGCCCACTGCAGGGGGTAATAATTCTCAGCTTAAAAAATGGCGGAAATTTTTGAAACAATTCCCATTTTTCCAAAATCAACTTTTATAGGAATAAAATAACGTATTTGCTAAAACAAATTATATTAATGTTGTTGGATAACCAATGTAATCAAACTGATTTTACGCAAATTCGTTCAACTATTTAATTTATTATGGTACACAAGATTTTAAAAAAATAACAAAAACTAAAAATTGAACAAACAAAAATTTATATTATCCATAATTTTAAGCATAAAAGTAACTGGAATAACTAGCTAAGTGTCACTAAGTGTCATATGTATATATTTTTTATATTTATTACCTAGTATAATGCCCTTTTTCAACCTTTAGCATTTGCAAAGCGATCTATTAAATCCGCAATGTTTAATATTGATGCAATTTTATACTCTACAGACAATATAGATAAGTCAGGCAATCACTGATTACTTGTAGATGGCATACAGTTTGTTATCATTTTAAGTTTATTGAACAATCGCTCTGAAGGATCGGCTGTTACGGGAAGGGGAAAACAGTAAAAATTTGGCAAAGATCTGCTTCCGTGCGCGCATAATTTTTAATAATAAATTCAAAAGTTGTTTAATTGATATCTTTTTTAAGGTCTTTCTTCATTAAATTAACCAATATTTGAAACTGATTTATAAAACAATTGGTTAATATTTTTGAATATATTTTAACTAATTTTTCACTTCTCTACATACTCTTTTTCTCTGAACTTTTAATTAAATATTCCTGTTCTAAACAATTAAAAGTTGTTTTATGGTTAGTATGGCAGAAAATCTCCTCTTATATGGTTGCAGATTATATCGAAAACAAAGTAATAAGCATCTACCCTAAAACTGTGTTCCTTGTTATTAAAACTATGGTCGAGAGAAAGTTCATCAAAGTACCTTTTCTCTTTTGGTTGCGTTTTTACCTGAAATGAATGAATCAACACCCAATTTGTTAGTCAGCTATATGGCTTCGGATTTTTTGTTGTTGTAGGTCTCTAAATTGTGACCTTCCTTAAAAATACTTATAATCATATTTCATTTTAATAGTTTCTGTATTAGTAAACTAGATTTTGAAAATCTTCAATTTTTAAAATTTTATACTTTTTGATCGTAAAGTATCTAATCGATGATGTTGTTATCGTTCACGGGTGCGGCGTCTTAAAAGCAAGTAGGCTTGGCTTAGTTAATTGTTTAATAAACATAAGCAAAATCATTATAAGTTCCAAAATTACATAATATAAAAAGTGAAATTGGATAATTTAGCAGTTAGGATGGCTTCGGATAGCTTCATGGTGGCTGTGGAACCAGAGTTAAACTTGAACACTGATTAAATGTCTGTATGCACCATTTAATGGGGTGTATAAGTCTTCGGAAGTTTTTGGCTCTCTTCGGAAAGCTTCGGAAGTTGCTTATGAGGCCCAGCGTGAACTTGAACAATGATGATTAGGACATATACAGGGCGACGAGGTCCAGACATCTTCGGTGGTCTTCGGATCTCTTCGGTGGGCTTCGTGATTTTGGTGGTGGGTCAATGTTACATTAAAAAAATTATGAAATGAAATTATATGCACTTAAAAACTACTACTTTACAATATATACATGAAAAAGATGGTTCAGAAGGTCTTTGGTTGTCTTCTGAGCTGTTCGACAGGCTTCGTGGGGTGTTGCTTCTACGGGGGTGTCGTCCCTGTGGTAGAGCTTGACAGATGCAATCACAATAACGACTGGTCTGTGAAGTATGTAACGGATTTTAACGTTTATACGTGTTTGTTAATTATGGATTGATAAACTGTGATGACGGTCTCCAGATACGGCGGCGGACAGTGAAACGTTCGGACAGGACGCAGGCTATGATGAGCACTGCGTTAGGATTTAGCAGGCTATGCCGAGCACTGCTTGGAAAGGTCCTGCGGGCAATGGAGAGCAGAGGAGAGGTGCCAGGCTATGGTGAGTACTAGGATGTCTTCTGCAGAATTCAAATTTATATTTATACAGTTCTGGTTGCTATCCTTCGTGTGTTGAAAAACGTTTATCAGTGCTTTAACCAATAAATTGCGTTGTCGATTTTGGATATCGAAACAAGGTTATCCAAATTTTATTAGAACAAAATTTAGTTGGAATTTTTGGTTTGTTCTATTTCCAGCACGTGTACTCTGATATAGTCAAATTTACATTCGCAGTTCGTTCGGTGCTTTGCTTGTGATGATAGAGTTAACAATGTCTCCACGGCTTCTCGCCTTTTGCATTAGTATTATATTCGGCACCATTTTAATTGCTAGTACCTGCACCTCTGATCATTTGTGCATGTATACTATTTGCATTAGAATCGACCTGATTACATTTCAAATACAACAGCAAGAATTCCAAGTGACGTTTCTACCTACGTTGCAAGCACTTTTCAATTGTTTTAAAATTGTAGGTGCAGAGAAAGGTGTATCGAAAACCTTTAATCGTTAGAAGCTTGATCCATATCGTACGAGTCGATGTTTACCGTTCGAACAATTACACAATAGTAAAATATAAACATTTTGGATATTCTTTTTATACTCGCGCAAGGATAGTAACAGTAGTAGTAGGGATAAATCTCAGATATACGGCAATATGCTCTTGATGTAAATTGTTATTTCTTGTATATTTTCATAATTATTTAAATCACAAATCTGTAATTTAAACATGCGATTACAAAACTTACCGGCAGATGAACAAATCCGCTCTACTTTTGTGCTGTTTTAGCTAATAATTTATTGATTGCCTTTCGGTTTAGTGCGTTACCTATTTGTAATGGAGATTAAGATTAAAATCGTACATTATCTCATATTTTTAATTGTCAATGGCTCAAAAAGCTCCAAATTCTTCTCAAATTATTAATAGACAGCTTGCACGTTTGCCCTTCATTTTGCAGTTTACTTATTCATATTTTAATTTACAATGTCTTATCTCATTGCAATCACAGATAATTAAACATTTTCTTAAAATAGTTTCTTAATGCGTCTTATGAATTAGATCATTTTTGCCTGGGAAGCGCTCTATAAATGGAAGGATTACATAAAATCACTCCGTCATCAATATCTACATAAAGACATCCAAAATCGCGATTACATTTAACCCACAAGTACGTATCCATCCATACCTGGACTTTCTTTTGACACTTTTTAAACGAAAAAGACACTTCTACATACATACTATTTTTTTTTTAAAAATTTATTGAAAATTTTCATGGATATGAAACGCCCGTTTGCACACGGGTCCGACTTCTATATGCACACACACACACACACACACACACACACACACACACACACACGCATACACACCTGGACTTTTTATTAACACTTTTTGAAAAACACCTCACACACTCACAGGTGACCACAACACATTCATACTATTTTTACCTCAAAAACATTAAAATTTTTCATAAATATGAGACGCTTTTTACATTTGTTTCAGCTTCTTCACTGCTATACTTATATCAAAGCTTCTCCAAACATCTATAACTTTATACTACGTATAACGTAACAAAAATATCTTAAACAAATTATGTTAAATACTTTAAAATAATATAACTGCTTAAGGTGTTCAAATTGCCCTCCGTTTTATTGAACGCACAGCTTACATGACTTTTTAATGTTACCAAGTGCCTTATTGTTCGTGTATGCTATTTGAATTCTACCTATTAAATCCTCAAGCGTTTGCGGAGTAGTGAAATACGCTATATATTTCAAATCACCCTACAATTAAAAATATAATGACGTAGGTTGGGGTGAATGAGCAAGTCAATCAATTTCAATTTTGTTACCAATCACATGCTCAAAACGATCAGTTAAGTATTATTTCACTGTTTAGCATTATGTGCAGCTTTCCGATTGTATTAGAATTATGGCAGTCTGTAAAGGATGTCAAGGGGTAATTCGTCTAAATATCCTTCCAGTTTGTTTCTTAAAAAGTTAACTATGTTTCAGCAGTTAACATGTTGTAAAAAGGATCCGATTATTTTTCCACAAAATATTCCCCATCAACAATTAATACTGAATTGATATTGATCATTGGATTCTCGGACAAGTTTCGAATTATCATGAGAATGGAATACTTGATTGTGCCATTAAATATTTATTTGTAAATTTAGTGTCATTATTAAATAAAAAATATAGAAAATTGTTTGTGAGCAAAAACAGATACTGTAATGCAGGGCTGCACCGTGACCTAGGCCGCATGTGTTCAAAATGTATTGTGCAGGCACCTACCATGCATCATCATCATTTTGTTTTCGATCTTACTTAAGGTCGGTTTGACGCAGCTCTAACTTCTTTTCTATTCTGTGCTAATCTAAAAAGTTCTACATACCTTTCACAACCTAAATTTCTAATCATTTAACTAATATAACTTTCTCTAGGTCTTCCGATACTCTTCTATCTTTTTCCTATCTACCTGGCTCTACATAGATATTAACAACCTAACGGTTGTTAAAGAACACCAACATGCATATAAAAGTTAATAGAAAAATATTTTAATATTAGTAAATATAATAGTTACAATTTCTACAAATTAAAGGTTAACTAACAATTAAATAAACATTAACCTAAGAAAGATCAATAATTATTTATCATAATAAGGAACACGATTTATAAAAATTTTACACGCCGAGCTTTAATTTCAGAAAACTTTTGGACAATACTATAAGTATTTAATGCATCCAGTATTTCTGACTCAATATGTATCATTGTCAAGTCAGTTAAAAGTTCTTGAAGATGGTTTTTGATCAAACTAGGTTTAGAGAACGATCTCTCAGCTGAAGCAACTGAAACAGCTAGCGTAAAAAATTATTCTTAGAGCAATTAGTGTATTAGAAAAATAACCTTGTAGATCATTTTGTACCAAATAACGTAAAACTTCAAAGGGGGCTCTGTTATTTTCTAAACGGCAACTAAATAGGGTATTTATTTTTTTAAATAGTTCTATTCCATCGATTCTTTCTCATTCTTGTCAGCTAATATTACTAAGTCTAGGCAGTATTTCCTCAAATCTGAATCAGAATTTTTTTTAAATTCTGGTATGCTGAATAAAACCCAAAGTAATTAGAATGATCATTAAGTACTGCAAATCGTTCTTGCAGCGAGTTATTGGTCGTACTAGAATAATAAAATAAAAATTCCATTTAAAATTTTTTTTTGGGTAATTTTCCACCTCATCGCCATGTTGATAATCACAATGGACTTTTATTGTTCAACGTCTAACAGTTTCCAGTAAACAAAACCCGGATCTCTGACCAGAAAGTCGGTAATTTTTATAGCTATCTGAGCAAATTCTTTTAAGCTGTCATCTGTTCGTTTTCACTTGAAATACGCTATAATTTCAAGCACTTCGTAATATTATTAGATATTTCTTAAAACAGCCTACTTACTATATTAATCTGCAACAGTATATTATACCTTTATCACTATAAAATATATGAATTTTAAAATTTTAATTTTTTTGAATTGACATGCTTCCTGGTGACAAATTTTAATGTTTTTGCCGTTGCCATCTGAGATCATGATTAATGCTTCACATATTGTTTCTAAATCGTGTATCAGGAAGCTTATCGAATCTACCCTACTCTCTGATCGTGTGTGGAATAAGGGTTTTAATGTGAAGTTATTGATGTTTTTTTAAAACATCCCAACGTTCAGTTAAAGATGCAAAAAATGCATAAAGTTTCTAAGCGGCACCAAAAAATTAACAGTTTCGAAATTTATATTACCTGCCTAATTTACGATCAAATTTAAACTGCGAGATGCGCATAGCACAAAAAGCGCTCTATGATTAGAATCTAAAATCTTTTTTGCAGTCCATTGTGCTTTCCTTTCATGTATGATCTATTGTCATATCCCTGGCCACGAATATTTCCTGGATCTAAATTCAGAGATGCCAAGTGTTTATAAAACCTTTGAAATGTATTTTTAGATGTTGAGCTAAATATTCGGCAAAACCCTAGGAAATCCTCATGAATTTCTACAGTCTTTGTTTAAAAATTGAACTCAACAAAACGTACTACAGCTGTTAATTGTATCTGGTGATCTTTGTCTGGTGTGCAGTATAAAATTATTGGGTAATATTTAACACTCGCCATAGTCGAAACTATGAAAGAAGTTGTCTGCGTCATCACTTGTATTTGTACGAATTAAGTTGAAAATTTTAAGTCAATGTAGCATTTAGTTCATAAATACCCAATAAATATTTCGATTCGGAAGTTTCCGTCAAGCTTCGCGCATCTGCAAACCATAATGAAGCATGGTTGCCAATAATATTTTATTATCATAGTAGTAGTTGTTTTAACTATTTTTAAATTGGCGTCTTCTTGTTTTACGAATTTAATAAATTCAGTTAAAATAAAATGCATTTTTATAAATTGAGTTACATATATTGATCTGAATTGAAGCGTACAATAACTGCAATATAAACTATTTACGGCAACTGTATTGAAATTTTTCTCGGTACGATAACTTTGGCAACCGTGCCTTATGAAAAAATTAACATTTTGTCTTGATGACATTCTAATAAAATAACTAATAACATCTTCACACCAAACACTTAATTTTCATTAATTCTTTTAAAACTTTAAAAAGTATTTACAAAAAAACTAAAAAAAGATATCCTATTTTAAAGAAAAGCATAATTTTACCAACGCTAGCTTGTTAAGTATAAAGTACAAAACATACGAACACATACTCTTCTCTGTCGTTTTCCCAGATAAACGTGTTCACGTATGTCTTTATTTAAAACAAGTACAAATCGTATTAATATCTAAATTTATTTTGAATATTTATTTCTAATGTACACGCGACTTACTATCGAAACCAACTTTTATTTCCGACACTAACGTGCGTCTTTGTATAACTTGCAGTAGCTTCTAGAAAGATTTGGAGACTGGAAGTTGACCGACAATAGATAAAACACGAGCGGCTTTCTTCGACAGCAGTAGCTGATAACTGCTCCTTTATCGGTTGATAGTGGTTAGGATTTCTAGATGTGCGACGAATAAAAGCTGATGTAATGTGCTAAAAATAACTATTATCGTACCTCTTGCCGTTTACACCAAAAGTTATCATCGCACTTTGCACCTCCCACATGCACTAATTAATTTTTTTTCTTATACTTTTATTGTATTTGCAACAGTGGAAGCAGGTTTATTTGTAGCAGACATATAAGGTATGTGTACCAATCCCTGACACTATAAGGAAGCACGTGACATAAATTGGTAGTAAAAACTAATGGTCTAACAGCTATGTGGACTTTTTGTTCTTTTTTCCAATAGTTGAGTATGTTTACTACAAGAATTTGCATTTATATTTCTTTAATAAAAATAGGGTGTAATAATGTTCCTTTAAATGTTTGTAGATGTCCCAATACCTGGCAGGTAAAGGTTGGATATTTGCCAATAGCTGACATGTGCTAATCCCTATACCTGACAGAAAGTATAAAATGAATAATTTTTGAAATTTTGGTATATTTGTAGTTATAAAAATAAAAAACTACTGTTAAATAAGTACTTAATATATTATGTACATAACATAGGATGGTTACGTGCTTATAGTTAGCTAACTAAAATAAAATTATTTTGTATAGTCTAAATATTCCTCCATTTCTTTTACATTACATGTGATTTTCCAATACCCCACCCGAAGGTACTACATTGGCAAGGAAGCGAGTTTTCTTTACCTTAAAAATTTGGAATTTTGCCGAACCCTTGCTGTTCCAAGCAAGGTAGGAATCTTTAACGTGCATGACAACATTCACACACGGGACCTCCATTTTACCTGTCATCCGAACGAGGGTGTATTTTTGTGAAAAATGCTCGTCTAACATTTTTCAAGCGGACCATGTCGGGATTCGAACCCGGGACCTTGGGCGTAATAGTCACGCACATACCACTACGCCACGGAGCCGCTTTTTTCTTTTATATTATAATATAATTAAGGGCCGCTATGCTTATGGCCGCGTCCCCAATGCTACACCCGAAGGTACTACATTGGGTTCCTTTCTTTTACAACAAAGACACCTTTTTTGTTGATTTTGGTTGAAGCTAAAATAATTTTAACTAAGTCAAGAGTCTTGATGCCACAGCGAATCTGGCGGATTTGGCCATTTCCAGCCGTTAATACCACTTTTCTCCATTACCGCCACAAAAGCTTATTCGATTTAACCTCCAATACCTGACCAGGATAGTACATTTTTTCATAGGTAACTATCGCGTAATTGTCTTTTTCAATATTTATTTTTAAAACTTCATCCTCTGCATTGTTTTTGTTTGCTTTAATATCAATTATTTTAGTTTCCAATGTGGACGATGCAACATTTTCTGGATTTAGTACCTTTTGGAGCTCTACTTTTTTGCCAGTTTTCGTCTTTAAATTTTTTTGTTGTAACTGTTCCTTTTCTTTTCAGTTCAAGTTTTGCATTTTCTAAAGCTTGTTTCTTTTGTGCTAATTGTATGTGATATTGTTGCCATTGTTCTGAACACGCTACAGATGGTAATTCAATTTTTTTTTAAATCTCACTTTTAGGTGTTTCAGGCCAATGCAAATAAGGTTTTTAATGGTGTAGGTACTCCATCAGGAATGTTGTTGTTTGTTTGAACTCTGATGGGACTTTTTCAAGGGTGGCATTTATGTTTTCAACCAAGCAACTATAATCTTTTTTTTTGCACCCAACTTCATCAACAGTGTTCTTGGTGGTAGTTAGGATATTAACCATTGAACTCATTTTTTTTTTTAGGTTTTAATGGTGCTACCTTCTCATCAGTGGCGTTGTTGATTTCAATCCATTTTCAAAGATGCTTAATTTAGATGCAGTTATTGTTGTTTTATTACTTGTTTTATTTTCGCCCGCTAAATCCACATCAGCATCACAGTTTAATATTTCATTCAACCAGTCTGTCTCATAGATTAGTCAGCATCACTTATATTCATTTCTAAACTGCTAACTTCATTAAAACTTCCACAGTCATTTTCGTCATAAATACTTCCAGGTTTGCTAGATGTAACAATAATTTCTCTTTCATTATTAAGATCTCTTTCGGTAGGATCAATATAAGCAATATTGGCTGCACCTACTACCAGATTAACTGTTTCCTAAAGTTTAAACAAAGACGTATCTTCAACAGGACCATTCCAAATGCCCCCGTAGAATTGAAATAACTGTATCTTATCTAGCCATATTCGTTTATTTAGTGCTTCGACAAACTTCTTTCTTGTAGGTTCATCATCATTATTTATTTTAATTTCTTCATTTTTATTTCCTTTTCTGTGCAAAAATTTTTTATAATTAACTGCGTTACTATCCAAAGGGCAAATACCGCATGTTCTGAATCCATTTGCTAGCATTTCCTTTGATATAGACTTCTTTAAATCTTCATTCAGTAATAACGCAAAATGTTCCTTCTGCAGTCTTTCAACGTTATGAGTTATTCTCCATTTCAATTCAGCTTCCTTCCAACGATTTTTAAGAGGATGAAATACCGCAACATTCATAGGTTGGAGAATATGAGTGGCATTTGGATAAAGTACTGCGAGTATGATTCCATTACTCTTGCAAAAAATTTTCAATAACAAAGTTAAATGAGAAGAGTGGCCGTCAACAAACAAAATTACAGAAAGTTGTATGCTGTTTTCTTGTAACCAGGAATAAGACGTATGTGTAATATACATGTAAAAGGTTTCACCCGTCATCCTACCATTATCACTTTTACCAATCGCCCAAGAACTGGCTACAGAATTGGCAATACTAACTGGAATTCTCTCATATGAGAAGATTATCATTGGTGGCGCTAGAACACCAGCTGCATTTCCTGTTATTAAAGTTGTTAGGCACTCTTTCTCATTAGCACTTATCCTATTGTAAATGGTTTTTCTCCCTTCTTAGTAAGTACCCTTCTTCCTTTCGGTCTTAAAAAAAAAGCAGTTTTGTCCGTATTAAAAACTTTATTAGGGTCTTTAGCTATATCAAGATAATTATTTTCCTGAAGATAGCTTTTGACTACCAAAAACTATTGCCGAATATTGGCCTCGGTTTAGTTAGACCTACGTGTCGTTAGATTTTGAGAAATTCTTTCACTAACTTCAGGATGTCTTTTTAAAAACAAATCAAACCAATGTCGACCAGGTTTGCCATTAGCAAATGGAGTGTTTTTTTTAACTGCTTTACTATGAATTGAACGCTATCCAGCCGGTATTCTTTATTGAGAGGGAAACCATTCTTTGCCATATGCAAAAGCCACTGAACCAAACCATCCTTTTCTTTGCTGGTTAAATAGGTACCTGGTTCCATTTTCCGCTTTTCTAGATACTTCCTCGTGCATTTATAATGTAGCGTTATATGGAGAACCAGAAATTTTTTGCTAGCTGTAGATACACTCGTGCCATTTTTTACAGCTTCAATTGCACGATCCATAGACTCTTCGGGATACTTTAAAAATTTTTCGATTCATTTCTTATTTACTCCTACATCCTAGCAAAAAGTACTTATTACTTATAAGTAAAATTTAAAAGAAAATATGTAAGTATAAGTACTTAGTGCTTGATATATAAATCCAATGTCAGCGTTTAGAACAGCATAGAATATTTTGTCTGTTCTAATACCTGACAAAATATCAGTCACTAGAAATTGCTGTAATTAGTGTTCAAGTACCTGACATCATCATCATTAGGTCTTCAGTCCTGAAACTGGTTAGACGCGTACCATCATTGTTTCCTATTCTAAACTAACCTACAGATTTCCCCGAAATTTGCACAGTCTGCATCTATCACTATCTGATCTAGGTCTACATCCACCTCTATTTTCCTATCTCTGCTTGTCATATATCCCATACTATTCCCCAAAAATGCCTTAGAACGTATTCTGCCCTTCTATTTCTCATATTTTTTCCAAACGATATCCTTGTTCCCTTACTGTTTCTATAACCTATTTGTTATTACCTCTGTCTGTCCATCCTCATACATCTGAAGCACGGCATTTCAAAGGCTGCTACTGTTCTTCTGTCTGCTTTTCAGACTGCTCGTATTTCGTAGGCATACTGTCTGTGCTGTGTTCCCCACATACGCTTTCAACAACTTTTTGTTCTGTTTGTTGTCTTTCATCATAGGCGCCGTTCTTTCTTGTTAGATGCAGTTCGGTCCCCTTCTATTGTTTTACAATTATATACCCTATTTCTCCGACATTCAGTGGTTGCAAAGAGGGATAAGCCTGTGGCTGCCAAGTTCCCCCAGCACTTGAACATTTACTGATTTAATATTTTTTCCAATATATCTTTTCGCACAACCAACATTAGTTGCAGATATTTTACAACAAACAACTAGTTGTTTATACTAATCATCAGATTTATCTGCGCTTACTTTTTCGTCATTGGGTTTCCCGTGTCAAAACTGGTTGGACATGTACCTGCACTTATTTGTTTTCTAAACTAATTTACATAGTTCCCTGAAATTCTCACACAGCAATACAGCTCGGTTCTCCTTATATTGTTTTCTAATATTATGCCCTATTTCCCTGAGATTTATTGAAGAGGGTTAAGCAACCTGTGGCTGCCAAGATCCCCCAATACTTAGACATTTGCCGAAATGATAGTTTTCCGGTAAATGCTTTCACGCAATTACCATTATTCGAGAATATTGCCCATCCAATGCTTGTAGTTGCTTATAATAAATATCATGTTTCTTCTACTGTTTTCTAATATTATGACCTATTTCAATGAGATTTATTGAAGGGGGTTAAGCAACCTGTGGCTGCCAAGATCCCCCAACACTTAGACATTTGCCTAAATAATAGTTTTCCAGTAAATGCTTTCACGCAATTACCATTATTCGAGAATATTGCCCATTCAATGCTTGTAGTTGCTTATAATAAATATCGTGTTTCTTCTATTGTTTTCTAATATTATGCCCTATTTCACTGAGATTTATTGAAGCGGGTTAAGCAACCTGTGACTGCCAAGATCCCCCCACACTTAGACATTTGCCGAAATAATAGTTTTCCAGTAAATGCTTTCACACAATTACCATTATTCGAGAATATTGCCCATCCAATGCTTGTAGTTGCTTATAATAAATATCATGTTTAAGTGCAGTTACTTTCTTTGTCATTAATTTATCCATCTTAGGACTGATTGGATGCGTACCTCCATTGATTTCTATTCTGAGCTAGCCTACACATTTCCCTGAAACTCCTACAGCCTACATCTTTCACTATCTGTGTGCAGTAATCTAACCTAGGTCTACCTCTTCTTCTTCTTTTTCCTATCTCTGCTTCTAGTATATTCCGCACTATTCCCTCATGCCGTAGTATGTGGCCTATCATCCTATCTCTTCTATTTTTTACCGTTTTTCACATATTTCTTTCTTTCCCTACCATTTTTAGTACCTTTTCGTTCTTAACTTTGTCTGTCCATGATATCTTCATCATTTGTCTGTAGCACCACATTTCAAAGGTTTCTACCTTTTTCTTGTCTGCTTCTTTTACTGTCCAGGTTTGACAGCCGTACAGTGCTGTGCCCCATACATATATTTTAAGCAATCATTTCCTTGTTTCTATGTTTGTTGTTTTTGAACACAGTAGTTGCTTTTTCTTGTTAAATGTAGCACGACCTTGTGCTAATCTTTGTTTTATATCTTTTGTGCTTTTCCCATCTTGCGTTATTTTGCTTCCTAGGTAGCAGAAATCCTTAACCTCTTGTAAGTTGGTGTTACATATTTGTATTCTTGTTTATGATTTATTTTTGCCTCCCTTGCATACTAGTACTTTAATTTCACCTTTGTTAATTTTCATACCGTATCTCTCTGTTAGAACCGTTTCCATTTCATTGAGGGCGGCTTCTAACTCTTCCTTGCTAGATGCTAATACCGCTATATCATCTGCAAATCTAAGCATATCAATTTTTTGCCCCTGCATAGTAATTCCAAATGTCTTCCTGCATTTGACAGTATTCATTGCCTTTTCAATGTACAAGTTAAAAATTAATGGGGATAGGGAACATCCCTGTCTCACCCCTTTCCTGATGTCTACTTCTCTACGTTCCTGCTCTAATTTTATTACTCCTGTTTGCTCTTTGTATAAGCTATGTACTATCCGTCTATCCCTATAACTCATTCCGATCTTTTTGAGTATTTCGAACATTTTTTTCCATTTTACATTGTCAAATGCTTTTTCCAGATCTACAAACCCTATATACACGCTTTCCCCTTTTTCTATTGTTTTCTCCATTACCACCCTTAGAGCTAAGATAGCCTCTCGTGTTCCTCTGTTTCGTCTAAACCCAAATTGGTCTTCTCCTAGTATATTTTCAGCCCGTTTTTCCATTCGTCTTTGTACAATTCTAGTTAATATTTTTGATACGTGTGCTGTTAAACTTATTGTTCGAAAATGTTCACATCTATCTGCGCCTTTCTTTTTTGGTATGGTTACTATGATGTTGCGTTTGAAATCTTTGGGTATCTCGCCTGTTTCATACATATAGCTTACAAGTTGGAAAAGACGTTCTGTTACTGCTTGACCAGCGGCTTTTTGAGTCTCTGCTTGCACCTTATCTGTACCCGGCGCCTTACCATTTTTCAGACCCTTTAATGCTAATTCAATTCATCTCTAAGTATAGTATATCCCAAGTTATCATTTTCAATGTTTGATTCCTTTTCTAACGCAGTTAGTTCTTCTCCTGCATATAAATTCCCTAAATATTCTTGCCATCTATTCACTTTCTCTACATTTTCTATAATGACATTTCCTCCCGCGTCCCTTATATTTTTGCTATACGGTTTTATATCCCTAAAATTAATTCTAATTATTTTGTATGCTTTATCTGTCTTTCCTACTGGCTTAGTTTGTACCTCTTTGCACTTTTCATCAATCCATTGTTCTTTAGCTTTCTTGCATTTGTGAATAATTTTTCATTTTATGGCTTTGTATCTCTGTTTTCCTGTTTCGTATGATTTATTTTTGTATTTTCGTCTTTCTTCTATTAAATTCAGGATATCCTTTGTTATCCATCGTTTCTTATTTTCTTTTTGTGTATACCCCAGAATATCTCTGGCGTTATGTCGAGGCTGGATTTAATGTTATTCCATTCTTTTTCTATTTCCTTAGTATCAGTTATTTTCCCGATATCTTTGAGCAATTCATTTGACCTTTTTTCGAATCTTTTTTTAATATCTTTATCTTTTAGTTTCTGTAGGTCCAAGTGCCTTTTTCCGTTTCTTTTTTTCAAATTTTTAAATTTAAGTGCGACCTTCATAATTACGATGTTGTGGTCAGTGTCTATATCTGCTTCTGGGTAGCTTCTACAGTCTTTTACTTGATTCCTAAACCGTTGTCTAACAAGAATGTAATCTATTTGATATCTTCCTATATCTCCTGGCATCTTCCACGTATATCGTCTTCTAGCATGATGCTGAAATAATGTGTTTGTAATGATTAAATTGTTCTTGTCACAAAATTCTACCAGCCTATTTCCTCTGTCGTTTCTAGTGCCTAAACCAAATAAACCTACTATTGCTCCTTCCCTACCCTCCCGTTCCACTGCATTAAAATCCCCCGTAATTATTAAATTTTCATGTCCTTTTACGTGTCTTAATTTTACTGTGTTTACCGGTTTAGATTCTAATCTAACCATGAGTACTCTTTCATTCTTTTGTAAGTAATTTTCTACACAGTATCCTATCTTTTTCCGCATAACTATCCTCACACCCAAATTTCCCTCCTCTGCTCCTGTGTGAATTACCCTGAAGTCTCCACTCCAAAAATCCCCCGCCTCTGGCCACCGAACTTCGCTGATCCCTACTATGTCTAGTGATAACCTATTCATTTCGATTTTTAGGTTCTCTAGCTTACCCACTTGCTTCATAGTTCTAACATTCCACGCTCCACCTCGCAAAATGTTCCCGACTCTTATTCTTAACTTTCCGATCGCATCCTCCGAAGTAGTCCCCTCCCGGAGATCCGAATGAGGGACTATTTTAACTCCGGAATCTTTTACCCCAGAGAATGCAATCATTTTATTATAATTTAGGTACGCTGTGTACTTGGGAGGTAATGGGGCGTTTTCCCGTTGCCTTCCACATCGCGGTAGTGTGTCCTAGACTGCCATACCGACCCCTATAGTCTCTGCCAATCTAAGTACCGAAAGATCCGCTGCTCTCTTTCGGGGACCTGTCTTAGTCTGGTTCCTCACTAACGACCCTACTACTTTGGATGAACCTGTAGTTTGGCTCTTTAGTTCATTAGAACACGCAAGCCATTTCACCTGTTTTAGTAATCTAGAACTTCGGCAAGGTGCAGGTCCATTCGAAATGGCTAGTACCTGACACTTAATAAATATAACCCAAAATTCAAATAATTGCTCAAGAAACTAATTTATTTTAATAAAAGAAACACTTATTTACCAAACAACTAATAAATACTTACCTTAAAAGTACTAAATACAAATAATGATAAACTGATAATATTGTGCTGTTCTTAAGTAAACCGTTAAGGAATTGACAAATAGCATACATCAGCCATAAAGCCTTAGCTATAACTGATTTTCGAAAATACAGTTTCCTTTATTATCTTAGGAAAAAAGTTGTTATGTTCATAAGTACGCATAGATAGCGCCACAGTATAGTTCAAAACAGTAAACCGTTTGTAATTCTTATTATTTAGCAATAGCTATAAAGAGTGTCAGCTTCTAAAGCAATGTCAGGCATTGGTACATTTACGTTACTTTTGTTAAAAAGCACCCTTTGCGTCACTCTACTTATCAAACATTGCCAATTTCTGATATGCCGCCGGTCTGTGTTCAGTGAACACTGCCACTGGGGTGGCGCGGCCCTGCTATAATCGATAATAAGGTGTTGTAAAACATTGTGTGTTAAGTAAATACATATAACCTAAAGTCTGACAGAAACGCACTATTACTATTAGCTTGCTAAAAATATGTGTATATCGTACTTTTAGGGCTGGCAAGAACAAAAACGGACATTTTATTATTACAAGTTATTTTATTTTGTCTAGAGTTGCGGTATCTAGATAATAAATAAAATATATAGATTAATCTCTGTTATTTACATTAATTTTAAATTAAACGATTTGTCATAGAGAAACTATATTATATTTGCTAATATAATATTTAGCATTAAATTTAAGAAAAAAAAGTAAAATTTATCAATAAGTGACGTTTGAAAATTGCAATAATTACTTTCCAGTGTACAATAATAGTAGTTTTATTAAAAAAAAAACGAATGAATAGTTTCGATATTGGCGTCATCGACGTAAATTATATGTATTTTACTAAACAAATTTCTTATAAATGAATAGTTGATAAAACCCGGATATAGATGCTGCAGACACTAGATTTTTAATGCAGAAAGCGGTTGATCACTGTCATGCGCACTAGTAAATTTTAATCATAACGCTATTGCGCAATATCAATCCTATGTTTGTGTTTGGTTTGGGGTGATTGTGTAGTGAAGCTTGCTGCCTATTATTAGCGTCCATATTGATTACACTAGTGGTATTGAAGAAAGGGCTGTGAGCATTAACTACAATCAATTTAATGTAGATTGTGAAGTATTCACAGAAAAGAATAATAAAAACAAAAAAAAATAGTAAAATACATTAATCTTACTGGTTGTATACGATTATTATTTGCAATCAGTAAAACAAAAACAAGTGTTGAATAAATTGTAAAATTTCTGGTGCCCCAAGTTATCCTATGGCATCGTTGTATGTGGGTGATTTGCACGGCGATATTACTGAAGCATTGCTGTTTGAAAAGTTCTCAAGTGCTGGCCCTGTTTTATCAATTCGTGTCTGTAGAGATATGATCACTCGACGTTCTCTTGGTTATGCGTATGTGAATTTCCAGCAACCTGCTGATGGTAAGTAATATTAATTATTATAATATTACGTTTAAGTTAAGCTTAGCAGTCTGAATGCACATCTCGTACATTGCAACTACTTGAAGTTAAAGTTACCAAGGCCATTATCTGAATTGAAAATTAACTTGATATGTTTAAATTCTAAAGAAAAAAAGGGATAGTGCATTGGACTGAAATCCACTGCAATTTCTGGTGTCTGTGCAAATTAAGATATCTGCATTTTAAAGTAAAAGTTGTAGAATCTAGCATTAATTTAACTCAAATTTTACATGCATTGATTATATTAGATAACCTAGTAACCTCATTTCTTTGTCTTTTACTACAGTACCCTACTTTGTCTTTAAAGTTTGTACAAGTGTTTAATTTATATGGATAAAAAGTAAATTATAGCCACAGTATAATTCTCGATTGAAAATAATGATATGAAGTTCAATAGAATTACATATCCGGTTGCGAACCACTGTTATTGGATTTTAATAAAAAAGTGCCAACTTTAAAGCTCATCTTATATTCATACAATAATATACTAAATCAAAAAATGCGAATCATTTAAGTTCAAGTGAAAAATAATTTTTAGTTCTTAAATCATGTCCGTACACTTTGGTGTTTTTTAAATTTCTAATTGCTTAAAAACCAACTTAATAAATCTGTACTAAATTATATGATAAACATAAAACTGAGAATTATTCAGATTTAATTACAATAAAAGTGAAAATTCATGATACTTAAATATGTTTAATTTGCACTGGGATACGTTCTGTTATTATTAAGGATTGCTTGGAAACCATTTTCATTTGAAGGTGGGAAGGGTCATTAGTGAAATATGTGCAGGTTGCATTAAGTGAAGTCTCTTAATCAAGGTATCCCACAAACACTTTTCATATAAGAACAAAGCATGTAAATTTTAGTTAGATAAGACATGTGGTAATAAAGCGACTTTACATAAAAACCAAAAAATTCAGTAATGAGACGTGCTCGGGTTAGAGTTATGTGAGACTGGTTGCTAATAAAAGTACACTTTTCTCATAAGAGCAGAATCATTTATTATTGAGACTTGCATAGGTTACAATTGTAAAAGGGAGGTTTTTAACAATATATCCCGAAAATAAAACACACAATAGTATTACCAAACGGTTGTCACATGTATTTATCGATATATTTAGAAAACGAAGGTAGATCCCATACAGGAAAACGGTTGTAATGCATTTTCAGTTTGTGAAAAATACTTTCATTTTGACTTGTACATATACTTATTATAGAATCGACAAAGTTTTGCCGTTGATTCACTTTTAATATATACAGGACTACTCCCCCGGCGAACTAAGATCTAATATAAATGCCACTTAATGAAACTAGAATGTGCACAATTGTGTATAATTAATATTAATACAGTCTCTGAACGGTTTCAAACGTACACAATATAATCTGTTTCATCTATTTGAACAATGTGTCTGAGTTTTATTTCATAATTTTTACTTTTTAGTCCATATGAAGAAAAGTTTGATTATTGTGACAAATTTCAAAAAATCTCTTATTTTTGAGGTCCCTGAGGCCGTTCAGAGGGTTTTTGACTTGACGTGTAGCTAGTGTTGGAATTCACGGAAGTTTGTCTTAGAATATTCGGAAATATTGGAAATATTTCCGAAAATTCGGCAACTGTTTTTGCGAATATTTGTAAAATTATTTTGTATTTTGACATAACTCAAAAAAAACTTTAAAAATAATAAATTAATATATTTTTTGCATGGATAGTTTTAAAGGTAATTAACATAAATAAACAGGGATCTCCAAGTTCCAAGATTACATCTTGCAGCAGAAAATTTAATGTTAAATTCTCAGAGGCGACGAGATGTTGCTAAATTATTAGAGCTAACACTTATCCGTGATATCTGGCTGCTCTAAGAATTTTGTGGTGACTTCCTGTGTCCCAGTGTTTGCCTGGTTTCTGCCCTCGTTGACGAAGTTCTGATACGATATATGATGAACGATAGGAGAGGAACGGAAGGGGGGAATCGCTTGTTGATAAGTCTGAGCACTAGAACACACGTCAACCCTCAAAGGAAGTCTGTAGTCAAATCCTTTGTTTCGATACATTCTCTCCCACAAAAATGTTCATTACTCCAGGAAAGATTAAGGTTCTCTGACGCACATTGATGGGTACAACGCCATACAAAGCATAAGAAATACAATTGTTGCATGTTCTCAGGCCACAAAAATAAGCCAGTGGCCGGACTTTTTGTGCAAACCAAAACTTTGCGTGGTTTCCACCTACGTCTGCATTAAAACGTTAATATGGTGGGAATTTTCTCGTGTGAGGTTTTTGAAAGTCCCCTAAACTGAAGTAATACAATAAATGTTAAAGCTTTTAATAAAAAATGTAACAGTGTTTAGATTATTTTGTTTAGGCACTTTGTTCCAGTTATAAATTATAATACTATAGTGCTCTCCACTGCCACTCTGTATATATTTATTGATGTCATTTCTGAATTAGTTAATATCCTGACTTGTGTTTTGGGCACATTTTTTGTTCGGCAGGTTATGTAACGGATCCTTGAGATCTTTTAATATATTTTCATTTAAATGACATATATCTCTCTCAAACAAATCTTTAATCTTTCTTCAAGATAAGTCCATCACTGCTAAAGTTTGAGTTGAATATGCGTTTCTCTAATGGAAATCTGAATACAAAAAAAAGGAAACAAAAATTTCAGAACCATAAACCTCACAAGGTCATGAACCCTTACATTTTTACAAAAAAGCTTTTAAAAACTATATTATAATACAGATTTGGTAATATCTAAACCACTATACAACAGACTACATGCAGGTTTAAAATAAAGGAAATAGATAAGTAAACCAAAATCTTCAGAATAGAAGCCACATGTTATGACATTATTAGGCGCTTTGTAAAACGTAACTGGTACACACCGCACACTAGGGCCACAAGGGCATCCTGTCGTTATTAAATATTACATCTTTGCTACTCCTGTCCTGATGAGCCCCAATAAGGGCAAAACGCGTTGACGACAGGATGCCCTTGTGGCTAATATTGAGTCACTTGCCATTAAATTTCATTCTTTGATATTATTTTAAGACTCATTAAATTTACTTATTCTTTATAATTATAATCTTGGGCTATGGAAAAAGGCAGTTGAGCCGGATCTCCTCCGTGCCGACTGTTGATAAAACCTGCAAAGTCAAGTGAAACAGCACGGTGGCACAAATTGTGGGCTAGGTGATACTGTACTTCCCATAATGTGTTAAATATTACATCTTTGCTACTCCTGTCCTGATGAGCCCCAATAAGGGCAAAACGCGTCGACGACAGGATGCCCTTGTGGCTAATATTGAGTCACTTGTCATTAAATTTCATTCTTTGATATATATATATATTGCTATGCTATTCGCGGAATTATCATGCCCCTACTTTGGGCTGTTATTATTATTACTATGAACTGGAATTCTTGATCCCTTCTAGCGCCTTATTAATTTTCTACGTACTCTAAATTATTGGACCACCATTTTAATATTCACTATAAATTGTAGTTATCTCCTCCGCCGGCTGTCTTCTTAATATTGCAATCAACTGGACTTTATCTTCAAACAACTTTATCTACCAATGGCAAAATTCGATACGTTACGACATTGCGGGTTATCAATTTCCTATTCAACTTGTGGCTCCGCCTTTGTACTATTTAAATCTTATGACCTCGGCTAGCATTTATTTGGAATTATAAAATTCAGTAAATTTCGATTTTATATAATGAAACCAATATGTTATGTACAGCTTTTGAAATTATTTGTAATACATTTTTTTAATTAGTTAACCTTATAAATTTCATTTATTAACAACCATCTACTATTTACTCAAAAACCCAAAGTCACCAAAAAAAAAACTTATTATCTTTACCAACAAAGTGTAGAATATTCTAAACCTGTTATCATTATTACTCATTCTATACGTATGCAACCTCTTTTGTTGACTTTTTCACAAGCATATCATATTTAGCAAATTCAATATTAAAAATAAAATAAAAATTTATATAGAAAAACAAATGTCATAACTAAAAATCTGACCTGGTTTTATCTTTTTTCACATCGACGCTTCCAATAAAAATGATCTTCCCCAATTCTGGATTCCATTCAAATTATTGCCATTACGCTATGGACCACCATTATTAAATTATACACCCCAATTTATTTCAATTTTTCAAACTTAGACTTTTATCATTCTTGCCCCAGACTTAAAATTGTAGTTTGTTTCACCCCTGTACTTCAAAATTGTATTATTCTTCTTTTCCCCTGGACATCTAAATTGTATTACTGTATTTTTCCCTTAACATCAGAATCATAGTCTATTTCCCTCAGACCTCGAAGCCCTATTATTTTTCTGTCTTAGTTTACAATAAATTCATTAAAAGCGTACTTACGTTTAAACAGCAATTATTATCTTCATATTCGCACTCATTTTATTTCACTTTTATAAATATTACGTATTACTTTGTTTTAATGGTAACGCACTTCGGCCTTCGTTGAGTTCAAAACTGACTTTCTTATCAAGGTGCTTGCTAATATATTTTCGAATTCCCACTCCATCTGTGGGTATGGTCTGGAACTCGTCGCTTGTTTCTGACCAATCAAATAATTTCATTTAGAGCAGTTTCTAATGTAATGCTCCACGATTCCCCATAATCACAACCTGCCCGCAGCTGTCCTTCGTTATCAACATGCTGTATTTTGATAGATTACTTGCTTTTCCATAAACAACTGATGCAACTCGACTTTAAATTTTCATGTTTACATGCGATTCACGCAATTTTTAATCATTTCTCTTATCAAAAATGGTTAGATCTTTGTACGCATTTATATTAACTACCTGAAACTCTATTTCTATATCCGTATTAATTTAATCGTCTGGAACTCTTTTTTTAATGCGTGTCTAATTACATTTTATCATTTATTTCTAAATATACGCGTGCTTCCACTGAAAAATCTCCTTATTTGTTTTACCTAAATTAACTAAACTTTATCTACAGGGTATTTAATATTTACTATCTACTTAATACATGTATTTCTCATTCCTACGCCAACTATGCGTCTTCCTATGTTTACCTGCGTCGCCCAAAAACTATTTCTACTTTATATACAGGGTGTTGACTACTTACTATCTACAAACTATGTCTATTTCTTAATTATTTCCTTAAATAAGTGCAGTTTTCTGCTGCCTATTCTAATTACTCATTCCTGAACGACCTTTACTATAACGTGCACCCTGAAACAACCCCTTATCACAGCAATATATATATATATATATATATAAATTTATAAAAAAATTCTTACCCTATTGATTTCTGCTTCAAGAATCTTCAGCAGCTTCCCTGGCTAGCTTAGCTGTGCCTCTTCTCGTATACCTAAATTTACAATCATTCTTCCTTCCCACTTGCACACCATTCAATAAAATCACCAAATAATACAACAATCATACAATCTTTTATTTATCGCTATTTACAGCCAAATTTTACCGGTATAAACAGTTTGGTACACTAATTATAACTCAATAAGTGATATGGTTTAAAGTCCTTGTTTTAAATTATTATTTGCAAACATATTTAATATAATATGAGTAGATGGGCCCCAAATAATACCCTAAATGTATTGTACACCACTGGAGTATGGTGAGCTCATAATAACCCAGTTTATTAATGTATGCCTTTTACCTTGCATAAACTAATACAAAACTAATAGACCCGTTTACCCTTAACAATCCAATTTATATTCATAATAAAATTTAGTAAGTTTTAAATACACCCTTTTTCAATATTTTTAAATAACCCCAATAATTGTCCAGTACACGTATCTTTTCCGATACGTTTATATAACCATAAATAACCCCAATATTCACTCACACATCACCAAATAATACAAAAGTTTATTAGATAACAGAAATTTCAAATAAGTTACCTGGAGAAAACTTCAGGCCTCCATCCCTTCGACGATGCTCACCAGAACCCCTTGGCTTCGTGACTATGCGCTCTGATACTCCATATATTCATAGATTATAACCCCAATAAATTCGCCAAGCGCCTTACTTTAAATTACCATTCTATAACAGCATACAAACTCACGTATATTATACTTCTATTTATTGATTTACTAGCCTGGTATGGTATTAGTTGGACCTCAGTTAATTTAATTCACTCAACACTACTCACGTTAATAACTATAAGGCCTCAACTACCAAGTTGCAAGTGCTAGCACTACATTTACTGTATTATGAATATTTTTAAATACTCACATAACAAAAAACTCTACTATAACGTCGGTCTATCGTTGTAAAGTAATATAAAGCGATGAGAATATAAAGAGAGCCTTTCTACTTTTCTTAGAGTATTTATATTTTTCAAAATGCTACCCTTAGGACACACTTCACCCGAAAAACTTATTTTCAAATAACAATTCTGCAAATTTTGATATAACCGACTTGAAGATTCCTGAAATTCACTCCGTGAACGCGTCGTATGATCCGAAATCGCTCCCACCTGTCGCATGTTTGTACGTTTGTAAAACTATCTGTTCCCAACCAATGATTCTATTCTGTGTTGTCATAAAACCCCGCCTGTACTATTTTTATCTCTGTCTTATGCGTATTTGATGTCGCGTTCTAAACCCCACTTGAGTTATATAAAATTGATATTGCTGACATCTTCTCATCACTCCACATGGATTAGTACGTGCGTTGCGAATACCAATGCTTTTATATCCGTCTCTATCTGTAGCATATTATCGATCGTGCGTCTCCCCTGCTCTTTAAGAACTTTGTTTGCTTGTTATTCGAACCACCTGACGGTTGAAAACTATTTTCTATGAAGTCCTGCTTCACTATGCTGATAATTTCGAAGAATGTAACCTTTTAAAAATGCAGGTGTTCTTAATTATAGTCCGTTTAAAACAACAATTCTTGGAGTTTATATTTTACCGAATCCGATGAAACTGACGTTCTTGTTACCAAGAAACCTTTTGCCTTGGGATTATTGATTTTCTTTACCTTGGTGTGTTTTTTAATACTTTTACATGTTGAATTAAAATAAATTAAATTAATTTTGCGTTTCTATTTGTTTTTAAAACTGGTTTTCTTTATGTACCTTTAACCTTTCAATAATTAATTTTAAAAATACGTCAATACTTGTCCGTTTAAATTAAATAAATTTTGCGGGTAAATAATATGTTCTTTTCTCTATACAGGGTGGTCGAAATTGCATTGCTACCTCCTCATATGTCCGTGGTGTGTCTACCCGGTTAGTATTCTGATTTTCCCTAGTGTTTGTCGTTGTCCTCCTCATGTCTGGTGAACTGTTTTGTCTTGTCATGCTCGGTCTAGGTGCAGGTCCCCTACTTACACTGTTGCTTCTGAAAAACGTCAGTCTATTGTATGAAAAATTGGTCCCCTGTCTTGCGTAGTTGTCTTGTCTTTGATCGAATCTAACTGTATTCACCTGTCGTTCCCTATTTTCACGAGGTCGTCCACTACTCACGTCATCATACCTTTGCAGGTACTCCAAAAACATCTCTCTGTCCACAATATTTTGCAACGCTACATGTTGCCTCACCTCAACCTCGAAATGTCGTGATAAATACTTAATTATTTGTCTGTCAGTCAGTGGTGGATTTAGTTGCTTGGCTATGCTATACTTTTGTATAGCATATTGCTCCCTACTTCCTGCAAACTCCTCTTTAAATTTTCCTGTAATAAGATTGTCTCGTACTTGGTCCTGTCGATGTTCACTCCAGTAATGTTTAAGAAATCTGTCCTCAAAGTCATTGTACGTGTCAATTTCCTGTCCGATTAAATTGTACCAAGCTTCAGCATGATCTTTCAGTAACGCTTTTACAACATTAAGTTTCGCCTGTTCGTCATACAAATTATTAACCAAGCCTCTAATGTTATTGATAAATATCTGAAGATTTACCCTACTATCCCCATAAAATTTCATTTGTTGATCCAGTGACATATTACCTGTTACAAATCTTGGACCATCCCCCATCAAAGTTGCTACATTTTGTTTAATACCGGTCACTTCTCTCTCGACCCTACCTAACTGATCCCTACATGAGTCCGTTACCTCTGTCATTTTAACGTTAATTTTGTCCTCACAGAAGATCCTCACTTCTGTCCGTAATTGTCCCATTTCCTGATTTAAACCTCTAATATCCCGCTCATTTTTATCTACCCTATTTTCTACTTCCCCCATTTTTACCGTTAACCTATTTTTAAAATCATTAAATTCTTGGGTAGACTTATCAATCTTTGCACCTAATGTTTCTGTCATTTTCTCCAATTTCCGATTTGATTCCTCACTCATCTGCTCTAATTTCCGGTTCGATTCGGCACTCATTTGTTCAAGTTTCCTGTTTGATTCTTCCCTGCCTACTCGCATCTCCTCTAACATTCTCATTATCAATTCATTACCTTGTTTCCCTGATTTCGTCCTTGACTGAACCCTACTACCTCCAGCTTCCTCCATTTTTCTTGCTTTATCAAATAAGACACTATCGTCACTTCCAATTTCCACTCCTTGACTTCTTAACCACTCCTTTCTCTGCATACGTTCAAATTACTCCCACACCCACTCAAAATTATTTTTAAATTTATACAAGACAGCTCTCTCTCTCAGATCGCCAGTTTCCTGGAATAAAATTGCTTACATTTTATTTGGAGCTCAAGCCTCACGTTCGGGTTGCCATAAGAGTGCTGTGGATCCGTGTTTTAGAATCGAATGTGTCATAAAATACTTTTTCCAAAAATAAAAATTTTTAAAAAAAAATTCTTACTCGTTGATTTTTTGCTTCACTAATCTTCAGCAGTTTCCCTGGCTAGCTCAGTTGTGCCTCTTCTCGGATACCTAAATTTACAATCATTCTTCCTTCCCACTCGCACACCATTCAATAAAATCACCAAATAATATAACAATCATACAATCTTTTATTTACCGCTATTTACAGACAAATTATTCACAGGTATAAACAGTTTGGTACACTAATTATAACTCAATAAGTGATATGGTTTAAAGTCCTTGTTTTAAATTATTATTTGCAAACACATTTAATACAATATGAGTAGATGGGCTCCAAATAATACCCTAAATTTATTGTACACTGGAGTATGGTGAGCTCATAATAACCCAGTTTATTAATGTATGCCTTTTACCGTGCATAAACTAATACAAAACTAATAGACCCGTTTACTCTTAACAATCCAATTTATATTCATAATAAAATTTAGTAAGTTTTAAATACACCCTTTTCCAATATTTTTAAATAACCCCAATAATTGTCCAGTACACGTATCTTTTCCGATACGTTTATATAACCATAAATAACCCCAATATTCACTCGCACATCACCAAATAATACAAAAGTTTATCAGATAACAGAAATTTCAAATAAGTTACCTGGAGAATGCTTCAGGCCTCCAACCCTTCGACGATGCTCACCAGAACCCCTTGGCTTTGAGACTATGCGCTCTGATACTCCATATATTTATAGATGATAACCCCAATAAATTCGCTAAGCGCCTTGCTTCAAATTACCATTGACAGCATACAAACTCACGTATATTATACTTCTATTTATTGATTTACTAGCTTGGTATGGTATTAGTTGGACCTCGGTTAATTTAATTCACTCGACACTACTCACGTTAATAACTATAAGGCCTCAACTACCAAGTTACAAGTGCTAGCACTACATTTACTATATTATGAATATTTTTAAATACTCACATAACAAAAACTCTACTATAACGTCGGTCTATCGTTGTAAAGTAATATAAAGAGAGCTTTCCTACTTCTTTTAGAGTATTTATATTTTTCAAAATGCTACCCCCAGGACACACTTCACTCGAAAAACTTATTTTCAAATAACAATTCTGCAAATTTTGATATAACCGACTTGAAGATTCCTGAAATTCACTACGTGAACGCGTCGTATGATCCGAAATCGCTCCCACCTGTCGCATGTTTGTACGTTTGTAAAACTATCAGTTTCCAACCAATGATACTATTCTGTGTCGTCATAAAACCCCACCTGTACTATTTTTATCTCTGTCTTATGCGTATTTGATGTCGCGTTCCAAACCCCACTTGAGTTATAGAAAATCGATATTGCTGACGTCTTCTCATCACTCCACGTGGATTAGTACGTGCGTTGTGAATACCAATGCTTTTATATCCGTCTCTATCTGTAGCATATTACCGATCGTGCGTCTCCCCTGCTCTTTAAGAGCTTTGTTTGCTTGTTATTCGAACCACCTGATGGTTGAAAACTATTTTCTATGAAGTCCTGCTTTATTATGCTGATAATTTCGAAGAATGTAGCCTTTTCAAAATGCAGGTGTTCTGAATTATAGACCGTTTAAAACAACAATTCTTGGAGTTTATATTTCACCGTATCCGATGAAACTGACGTTCTTGTTTGTTACCAAGAAACCTTTTGCCTTGGGATTATTGATTTTTTTTACCCTGGTGTGTTTTTAAAACTGGTCTTCTTTATGTACCTTTAACCTTTCAATCATTAATTATAAAAATATGTCTATTTCTGTTCGTTTAAATTAAATAAATTAAATAAATTTTGCGGGTAAATAATATGTTCTTTTCTCTATACAGGGTGGTCGAAATTGCATTGCTTACCCCAAATTTAACCCTTTGAATCCATAACAATATATATATATATATATATATATATATTGCTGTGGTATCGGGGACAGTCTCTGGAACACTCGAACCTTTTTCTAACAACCATTCAAGCCCCACGAATTGGGCGTCATAAGATTGCCGTGGTATCGGGAATTAGAGTTTTTAACATCGAGCCAGCGTCATCCAATACTTTTCAAAAAAAAATTTAAAAAAAATTCAAAAAACAATTCTTACCCTGTTATTTCCTGCTTCAGCGATCTTTAGCTGCTTCCCTGACTAGCTCAGCTGTGCTTCTTCTCGGATACCTAAATATTCAACCATTCTTCTTTCACACTCGCACACCATTCAATAAAATCACCAAATAATACAACAGTCATACAATCTTTTATTTACCGCTATTTACAGACAAATTATTCACATGTATAAAAACAGTTTGGTACATTAATTACAAACTCAAAATGTGATATGTTTTAAAGTCCTTGCTTTTCTAATTATTTGCAAACAAATTTAATAAAATATGAGTAGATGGGCCCCACATAATACCCTAAATTGATTGTACACTGGAGTATGGTGAGCTCATAATAACCCAGTTTATTTAGTATATGCGTTTTACATTGCATAGATTAATACAAAATTAATAGACCCGTTTACCCTTTACAATCCAATTTATATTCAGAATAAAATTTAGTAAGTTTTAAATACGCTCTTTTTCAATATTTAAATAACCCCAATAAATTGTCCAGTGCATGTATCTTTTCCAATAAGTTTATATAACCATAAATAAACCCCAAAATTCACTCACACATCACCAAATTTCACAAAAGTTTATCATACAACAGAAATTTCAAATAAATTACCCGGAGAATGCTTCAGGCTTCCATTCCTTTGACGAAGATTACTAGAACGCCTTGGCTTCGTGACCATGCGCTGTGATACTGAGCGGATTCACAGACGATAACCCCAATTATTCGCCAAGCGCCTTGTTTCAAAGTACCATTCCATAACAGCATACAATCCTGGTTGTTTGTGATGCTTACACACATATATTATGCTTCTATTTATTGATTTTCTAGCTTGGTATAGTAGTAGCCGGACCTCTAGTAATTTAATTTACACTACACGTATCTCGCGTTAGTAAATAGAAGGCCACTACTACTCAGTTACACGTGCTAGCACTATATTTACTGTATTATGAACATATCTAATACTCACATAACAAAAACTCTAGTATAATGTTGGTCTATCGTAGTAAAGTAGTATAAAAACGACGAGAAGACAAAGAGAACCCCAATAATTTAGCTAGAGTATTTATATTTTTCAAAAATGCTACCTCCCGGACACACTTCACGCGAAAAGCTTATTTTCAAATTAAAATTCTGCAAATTTTGATACAACAGTGTTGAAAATTCCTGAAATTTACTCCGTGGACGTGTACGTATCCGAAATCGCTCCCACCTGTCGCGTTTGTCTACGTTTGGAAAACTGTCTGTTCTTAACCAATGATACTATTCTGTGTCGTCATAAAACCCCGCCTGTAATATTTTTATCTCTGTCTGATGCATGTCTGCTGTCGCGTTCAAAACCCCACTTGAGTTATAGAAAATCGATATTGCTGACAGCTCATATCTACTTCACGTGTATTAGTATGTGCGTTTTCAATATCAACGCTTTTATCTCTGTCTCTATCTGTAATATATAACCGATCGTGCATCTCCCTTGCTCTTTAAGAAATTTGTTAGCTTGTTGTTCGAACCAACTGACAGTTGAAATTATTTTCTATGAAGTCCTCTCTTATCATGCTCATAATTTCGACGAATGTAACCTTTAAAAATGCAGGTGTTCGTTTATTATAGACCGTTTAGCACAACAATTCTTGGAGTTTATATTTTGTTGTATTAGATAAACTGACGTTTGCTTGTTACAAAGAAACCTTTTTGCCTTTGAATTATTCATTTTCCTTACCCTAGTGGGTTTTCTAATGCTTTTTCGTGTTGAATTAAAATAAATTAAAATTAATTATGCGTATTCTATTTGTTTTAAAACTTTTTCTTTATGTACTTTTAACCTTTCAATCATTAATTTTAAAAATACGTCAATAGTTGTCTGTTCTCCCTAAATGAATTAAATAAATTTTGCGCGTAAATAATTTGTTCTTTTCTCTATACAGGGTGGTTGAAATTTTATTGCTTACCCCAAATTTAACCCTTTGAATCCACAACTATATATATATATATATATATATATATTTTCTTATGCTCCCCCCCTCTCGCTTTTTATTTATTAATTTTATATTTTATATATGATATGAAAATATTCACTTTATATTTCGTGCTTTATCTACGTTTGGTCGGTTTATAAAACAAAAACTGTATTAATATGCCTCGACTATTAGAAATTCGCCTTCCCAGGGTATCCACCTACTTACCGTGGGTTCGGTGGTAAGTAGATGTGCAATGCACCAACCAAACAGCACTACCTTTATTTTTGTACCTGTAATCTTTTACTTGTATGCCAAAATTTTATAACAGATCCACGTAGCCTTGTGCCAAATAAATTAATATTACCAATTTTTTGACTTTGACGTTCAAAACACACAGTACTCACCTGTTTTACACGTTGCTGTCGGCCTCTCTGAAAACTGGCTTAAAATCTCATTCGCCGTATGCGTCTTTACAATGCGTGGCACTATCACTACGAATAATCTGCTGTCTAGACTCCAGGTTTCTTTATGTTAATTTTTATATCCCCAAATCTAAAATAAATATGACCAAATTTAGAATTTTGCCTAATTTCAATTTTACTTCCCCTGCTCCAATTTTCCTGATGTTATATCTTCTTTACTCGTACTAATCCTCCTGCTACTCCAATGCTTTCTTTTTTCTTAATCCGCTCGTTCCAAATCAATGCTTTCTTTTTCCTTTATCTGCTTTTTCCAAATTACTGCTGCCTTCTAATTACCATTCAATACCATTCTATCCATAATACCATATCCAAATCAATTCCAATAGTTTCTCCTTCAGTTTCATAAATCCTATTCAATACCTTTCTGCCTTTAATCAACTCGTTCCAATATCCAACTATTTATTCCGCCTGTTTCAATCTATTCCACTCTTATACTTTCTACTCGTCGTTACTATTATTATATTTTTATTACTCTCGCTTGTCCGTACTCTTCTTTATATAAATTAAACTCTTAAACTTTTCAAAATCATTTATTAACTCTTTATAATATTCAAAACTTAGCGCAGTTTACAAAAACACGTCTTACTACCAAAATGTTTATAAATCGACTCTTATTTACTTTATCCTAGGTGATTATTATAATTAAAATATGCCTACTCTTCTATTCATTTTATACATTTTCTATCCAATAAAATCGTCCCAACAAGATCGTGTCACTAATACCTTATAATCGTTCTTTTACACTTTACTATTTCATATCTAAATGTTCACTCATTGGTTCCTAATACTGCATCACCCTTCAATCATATTTGACAATACTTTTCACTTATAATTTTGATATTACAGGTTTGTCCAAAGGTTGATTCTACTAAAATAAGTGTCGAAATGTTTCACATATATACCTGGATCTGTGTGGTGAATAGTGGAATTTCTACAGACGCATCCGGTTTTTCGATTAGCAAATGTACATTCTATGGCTCATTAATATACAACTCAGTGTAAATCCTTGAATACTGTGCTTTCTCACGTCATCAAGTCATTGTTTTACGTCTTGGCACTTATACTTTGACTATTATACTCCAAATACTTTAACATTTGTAAAGTACGGCAAACATAAAATTTTCAGTTACGGGATCTGATATTTGGCTTTCTTTGGCATACACTACCTTCATACAAATAACCTTTATACCCTTTTTTCTCTTACTGACACTTTAATATATATACTTTTTATGTGTTTAATAACCTCACTTATGAGTGAACAAAAATGTGCTTTTGGATTAAATAATTCGTTTTGTAAGTGCATATATATGAAAAAAAATTTGATAGTATATAAAATTTGATTATATACCTATTTTAACCAATTTTGGTTTAGTTTGTTGAAAGCTTCTTAGAGAAAATTTTGTCCTTAACACAACTATCGTAATCCCCTGAAACTTTATCTTGGTATATCTACTTTCTCAAACACTATAGTACAATGAATCCCGTACACCTTAAAACTTTTGAAATGATCTTTGATTTGGAGTCGCGGAATATTCAAGCAGCAACCAACCAAAATGATAGGCGATTGCAGTTAAAAGCTATATTAGCTCAAGAAGCTAACAGTCAACCAATTCCTTGTGTAATAGTCTCTAACCTACCTCAAAATACCTTTGAAATTAAACAATCTCTTGACGATATTAACAATATACTTCATAAAACCTATGCAGAACCCACCGAGATTGAGCTTAAACGCATTAGATCGCGTATAATCCATTTGAAACAGCGAATAGATTTATTGTCGTTATTTAACGATGAACAAGCCAACGAAACCAGACAAACCTTCCTATCTGACATTCTCTTACTCGAAGAAATCGTCCTCGAAAAACTTAACTTAGATTTAGATGTAAATTTACCTACTGTTCTCTCTAATTTAACAATTTCCGAACCTATATCGTCTGCGAAATTGATACCAGTATACAAATGGGGTATATCTTTTCAGGGCTGCGATTCCCAAATCTCGTTAATGTCATTCCTAGATAGAGTAGATGATTTTAAAATTTCTCGTAACTGTACAGACAAAGATTTATTTGTCTCTGCAGGCGAATTATTTTCCGGTTCTGCCTTGATTTGGTATAGAAATATACGAAACCAGACTTCTTCCTGGGAAGAATTAGTTACGTGTTTAAAACGCGATTGCTTACCCATGGCTATATCACCGATCTCTGGTATGAAATAAAAAATCGTACCCAGTGACCTAACGAAAACGTAATCTCTTTTATCACGTCAATGGAAGCTTTATATAGTGGATTAGAAAAAAACCACCAGAACCCGAAATTATAGACCAACTTCTTAGAAATTTGAACCCATATTTCTGAACGTTTAGCCTTACAACACATCTCTTCTTTACCTCACTTTAAAGATTTATGCCGCTCGCTTCAAGAAGTGAAATTGCGTGTAGATAAATACTGTCCTCCCCCAGAAAAACAATCTGGCTATTAGAACCAGACCTAGCAAGCCAGTCTGAACCCTCTCGTAAACTATCTAGTATTACTCTTCCTGCTTCCCCTTCAACTAACTCACTTACCTGTTGGAATTGTAAGAAAAATTGGCATACCTATTATGTGTGCACATATCCCAAAAATATTTTTTGTTATGGTTGTGGTCGTAGCAATACCTATAAATCTAGATGCACAAATTGTAACCTTAACTTATCGGAAAACTCCCGCAGAGATATTCCTACTCGGGACGTGAATATCTCTAGGAATCAAAATCGTCCTCAACACCAACTATTCAACGCACCCAGATGTCAATAGATTTAAAGCATAAAATTACTTCCAATATTAAACCTTTATCTAATGTATCTAATAATAATAATGCCGCTACCTTAAACTCACAGAAGAACTTACCTCCCTTATCTGAAGTACGTCGTACTATCCCGGCCGAATGGTCAAATTGGCTGAAAACAGTTAAAATCTCTCGAAACTCCGGACACCTCTTACTGCAAAAGGTGGAGCAACTAGCCTTAATAGCCCATACCTTTTATCATAAAAATTCTGCTGCCTTACAACTTAGGCGGCTCCGTGGCGTAGTGATATGTGTGTGACTACTACGCCCAAGGTCCCGGGTTTGTATCCCGACACGGTCTGCTTGAAAAATGTTAGACGAGAATGAGAGATAAAATGGAGGTCTCATGTGAGTGTTGTCACGCACGTTAAAGATCCCTACCTTGCTTGAAACAGCAAGGGTTCGGCATAATTCCAAATTTTCCAGGTAAAAAAACTCGCTTCCTGGCCAATGTAGTACCTTCGGGTGGAGCATTGGAAAATCAAAAAAATCAAATGTAATGCCTTACAACTTGTTAAAAACCTCTCGGCATTCGCCCCCACTTACCTATTTCTATTGGTTCCTTAAATGTAATCGCTTTATTGGACACGGGTTCGTCATGTTCTCTTATAAATAACGAAGGCTTACAGCAATGATCTGAACAAAATATTAAATTTCAGGTTATTCCGGAAAAAACCTCTATAAATTTATCTAACGATAATAAAATATATGTAACTGGTTCCCTTAAACTAAAAATTCGAGTAGAGTCACTTGAACGTGATGTTCCATTTTTGATTGTACCCACATTAGCTTACCCATTTCTACTTGGCGCGATTTTTGTAAACTTTTTAATTTATCTTTATATTTTCAAGATTTTTCTTTGCAAGCTTCTCTCAAAACAAATTCTTGTGCGTCTGCTGGAATATCTAATAAAATTTCTCTTACCGATTCCCAAAATGCAATTCTTAACTCTACCATTGACATATTTCGTGAATTAAATACCTCTGAACTTGGTTGCATCACTACTGCAACACATATTATTTCTACGGATGATGCGGTTTCTTTTAAACAACGTCAGTATCCGTTATTGCCTGCATTACAAAAACATTTGTATTCCGAAATAGATAAACTGTTCGAATCCGGTGTTATCTCTCCTTCGAATTCGCCATGGATGTTTCCCGTGTTATTAGTCCGTACGAAAAATAATGAATGGCGTGTTTGCTTTGACGGTAGAAAACTTAACTCAGTAACTGTGCCCGATGCCTATCCCTTACCTGTAATGATTCTATTCTAAGCCGGCTTTGAAATGCTAAATGTATTTCATTATCGATCTTAGACAAGCTTTTTATCAGATCCCTCTTGACTTATCTTCACGTCCAAAAACTGCTTTTTGTGTTCCAGGTCATGGTCTTTTTGAATATAATTTCTTGCCATTTGGTCTCTGTAACGCACCACAAACTTTACAACGTACTATGGATCAAACGTTAGGTCCTATCTTACACCAGGAACGTACCTTTGTATTTTTAGACGACATATTAGTTATCTCAAGTTCCTTTGAAGAATATATCGATACACTCAGTGAAGTTGCTGAATGCTTAAATGCAGCAGGTTTTAAAATAAATTGGGAAAAATGTCAATTTTGCTGTTCCTTTCTTACATTTCTTGGTTTTATTATTGATGGAACTGGTCTACGGGCAGATCCTGCTAAAGTCGACGCTATTACTAAATTTAAAACACCCAAGACTGTTACCGAAACTAAACGTTTAATAGGAATGATTAGCTACTATCGTATTTTTCTACCTAATCTCTCAACTATATCTACACCCATTACTGCCTTAATTAAAAATAAAAAGAAAAGCCAATCTGTCGAATGGAATTCAGAAGCTCAGCAGGCTTTTGAACAAATTAAAACATAATCACTTCTGCACCTATCTTAATCTCGCCCAATTTTGATGAAAGATTTTATATACAAACCGATGCCTCACTTACTGGGGCAATGTTGTTTCAAGTAAGCAACGGATTAGAACACCCTATCGCTTATGCTAGTCGTGTTTTAACTTCTGCTGAACAAAATTATTCAGCTACCGAACATGAATTATTAGGGGTTATCTTTGGCAATGAAAAATTTACAGGATATGTTGAAGGTACACATTTTACAGCAATTACTGATTGTGCAGCCCTCACATGGTTGAATAACTTAAAACAATCCGCAGGTCGGTTGGCAAGATTTACCTTTGATGTTCGGCATAGACCTGGCAAATTAAATATCGTATCTGATGCCTTATCTCGTGATGTCGCTTTTCTTAACCTCCCAGATCTAATTCCTGATGCCTGGTATTTCAACATGATAAAGAAAGTTTCTGAAAATCCTGATAAATTTTCCACTTTTTGTGTAACAAATAATAGATTATATAAATTTGTATCTTCCTCATCCCGCAAAATCTCTAACATCCCTGAATGAAAACTTGTCCCTACCCCTAACCGCAATAAAGTTCTTAAATTGTGTCATGACGACCCTATAGCTGCTCACCTTGGTGTTACGAAAACCTTGGCTAAAATATCTGAATTATATTACTGGCCTACATTAAAACAATCTGTCTGTCGCTATATTAGAAACTGTAAAATTTGTGGGTCTCAGAAGAGCTCTCAAGAAGCCCGTTCTGGTTTAATGGGTAACTTCAAACGTGTATCTTATTCCTTCCAATTAATATCGCTTGACTTATTAGGACCTCTCCCTCGATCAAAAAAAGGTAACCAATATCTTTTAGTTGTCACCGATTGGTTTTCTAAATTTGTTATGGTACAACCGTTAGAAAAGGCTACATCTGCCGCCATAATTAAATTCCTAGAACAAAATGTATTTCTTATCTTTGGTGTCCCTCAAATTAATCTCTGTGATAATGGGGCGCAATTTATCTCAAAAGATTTTCAAAATTTCGTCAAGAGTTATAAAGCACAAAAATTTGGTTTAATGCAAAATACCATCCCCAGGTAAACTCTACCGAAAGGGTAAATAGAATCTTAATCACTGCTATCTCTTCATATATCGATTCAGACCACACTAGGTGGGATGAAAATATCTTTAAAATCGCTCAAGCTTTGTGTACCTCTAAACACGAAGCAACTCAATTCACTCCCTCATTTTTTGTTTTTGAAAGATATACTCCAATTGATGGTAGTTATTACGGTTCAGTTCCTGATGATACTAACGTAATTGAATTTGACAAAAAAGTACGCTGGGACAAAGACCAACAGTCATTACCTTCTATCTTCAATGACGTTAGAAAAAATTTGTTAAAAGCTTACTAAAAGAGTAGGGATCACTATAATCTGCGAAAATGAGATATTTCCTTTGCTTTAGATGAACAGGTCTGGAAAAAGAATTATGTCTTATCTGATGCTACGAAAAAATTCTCTTCGAAATTAGCCCCTAAATTCATTTTATGTAAGGTCACTCATGTTATTAGTCCACTTATCTATGAACTCCAAGACACCGAAGGAAAACGTCAAGAAAGGAGGTATATCAAAGACCTTAAACCATTCTCTGCTGACACGAATGCTAATTAATTTTTCATGTTTCATTTCTTTTAACGATCTACCTAATGTTTTTGTCCTTGCTATGAATTAGTTCACTTTATTCAGCCATTTCTTTTCTCATACAACATTCACCACCTACACTTTTGGCTTATTTACCTTAAATTATCTATCTTTTTGCTGGCTGTTAATTTTCCCTTGAATTTATTGCTAGTCACATATCTGTTTGTTATCTAGATTATCTAATATAACTCTGTCGATCATTTAATTAATCTTAGCACCTTTTCTTCACCAGATTATTTTGTTTTTAGCATTTATCCTAGGTTATTTAATTACATGATGATTGTCGTAACTTTCGTTGCAATAACTCATTGAATTTTTATGATTGGGTTTAGCTGATGTTGAGTGGATGCTTTTTTCTTTGGGCTCACGTAGGAGACGCGGCCTATGCCTTTGTAAGAAATAGTCCATATTTGCAGTTGCAAAAAACTAGGAGTTTCTATTCCATACGTTCTTCTTCTGAATTATTACAGTTGCTCACTTTATCCCTTATCATTACTTGTTTTCTTCTTCTATTAAGTCATCTGAACGTATAAACATTTTTTTGTTGTTTTTTATTGAAATCCGTGGTGAAGTGCTATCGCTTTTTATTGATATGTTATCAAATTCTCGGTTGTTTTAAGCATATTGGGACAGTATGGTTGTACTTAACTGTTTATAGTTAGGCATTCTTGTGTGTTTATAGCGTTACCGTTTCTAAAAATTACCTTGGAACAGTTGGTTTTTTGTGTGAAGGTATCTGTAGTGATACTTTTAAGTTGTTGTTTCAACTTTTGTCTGATTTTCTTGTCGCAGTGGATGCACTCGTTAGGAAAATGATCGTACTAGTTCTCATCAGGAGTCTAGTAATTTTTTAACTTATCATGTGCCCTAACTTGTCTGATTAACATAGCAGGTGGTCCTTCAGACCGATCTGAACTTAATAGTGACAACTCTCTACCTTCCCTCGGACGCTTGTACAAAATTCTACTTTTTCTTATCTCACTGTCTCCGTTTCCGCCTTATTTTTCATTCGGTAGACCTGTTCTTGTCCCGGAACACTTGTCTACTACATAAGAGTGATTTTTCCCTCACTCCGGGCTACTGACCACATTGGTTGGTTGAGTAGTGCTTTTCTATCCACCTTTTTCTATCGCTTTTGCTCAATGCGAGCCCTTCCTCTATTCTCTTCTACCTGGAAGTCACTATCACATTCCAAAATGGCTACCTCCCTCTTTTACCTTTCCTATATCTCTATTGCCTTTTCAATTCCGTTAGTCACCGTGTGGTTGCGCGGGGGATTTTTACAGACTCCCGGACCATGTCTCTGGGAATCTTTTGTGAGGTCATGCAGTGCCGCTGTCAGCCACACGTGGCCGCTAAAAGTGAATGTTATATATATATATATATATATATATATATATGTGTGTGTGTGTGTGTGTATGTGTGAGTGCAAGAATATATATATATATATATATATATATATATATATATATATATATATATGTGTGTGTGTGTGTGTGGGTGTGTGTGTGTGTGTGTGTGTAATTACATATATATATATAAGTATGGATATCTTATCGATATCGTTTAACGCCGGGTGTAGGAATGCACCCACATGCCTTTTTTGGTCCCTCGTACCGTTTTTATAAACGGGCCTGCCTCACAGGTCGCTCTCTTTTAGGAGGTACGAGTATTTTACCTGTATAACGGCTTCAAGGAGCCACTCTATTTTGTATCTTTGTGATGGATGACAAAACGGCTTGGTGAGCTGGGGATTTCTATGCTATATCTTTAATGTATACAGTCGTAGCGTGCCTTAGCGTCCTGGGACGTTTCAGATCCATCTATTGTTATCTAGTTTTATCTTAATATCTTTATCTTACCTATTATCTTTGATAATAACTTGAGACTTTGTCTTACTATTTTTTGTTTTCCTAACGTTTGGTATTTATGGTCAGACGTAGGAATTATTTCTTTTGAGTATTGAGTGAAGAAGCTAACTTGATGGTAGCAATGTAATTTGTTAGGTTAGTAACGTAAGAAATTAGTAAGATGGTACTGTTGGTAAATTTGTTGATTCACAACCATGTCATTAAAAAGTTTTTATATGTATTGTTTATTAAGCCAACGTACCAATACATAAAAATTTGTTAAAATGTATAGTAACTTGCTCTCATGGTATTTTGAAATTTGAGCATTTTCTTGCCAAAGAAAAAACAGTTTAAATGCAATGCCTATGTGTGTGTGCACTTAAAAACTGTAATGTTAGCTTTAGTTATTGTATATATGTTAGGCGACTTGTTGCATTTGTTTTAGTTATAGTAGTGTTCGTGCTGTCCGATAAATTTGTGCTGTTGATTATAACTGTGCCACATCAAAGACTCGTGTGTGCATTTATAGATGTAGTTAAAAAACAATGGGGCTACACATTCCGTTTCCTGGTTACTCGTAAGACGCGTTATCGGTTGAAAAAACCAGGTGGCGCCTAAAATAAACATTTACTAGAATGTAAGTTAGGTTACATGTAAGTTAGTCGGGCCTTAGATTTTAAATTTCTACCGTGCTAACAGTCTTTTTCTTTTTTAAGATTTTTTTCTTTTATGATTTTGTCGCGATTGTTACATTCCAAATTTGGAAATGTACATTGTTAAATATGTGAGCAAATTCCCGCGAATAATTTCAAATAAACTTGTTAATTTCCGTCATTCCGGACAGTTGCGTTTGCGAAAAAGAATGCGCATACGCGGAATAAATGGCGCAAGTGCGCGGTGTGTAATACGACGCCATTAGCCACGAGACTTCGAAGCCGAGAACAGCTACCTGTGTCATGTATCTGTATTTTCACTTTTTTAGGATGTAGGTTCCTTTTTATCTCTATTTTTGAGTACATTTACCTGTATCCTTCTTGCCTTACCTACATACGAGCAATAGAGGAGGGACGACTAAATTTGGATTCAACAATGGCGTGATGTAACCCACACCAAAAAACAAGCAAATAGCCCTGAGATATAACTGCAAGGCGCGTTTTAAGTGAGTACATCGTTTTATTTATATTATAAATTAAGAATTGTATCACTTTTAAACATCTTTGGTATTTGATACAATTTGCAGCATAATCGTGTTATATTAAACGATTGTGCCATAATGTGAAACGCGGGAACGTATCAAGTGTTGAGATCTAAATACTGCAGAGGCAAAAATAGTGTTGAGGTTTCAACTTAGTTTAGTAGTCGTCGTTTTACTACTAAGACAAATAATCCAACAGGTGCATGAGCGGAAAAAGTGTTGAGACCTAAATACTACTGAGGCGAATATAGTGTTGAGGTTTCAACTTAGTTAATACAATAAGTGAATATTAAATGAAAACATATAAACAAGCAATTGCAAAAGATACATCATTATAACAGAGCAATTACAACACAATGAGGAAGCAGTGCCAATTCGGACGTTTGACATTTAATTACTATGAAGTTTGTTATATTCGTATGGTTGTTGTTAGTGGCAGGGCTTGACATTACAATTGTAACACTATTGTTCGATAAAGAGTATGGATTTATTTTAAAGAAGAAACCTTACATGTATAAAATCTGCAAAAACTCTGTGTTTTCACTCAATATCCCGCAAAACTTCTATCGTTTTATTACTAAGACAATAATTGAACGGGTGCATGAACGAACACGGTCTTGAGGCATAAATAGTGCTGAGGCGAAAACAGTGTTGTGGTTTCAACTTAGGTTAGTAGTCGAAATGATTTACTACTAAGACAAAATAATCGAACAGGTGCATGAGTGGAAAAAGTGTTGAGACTTAAATACTGCTGAGGCGAAAATAGTGTTGACGTTTTAACTTAGGTTAGTAGTTGAAATGTTTTACTACTAAGACGATAATTGAACGGGTGCATGAGCGAACACGGTCTTGAGGCATAAATAGTGCTGAGGCGAAAACAGTGTTGTGGTTTCAACTTAGGTTCGTAGTCGAAATGTTTTACTACTAAGACAATGTAATCGAACGGGTGCATGATCAGAAATAGTGTTGAGGCATAAATAGTGCTGAGGCGAAAATAGTGTTGAGGTTTCAACTTAGGTTAGTAGTCAAATTGTATTATTTCTAAGACAAAACCATCAAACGGGTGCATGAGCGAACATATAGTTTTGAGGCATAAATAGTGCTGAGGCAAAAATCGTGTTGAGATATCAACTTAGGTTAGTAGTCGTAATGTTTTACTATTAAGACAAAATAATCGAACCGGTGCATGAGCGAGTATATTGTTGAAGCATAAATAGGGCCAAGGCGAAAATAATGTTGAGGTTTCTACTTAGTTTAGTAGTCGTAACGGTTTACGACTACTAAGATATAATGATCGATTTGGTACATGTGTGAAAATGCTGTTGTGATTTCATTATAGGTCACTAGGCGGAACATTTTACTGCAAGGCAAAATAATCGAAGATTTGTTAAATATTAACTGCATGGGACCACAGCATATCCTAACAATACATCTACGATTATGCTGTTTAGAGCCCTCTCGTGTCGAAAATACCATATATATTAATGTTGATGAGAACTTGCACACGCACGCACGAAAGTAACGTTCGTCAATTGATTTGTTTTGTAAAAGCGTTTGGAATAGTTAATACAATAAGTGAATATTAAATGAAAACATATAAACAAGCAATTGCAAAAGATACATCATTATAACAGAGCAATTACAACACAATGAGGAAGCAGTGCCAATTCGCACGTTTGACATTTAATTACTATGAAGTTTGTTATATTCGTATGGTTGTTGTTAGTGGCAGGGCTTGACATTACAATTGTAACACTATTGTTCGATAAAGAGTATGGATTTATTTTAAAGAAGAAACCTTACATGTATAAAATCTGCAAAAACTCTGTTTTTAATTAACATTTCATTTTATGGTCTGCTGCATTAGTTCTTAACTTATAAGCGTTGTCTCTGTTTCCACTCAATATCCCGCAAAACTTCTATCGTATTATCAATAGCGAAATAAGATTGACAATGTCGGAACGAAAGAGTGAACTGTATGCAGTCATTATATTTTTACAGATTATGCTATGCCAATGACCTGTTCGAAAACTTACAATCTGGGTTTAAGGATTATAGATGTTCTATGTGTGTTTATGAATTAATTCTTGAGAGCCTTCGTTCTTGTGGGGTGCATTGATATTTAAATTTCAATTTCATACTGCAAGGAATATGTTATTGTTCTGTCCCAAATAGTGTCAGAAGGTCTTCCAACTGTCAAAGATTACACAAGGCGAGGTTATTGTTCTAATAGTATCAGAAGCGCTTTGTATATTCATCCGCGATCTACGGTTGCATGACATTTGAGTAAGAAGTAGTTCCAGATTTTTGAATTTAATTAAACCGAATTTACTGAAAAACCCGCAAATTTTTCATTAGTATTTGAAAATGTACGTGTTTTGTATAGTTTCTAATAATTTTTAATTATTTTTGACAGGTCACGTAATGTAAACCGGACGAGGTACATGTTTATAGTTACTATTGTACAGGGTGAATCAAAATGCAAAATAAATAAATAACACATTTTTTAATAGCACCCTCCATGTTGGATGTTGCTATTGAATAGCATTTTAAAGACCTTTCCAATAATATAGAACTTTATATAGGTTACATGAGAAAAATTTTGAAAATTTGCTGTTTTCAGAATAGGGAAAACTAAACAGACCGCTATCGTCAAACCTGACATCAGATATCCATTGCCAACAGGGTACGGTAGCAAATAACAAATTTTTATTCATCAATGACAGAAAAAACTAATTTTAACAATAAATAAATGCCGAAATATAATTGTATAATGTAATGATAAAAAGCAATTTGACAAAAGCAAGTGTTCAAAAATACCACCATTTGTTCGATGGAGACTGTTAGTCTTCTAATGAAAGAAATTTGTACTCAGCATTGCTTTATCAATTAAACAAAATGTTGTGCTTATTCTATTCTTCATATCATCAGAAGTTGTTGGACGAATTCTATAAACCTGTCCTTTATCAAAACTCCATAAAAAGAAATCCACGATGTTAAGTCAAGAGAATGAACTCTCCAAATAATAGCTCCACCTTTGCCAATTCAACATACACGCAAGTACGTATGCACCCACCCATGCATGTGCACACGCACGCACATACGCAAGCACACACGTGCACACACACACATGCATGCCTGCGCACAAATGCACGCATGCACACAAGCACACACGCATGCACGCACGAACGCCACTATCAATTCGCGGATGTTTCGACCATATCTCATCTGTCATCTTCAAGTTCTGTAGTTTGAGCATTTAGTGAAGAAGCGTTTGTTACAGTGAACCACTTTGGCTTAACACTAGGATGTGGTAGCTAGCAACAGTCGCAGATTGGGCGTGAGGAACCAAAGAAAACACAAAAAACAATTCGTTTTACTGTAATCAGGAAGGACTCTTTGTTGATTCCTTTATTTGAGGAATTCTGACTAAGTTTTTTTGGATTGAATATGTAAAAGGAGCAATGATACAAGACAATAGGTATGCATTTTAAAATACATATGTGGATACACCACTACAAAACACTGAAGTTCACCACGGATACTACCAACGTTAGAATTAACCTGAACGCCATTAAAATTACTGAACTAGTGAAATAACTACCTTAGACGGTATTTAAAATATTTTATAAGTAAGATACTATATCTGATAGATATACCAAAGATTTTAAAATAACTACTAACAAAAACTCTAGGATAATACTTATATAACAATCCACAAGGTACTAAAATTATGTATGTACAATACAATAAGTATATAATATTTACTTAAAAGAAAACAATTGGTAATTACATAGTTTTAAATGTTAGAATTATGATTACCAGTACCATAAAAAAATTATTACAATGTCACATGATCTAAAGCAATGGAGAATGGTGTTTGTCCCACTATACGTACTCTTACAACAAGTATTTCTTTAACAGAATAGTTAGTGTTAATAGGTTAATAAAAATACTACATGTGGAAATCGTAAAAAATTTCCTGTGTGTTAGTATAATTCATTATGACCCACACCTTTTGGGGGTAGCAATCTTTTCTCACAAAGTGACAGTAGTACCTAAAATCCGCAGAAGTTGGTTTTAAAAAACTTGTAGCCCATATATAATTTTGGTATAATCTAACCCTAAACGAGCAATTACGTGGACAAAGTAGGTAGTACAAAAAGAATACTCATGCAATTACTTGCCTTAATAATAGAACATCTTGTGAAAACGTATTTTGCGAGGACAGAGCAAAAGATCAAAGAGCGACTTATAACTTATTTCAACAATCACCTTTTCAACTTGAATATAAATCATGCGTTTAGATAAACAAAACCAGAATTTGTAGTATCAAAATAGAGTTATGTAAAATAAGTCGCCTCCTCCTAACTTGACACACTATAATTTACAATAAACGACAGAAGTGAAATTGTGATACGTAATTAAATAAAGATCAGACCAAAATATATGGAAACAGAAAAATAAACGTAACAAATTTGAAAATATTGGTACTGTAATATTTAATGAACATAGCATGTTTCTTTGTTGCTTGATTTCTGGTGCAACTCCGTGTCATTGGTTCTAATATGTGTTATGTAGCTGTTCTGCACAGCTGATTTAGTGAAATATTCCTTTCTGATTGTTGTTTAACAATGGATACACTTGTAATTGGCAGTTTCCTTGCCTGCAGTAGTCTTTATGAATCATCTGTTGTGTTTAGACTATGTAGGTGTGTTTCTATTTCAATAGCTTCTCGAATTATTCTTGAGGTGTAGTGTTGAATGTTAACTAGCTTTCTAGTATTACTAAAGTCGATTTTGTGTCCTGAAGTGCTGAATTGCTGAGCTAATGATTATGTTTTTCGTTCTTTATTGCGTTTCTTTAGTTCTTCTTGACACTAATTCTTCTGTTTGTTTGTTCAATGTGAGATTTGTTGCAATCTGAGCGTGGTATTTCGTAGGCTTCATGGTCTTCTAGTGGGATCTGGTTTTTAGATTCCTTAAGAGTGCGCTAATTTTTCTGTGAGGGTTAAAAGTGGTAGCTATTTTGTGTTTATGTTTTCTGTTGTCCCTTTAGTGAATGGTAAACATGCTATAGTTAGTGGTGACTCTAGCTCTGGTTTATGTTTACTGGCTGTAGTGTCTTCTGAATGGTTTGGTGTGAATATCCATTCTTCAGAAGTGCTTCTCGCAGCTTTCGTATATCCTCTTATTTATTTATGTCATCTGCTAGCCTTTGTGACCCTGTAAGAGTAGAGGCTTTCTAGTGATGATGTGGTGTGGCATTTAAGTATCTATCCATGAGTTGGCTTTTTGTAGACCGCGTTGCTAAGGTCTTTGTCTGCTTTTTCTTCACTAATACATTCAGAAATGATAATTGTTTATTCTCTTCTACTTACATAGTTTTATGCTTTTGGATATATACTGTTGAGGTGTTCTAGAAAACTATTTGGTTGTTCTCTTCCATGTGTACATATCACTAACGTGTGATCAACATATGTTAGCTATAATTTAGGTTTATATGCTGCACTTTCGAATGCATACACTTCAATTTCTTTCATGAATAAGATAGCAATCACTGGTGATAATGGTGATCATATAGGTGCTTCTTCTACTAGTCTGTAGCAAGCGTTGTTTATTAAATCTAAAATATGTGTTGCTGAGACAAGGCTGTGTTAAGTACATGATATGGTCTTTAATGTTGTACTCCTCTTTCAAAAGCATCAGTGTCTCCTCTATTGACACGTTGGTGAACAGTGATACCACATCAATACTCACTAGTAGATGTGCTTGGACCTTTTAGCCACTCTGTAATTGAATAAAGTGTCTTGCATTCCTAACATGAGGCTGCAGTTTCAGCAAGTGTCTGTATGTGTTTAGCTAGATACTTGGCAAGTGGTGCAAGGCCGATCCTATTGAACTCACAATTGATCACAGTGATATTCTTTAGTGAGTTTTGGGAAGAACATATAGTTTTAAGCATCTTAATGATTTTTCTCATGAAAATCAATCAAGTGCAGTGGAGCATGTCCTCTAAGTGGTATTTATAGTGGGACTAAGAAACGCTTCTTCACTAACCTGTCGACCTACAGAGCTTGAAGGTGACAGATGCGATCTGTTGATTCATTGCTATTATTTTTAATTGGACGGTGTCGTGATTTGAATCTGGGACCTTGGACATAGTAATCACACATATACTATGTCATGGAGCCATCTCACTTTAGAACCAGCCTCAGCTATGTGGAATAATACTTGGGCAATTGACAAAGCTGTCTGCAGAAACCTCAAGATTAATATTATGGAACTCTACGGGGAGTATATGTTCTACTAAACCTGAATCTTCGAGAAGCTACAGTCAAGCAGACATGAGTAACCACATGATATAGTTTTTCTACAATGTTGTGGTGATTATAACATCCTACTGAATTTTATGGGGATAATATTCCACAAAGCAAACTACTTTACAATAGAGATTGGTTAAAGAGACAAGCTGTATATTGTTTTGAGAACCTATCCATGACACTCATAGAATGCTGAATTGTGTCAATGAAGAACTTATGTAGCTAAACCTATGCCTGAATAATACCATTTAACTGAGCTTATGGCATGTCGTAAACTAACTAGCAGCATTCCGAGTGAAAAAAAAAACACTAATCTGACAACGCAAAAGCAAGATTTAAAAATCCAGCAACAAAAATCACTTACTCAGGAAACCAAAATTGTAGAGCACGCATGTGTAGTATGAAAATTTATCCAATCATTTGATAGACTATACAACATAGAGCGTCCTTACTCAATGGTTTAATTTTGCCATTGCATCAGCACGAATACATGTGGAGGAAATCCTTTGTGGCACAGAAGGAGATTTTCACAAGTTTAACAATCTTTCATAGCTGAATCAATACGCCAAGATGTTTCCAATATCTTAAGAACATCTCCTATCTTCAAGAAGAATATTATGAAAGAAGAATGGCTTGTGTTGAAAAGTATGACAGAATGAAGATATTATTTTACCTGCACAACAGTAATAGTGTATATAGAATATTATCACACCAAAATGAACGCTTTACTTAATGATGAAACACACCAGCTTATCAACACTGATCTATTAATATATCTGTAGAAGACTACAAGAACGAAAAACAAAAAATGTGGTAAAGAGAAAGAGTAACAAGAACAATTAATTCCACGAGAAAAATCATCAAGGTGCTCAAAATTATATGGTCTTCCCAAACTTCACAAAGAATGAGTACCACTATGACAAATCGTCTGTTCAATAGAATTGGTCTTACAGCCACTGGCCAAATACCTAGCCAAACACCTACAGTCACATGCTGAAACTGCAACTTTATTTGTTAAAGATGCAGAACATTTTATTCAATGCTGGGTGCTGAAAGAGTCCAAGTACAGCATCTACTAATGAATTTTGATGGAGTGTCATTGTTCACCAATGTGCCAATAGAGGAGATACTGATCCTTCTGAAAGTGAAGTACAGAATTGAAGACCATACCATTGACTTAAGACAGCATTGTTTCTGTACACATATTTTACCTTTAATAAGCAATGCTACAGACCAGTTGAGGGGGCACTATGGAATTACTATTATCACAAGTGATTTCTAATTTATTCATAGAAGATATTAAGGTGCGTTCATAAAGAAATTGCAATATATAAACACAAATTATGGCTAGGATATGTTAACAAAACATGTGTGGTATGGGCACATGGAAGAAAACTCAATGGTTTCTTAGAACACCTGCATGCTGTATTGTAAGTCCTCAACAGTATACAAGAATAAAGCACTATAGAAGTAGAAGTGAATAACCAGTTACTATTCTGCATGCATTACGGAAGAAAAGGGATTACATACACCTTAGACACACGGTCTACAGAAATCCAACTCACACGCATAAGTACTTAAATGCCAAGTCACATCATTACTAGAATATTGCTTTACTCTTACAGCGTCCTAAAGACTAGCAGATGATGCAAATAAACAAGAGAAAATATGAAACCTACAAACTGCGCTTCTAAAGAATGGATACTCACACCAAACCATTCAGAAGTAGTTAACAGCCAGCAAACTTAAACCAGAGTCGTATTCACCACCAACTACAGCATATTTATCATTCATTAAAGGTTCAACAGATAGTATCAACATAGTTTTACGAGAACACAAAAAGCTACCACATTCGACACTCACAGAAAAATCATTGCAATTCTAAGAATCCAAAAGACCAGATCCCATTAGGTGACCAACAAATCTATGAAATACTATGCTCAGCCTGCAACAAATCTCACATTGAGCAAACAAACAGAAGAATTAGTGTCAGGAAGAACAAAAGAAGCGCAATAAAGAACGAAAAGATATAATCATTAGCTCAACACTTCACCACCTCAGGACACAGAATCGACTTGAGTAATACTAGAAGGCTAGCTAGCATTGAACACTACACTTCAAGAATAATCCGAGAAGTTATTGAAATAGAAACACACCTACATTCACAAAAACTACTGCTCGCAAGGAAACTAGCAATTACAAGTGCATCCATTGTTAAACAACAATCATAAAGGAATATTTCACTAAAATGCAATAAAAAAGAATGAAAAAACATCATTGTTAGCTCAACACTACAGGATACGACATCACCCTTTCAAGAGTACTAGAACGCTAGCTATAATTGAGCACTATATATGAGAATAATCGGAGAAGCTATTAAAATAGAAACAGGCCCACATAGTCTCAACACAAGAAATGATTCCCCAGGTCTACTGCAGGCATGAAAACCAGTGATTACAAGTGTATGCACCATTAAACAATTATTAGGAAGGAATATTTCATCAAATCGGTCATTCAGAACACTACACAACACATCAGAACCAATGACATGGTGTAACGAGCATGTCCTCTAAGTAGTATATATAGTAGGACAAAGGAATGCTTGTTTACTAACTGCTCAACCTACAGTGCCTGAAGTTGGCAGATACGATTCTATCAAAACGTCGTCGACTTGACAGCAGCTCACTTCACAACCATCCATCATCATCATTAGGTCTTCAGTCCTGAAACTGGTTAGACGTGCACTCTCATTATTCCTTTTCTGAACTAACCCACACATTTCCTTGAAATTTGCAGTCTGCATCTATCACTATCTGATCTAGGTCTACATCTACCTACTTTTTCCTATCTCTGCTTGTAATATATCCCATACTATTCTCCAAAAATGCCTTAGAACATATTCTGCCTGTCTATTTCTCCTAATTTTTTTCCCACAGATATCTTTATTTTCTTACTATTTATATAACCTATTTGTTATTAACTTTATCTGTCCATGCTATCATCCTCATACATCTGAAGCACAACATTTCAGAAGTGCTATTGTTTTTTTGTCTGCTTTTACTACAATCTCTATTTCATATGCATACTGTGCTGTGCTCCACACATATGCTTTCAGCAATTTTCTTCTTGTTTCTATGTTTGTTTGTTGTCTTTGATCATAGGCACTGTTCTTTGTTGTTAGAAGCAGTTCGGTCCCCATCTATTGTTTTACAATTATATACTCTATTTCTCCGACATTCAGTGGTTGTAAAGGGGGGCGACGGCTCCGTGACATAGTTGGTATGTGTATGACTACTACGCCCAAGGTCCCGGGTTTGAATCCCGACACAATCCGCCTGAAAAATGTTAGGCGAGCATTTTTCACAAAAATACACCCTCGTTCGCATGAGAGGTAAAATGGAGGTCCCATGTGTGAGTGTTGTCACACACGTTAAAGAACCCTACTTTGCTTGGAACAGCAAGGGTTTGGCAAAATTCCAAATTTTCCAGGTAAAAAACTCGCTTCCTGGCCAATATAGTATCTTCGGGTGGAGCATTGGAAAATCACCTATAGGGGTTGTGAAGCTAGAGGCGGCTTTGTGACGTAGTTGGTATGTGTGTGACTACTACGCCCAAGGTCCAGGGTTCGAATCCCAACACGGCCCGCTTGAAAAATGTTAGACGAGCATTTTTCACAAAAATACACCCTTGTTCGGATGAGAGGTAAAATGGAGGTCTCGTGTGTGTGTTGTCACGCACGTTAAAAATCCCTACCTTGCTTGGAACAGCAAGGGTTCGGCAAAATTCCAAATTTTTCACGTAAACAAAAAACTCGCTTCCTGGACAATGTAGTACCTTCGGGTGGAGCATTGAAAAATCACATGTAGGGTTTGTGAAGGGGGGTAAGCAGCCTGTGGCTGCCAAGTTCCCCCAGCACTTGAACATTTGCCGATTTAATATTTTTTCCGATATCTTTTTGCACAGTCACCATTAGTTACAGATATTTCACAACCCACACCTGTAGTTGTTCATAATAATCATCAGATTTATCTGTGCTTATTTTTGGTTATTAGGTTTTCCATCTCAAAACTGGTTGGACACGTACCTCCACTTATTTGTATTTTGAGCTAGCCTACACAGTTCCCTGAAATTCCCACACAGCCTATATACTGCTTGGTTGCCCTTCTATTGCTTTCTAATTATATGCACTATTTCACCAAGATTCAGTGGTATGTGAAGAGGGTTAAGGAGCCTGTGGCTGCTAAGATCCCCCAACACTTAGACATATGCCAAATTAATAGTTTTCCAGTAAATCCTTTCACACAATTAACATTACTTGAGAATATTGCTCAACCAATACCTGTAGTTTCTTATAATAATAATCATGTTTAAGTACAGTTATTTTCTTCGTCATTAGTTTATCCATCTTGGGACTGGTTGGATGCGTATCTCCATTGATTTCTATTCTGAGCTAGCTTACACATTTCCCTGAAACTTCTATAGCCTACATCTTTCACTATCTGTGTGCAATAGTTTAACTTAGGTCTACCTTTACTTCTCTTTTTTCCTATTTCTGCTTCTAATATATTCCGCACTATTCCCTCATGCCGTAGTATGTGGCCTATCATTCTTTCTCTCTTATTTTTTACCGTTTTCCACATATTTCTTTCTTCCCCTACCATTATTAGTACCTCTTTGTTTTTAATTTTGTCTGTCCATCATCTGTCCACCATTTTGTCTGTCATCATTCGTCTGTAGCACCACATTTCAAAGGCTTTTACCTTTTTCTTGTCCGCTTCTTCTACTGTCCAGGCTTTGCAGCCGTACAGTGCTGTGCTCCACACATATGTTTTAAGCAATATTTTTCTTGTTTCTATGTTTGTTGTCTTTAAACACAGTAGTTGCTTTTTCTTGTTAAATGTAGCATTACCTTGTGCTAATCTTTGTTTTATAGCTTTTGCGCTTTTCCCCTCTTGCATTATTTAACATCCTAAGTAACACATATCCTTAACCTTTTGTAAGTTCTTGTTACCTATTTGTATTCTTGTTTTGATTTATTTTCCCCTCCTTTGCATACTAGCACTTTAGTTAATTTTTGTTAATTTTCATACCATATCTCTCTCGGTTAGAAACGTTTCCATTTCATTAAGAGCAGCTTCTAACTCTTCCTTGCTAGATGCTAATACCACTATATCATCTGCAAATCTAAGCATATCAATTTTTTGTCTATGCATAGTAATTCCAAATGTCTTCCTGCATTTGACAGTATTCATTGCCTCTTCACTGTACAAGTTAAAAATTAATGGGGATAAGGCACATTCCTGTCTGACCCCTTTCCTAATATTTACCTCTGTACGTTCCTGCTCTAATTCTATTACTGTTGTTTGCTCCTTGTATAAGCTATGTGCTATTCGTCTATCCCTATAACTCATTCCAATCTTTTTGAGAATTTCGAACATGTTTTTCCATTTTCCAGATCTACTAAACCCTATATACACTCTTTCCTTTTTTTCTATTGTTTTCTCCATTATCACTCTCAGAGCTAAATTAGCCTCCTGTGTTCCCCTGTTTCGCCTAATCCCAAATTGATCTTTTCCTAGTATTTCTTCAGCTCGTTTTTCCATTCGTTTTTGTACAATTCTAGCTAATATTTTTGACACGTGTGCTGTCAAACTTATTGTTCGAAAATTTTTACATCTATCCACACCTTTCTTTTTTGGTATAGTTATTATGATGTTACGTTTGAAATCTTTGGGTATCTCATCTGTCTCATACATATAGCTTACAAGTTGGAAGAGAAGTTCTGTTACGGCTTGTCCATCGGATTTTAGAGTTTCTGTTTGCACCTTATCTGAAAAATGGTAAGGCGCCGGCTTACCATTTTTCAGACCCTTTAATGCTAATTCAAACTCATCTCTACGTATAGGATATCCCAAGTCATCATTTTCAATGTCTGATTCCTGTTCTAATGCTGTTAGCTTCTCTCCTGCATATAAATTCCCTGTATATTCTTGCCATCTACCCACTTTTTCTATATTTTCTATAATGACGTTTCTCTCCGTGTTCTTTATATTTTTGCTATACGGTTTTATATCTCTAGAATTGTTTCTAATTAGTTTGTATGCTTCATGTGTCGTTTCTATTTCCATCTTAGTTTGTACCTCTCTGCTCTTTTGATCAATCTATTGTTCTTTAGCTTTCTTGCATTTGCAAATAATTTTCCATTTTATGGCTTTGTATCTCTGTTTTCCTATTTCGTCTGATTTATTTTTGTATTTTTGTCTTTCTTCTATTAAATTCGGGATATCCTTTGTTATCTATGGTTTCTTATTTTCTTTTTGTGTATACCCCAGAATATCTCTGGCCACCATGTCTTAGCTGGATTTAATGTTATTCCATTCTGTTTCTACTTTTATAGTATCAGATACGTTTCCAGTATCTTTTAACTATTTATTTGACTTTTTTTCGAATCTTTTTTAATACCTTTATCTTTTAGTTTCTCAAAGTCAAAGTGCCTTTTTTCGTTTCATCTTTTCAAATTTTTAAGTTTAAGTGCGGCTTTCATAATTACGATGTTGTGGTCAGTGTCTATATCTGCTTCTGGGTAGCTTCTACAGTTTTTTACTCGATTCCTAAATCGTTGTCTAACAAGAATGTAATCTATTTGATATCTTCCTATATCTCCTGGCATCTTCCACGTATATTGTCTTCTAGCATGATGTTGAAATAATATTTTTATGATGCTTAAATTGTTCTTGTCACAAAATTCTACCAACCTATTTCTCCTGTCGTTTCTCGTGCCTAAACCAGATAAACCTACTATCGTTCCTTCCCTACCATCACCTACCACTGCATTAAAATCCCCCATAATTATTAAATTTTCATGTCCTTTTACGTATCTTAGTATGTCTTTTATATATTTGTAGATCGCTTCTACCTCTTTGTCACTGTAGGTAGAGATGGGCATGTATACTTGTATTATTACTGTGTTTATCGGTTTAGATTCTAATCTAACCATGAGTACTCTTTTGTTCTTTTGTAAGTAATTTTCTACCCACTGTCCTATCTTTTTTTTACATAACTATTCCCACACCCTAATTTCCTTCTTCTGCTCCTATATGATTTACTCGGAAGTCTTCACTCCAAAAATCACCCGCCTCTGCTGATCCCTACTAGTCTAGTGTTATCCTATTCATTTTAATTTTCAGGTTCTCTAGCTTACCTACTTGCTTCATACTTCTAGCATTCCACGCTCCGACTCGCAAAGTGTTCCCGACTTTTATTCTGCACTTTCAGATTGCATCCTCCGAAGTACATCCGAATGGAGGACTATTTTAACTCCAGAATCTTTTACCCCAGAGAATGTCATCATGTTTATTACAATTTAAGTACGCTGTGTACTTGGGGGTAATGTGGTGGTTTCCCATTGCCTTCAGCATCGCGGTAGTGTGTCTTAGACTGCTATACCAACCCCTATGGTCTCTGCCAATCTAAGTACTGAAAGAGCCGCTGCCCTCTTTCATGGACCTGTCTTAGTTTGGTTCCTTACTAACGACCCTACTACCTTGGTTGGACCTGTAGTTTGGCTCTTTAGCTCATTAGAACACTCAAGCCATTTTACCTGTTCTAGTAATCTAGAACTTCGGTAAGGTGCAGGTCCATTCGAAAAGGTCAGAACCATCCAGCTAAGTAAAATAATGGCTGTAAAATTGACAAAGCAAATGTCTGCATAAATCTCAAGATTAGCATATATATATAAAGCCCTCCGTTATCGCATTAAACATATATTAGATCCTCAATTTATTAAGAAAAACAAGAAAATACTGGTAGACACTATTAAACAGCGGTTATCCAAAAGGAATGTTACACAAGTTGATATACAGTAATTTCTTAAATCTGAACACTAATAAAACAGACGTGACATGTAAAGAACTTCCTTATATACAAATGCTAACTCCACTGTTGGTAAGATTGCTTAAGCAACTTAAGATGTGGCTATTGTCTAGAATACAACAAATCCATCCAAAGTTTATTCACAAAGCTAAAGGACCGAACTTCAAAATTATTAACGTGTAACATCGTCTACAAGATCACATATAGCTGCAATAGGCAAACGAGTCAGTGGTTGAAAAGCCGTTTAACCCAGCACAGAAGTGACTGTCGAAAAAACTCCGCTAAAAATGCATTGTCTTCGCATGTTTTTTCAACTAAATATACACCTTTATTCGATGATACCAACTTTTTGGACAGCGGAATCAATTATAAGACCAGGTTGTTCATAGAATCGTTCTATATCAACAAGGAAATCAATCCTATTAACAATAAAATGGATGTCAATAAAGTACATAACGTTTACTCCGCTTTATACAATATTGATCTCTTCAAACATCGTTGAAGGAATGAATACTCGTTTGAAGTGTAACTGCTGTCATTTTCGGAACATTCTATTTATCAATTTCAAATAATTTTGTTAGATTCGTTCTTTCCATTTTCAACCGTCACTATTACAAGACGTGCCCTTCTGACACTTTTTAATGTGGTAATTATCCGCCTACTTTTATTATGTAAATCTTTTAGATTTTCTTTGATATTTTTATCAATTTTGGGAGATCATAATAAGTTATTTGTGTCTTATTATGTATTTTTACTCATGTGATTTTTCCTTTTTGCTGTGGATCGGGGACTTAGTTTTAACATCGGTCCTTTACCTGTACTCATTTGGCCTCACGAATTGGGCGCCATAAGAGTGTTGTGAATCTCCCGAAAAACCATTCAAGCCCCAACGTTGGGCCGTCATAAGATTGCTGTGATTGGGGACTTATGGGTTTAACATCGCCAGTGTCAACACTGATTTTCAAAAAAATTAAAAAAATTTATAAAAATATTCTTACCCGTTTGTTCTGTTGCAACAATCTTCAGCAGCTTTCCTGGCTAGCTCAGCTGTGCCTCTTCTCTTATACCTAAATTTACAATCATTCTTCCTTCCCACTCGCACACCATTCAATAAAATCACCAAATAATACAACAATCATACAATCTTTTATTTACTGCTATTTACAGACAAATTTCACCGGTATAAACAGTTTGGTACACTAATTATAACTCAATAAGTGATATATTTTAAAGTCCTTGTTTTAAATTATTATTTGCAAACACATTTAATACAATATGAGTAGATGGGCCCCAAATAATACTCTATATTTATTGCACACTGGAGTATGGTGAGCTCATAATAACCCAGTTTATTAATGTATGCCTTTTACCTTGCTTAAAATTACTACAAAACTAATAAACCCATGTACCCTTAACAATCCAATTTAAATTCATAATGAAATTTAGTAAGTTTTACATACACCCCTTTTCAATATTTTAAATAACCCTAATAATTGTCAAGTACACGTATTTTTTCCGATACGTTATATAACCATAAACAACCCCAATGTTCTCTCACACATCACCAAATAATTCCAAAAGTTTATCAGAACAGAAAATTCAAAAAAAAGTTACCTGGAAATGCTTTAAGCCTCCATCCCTTTGACGATGCTCATCAGAATCCCTTTGCTTCGTGACTATGCGCTCTGATACTCCACATATTTATAGATGAAACCTCAGTATTCGCCAAGCCTTGCTTCCAATTACCATTCCATAACAGCATACAAACTCAAGTATATTATACTTCTGTTTATTGATTTACTAGCTTGGTATGGTATTAGTTGGACCTCAGTTAATTTAATTCACTCGACACTACTCACGTTAATAACTATAAGGCCTCAACTACCAAGTTATAAGTGCTAGTACTACATTTACTGTATTATGAATAATTTTTAATACTCACAAGAACTCTACTATAACGTCGGTCTATCGTTGTAAGTAGTTAAAAGCGATGCTAATATAAAGAGAGCGCTCCTACTTCCTGCAAAAGTATTTATATCTTTCAAAATGCCACCTCTAGGCCACACTTCACGCGAAATACTTATTTTAAAATAACACTTCTGCAAATTTTAATATAACTGACTTAAAGCTTCCAGAAATTCACCTCGTGGACGTGTCGTATAATCCGAAAATCGCTTCCATCTATCGCATGTTCGTCCGTTTGTAAAACTATCCGTTTCAACCAATGATTTTGTTCTGTGTCGTCATGAAACTCCGCTTGTAATATTTTTATCTCTGTCTTATGCATATTTGATGTCGCGTTCCAAACCCCACTTGAGTTGTAGAAAATCGATATTGCTGACAGCGTCTCATCACTTTACCAATGCTTTTATATCCGTCTTTATCTGTAGCATATTACCGATCGTGCATCTCCTCTACTCTTTAAGAAACTTTGTTAGTTTGTTATTCGAAGCAACTGACGGTTGAGCACTATTTTCTATGAAGTCCGCTTTATTATGCCGATAATTTCGAAGAAGGTAACCTTTCAAACATGCAGGTGTTCTTAATTATAAACCGTTTAAAACAACAATTTTTGGAGCTTATATTTTGCCATACTGACGTCTGTTTGTTACCAAGAAACGTTTTGCCTTGGGATTATTGATTTTTATACCCTGGTGTGTTTTCTAATGATATTACACGTTGAATTAAAATAAATTAAATTAATTATGCGTTTCTATTTGTTTTTAAAACTAGTTTTCTCTATGTACTTTTAACCTTTCAATCATTACTTATAAAATTACGTCAATACTTGTCCGTTTAAATTAAATAAATGAAATAAATTTTGCGCGTAAATAATTTATTCGTTTCTCTATACAGGGTGTTTGAAATTGCATAGCTTACCCCAAATTTAACCCTTTGAATCCATAACAATATATATATATATATATATATATAGTATCGTGTAATTAAGGGGTCATTGGGATATATAAGGGCACAAGTTAATTCACAGGTTGAGAGCTATTGGATAAGATAAAATAAATTTATTCAGTTAGGGAGTTAGAATTTTTTTAACAATTATTTTTTTAGCTTAAGTAGTGTATAATAATGTAGGGTCAATTTAATTTAGCTAAGGATAATGTAACATAATACATGTGTAAATATAAGGCATAATAAATAAAAATTGGAGTAAAATTATTCTAACGTATTTAAATTTGTAGTAAAGTATTATATGACAATCTAAAAGCATGGAGCAGGTATTAAAATAACATTTCTATTTTCAAATGTAACACCCAACACGTTTAAATCAAAACAACGAGGGGAGATAATATTTCTCGGTAAGTTTGGCAACAAACAAACTTTAATGAGTTATTGGAAATGAACAGCCATTGGAATTAATGTAAACACGGTTTGGTGGTTAAAATATTGATTTCAATCTTGAAGGTAGTATAGGAGAGAACCAAGAAAAGACCAAGATAGAATAAAAATGTATTGAGTACAAGAGAGATGCATATAATTAATTCAGTAACGGTATAGTAGGGAGACTTGAATAAAATCAATAATTTCAAAGGATATTTAGAAGCAAGCACGCATCTGTTAAAAGGTGGGAGAATGGAGCCAAGCAAGGTTATTGGTGTAAATTGTACAAGAAGGGCAGAGATCCAACTGGTGGAGGCATAATTGTGAGATAAAGCTATAGATACAAGGGAGATTAAAGATGTTTGTTCGAGTTGGAGGCGTAGATAAATGGAAAAGTAGAGGCTAAATTAGAACGGTGGTTGACAGTTTGGAAGCGGTTTACCGAGTATTGTTTTATTCGTTATGAAAATTCACGAGAAACTGAGGTTCGTTAGGCGGTTTTTTACTGTAACACCGGACAGTTGAAAAACAATTTCAAGACTTATAGGAATGGGTATACAAGCATACGTGCCAATTTGAATTAGGGGGGTCGAATTTTATTTATTTAATCACTGGCAGAGAGGGGCCGAGCTCTCTTTGATTTCATCCATCATTCGTGATAATAGTTACTTTCAAGTGAACTAGTGCAATTTAATAAAAATTTATGTAGAAGCTAATAGAGCATCTTTTTGTTAAAACGTTAAAGTGGTATGTAAGTACAAAGCTTATTATTCTGATATTGGAATGCACGTAAGTATTAGAATTTGAAATTGTTTGGATGATGGAAAAAGCGATGTTTGAATAATAAAACTTAATTTTGGAGATTGGAATTTTTGGATTGGAAATTGTAAACAGCGGCATGCATGGCAGATATGGTAATTCGACTGAGGAGTTAACAGATTGACTGGGAATCTACTAGACGGCAGCATCTCCAAGGAGCTAGGTGGTGGAGCACATTTAGAAGATAGAAACCAGGTAGGCGATAGAATAGAACATTGAGTGGTGAATATTGTTATGGTGTTTGTGATTATTTGAATTTGAGTTTGATGTGTTTTTCTTATTATTTGATATTTTATGAACAGACATTTATGGGACTTTAAAAGGAAATTGATTTTTGAAAATTAATTAATTTACAGATAACCGGATATTGTAAAGAGGCATAGAGGGCTTATTGATATTTGGTAGTGCATGAAATGTATATGCACAGTTGTAGAGTTCTACTATGAGCTCATGTTAAGACAAAGGGTAACGTAAGGTATGAGAAACACCCACTTACTTTAATAAAAATATATGTGTTGAAAAGGTTATCAATTTGCATGATTATTGTTATAAAAATTATTGACCTTTATGAATGTACATAAAAGAATGGTATTTTAAAATTTACTATGGATCTAATTTAAATAGAGTATGATATATTTGGTTAATTGAATTATTTTTGAGTGTATGATTGGTGTGAATTTCTATTTAGGTTTCAGCATGGGGATATTGAGGGGAAGTTTTTGGATGTAACAGGTAGGTGTCTGTAGTAATTTAGGAAATTTGAGCAAATAGGAATTATTGGGAGCAGCCAAGGGCAAGGATCGAGCATAACCATACAATATTATGACGGCCCAACGCTGGGGCACGATTTTTACAGGTAAACCACACAATATTATGGCTTTCCAACGGAGGGGGCTCGAGTAGTTAGAGCCTAAACTTCACAGTATTATGGCGCCCAACGTGACGCGCGATTTCACATAAAAAGAAAATATTTTTTTTAGTTCAGGAAACTGGCGACTTGAGGGGAAGGGTGGATTGTTGTAAATAATTTTAGTGATAGTTTTAGATTTAATTTTGAGTGTATGTTATACGGATGTTGATAAAGGAATGGCTTAGGAGTGGAGGAGTAGAAATTGGAAGTGACGATAGTGTGTTTGAAAAATCAGGAAAAATGGAGGAAGCAGGAGGTGGTAAGGTTCAATCAAAGACAGAATCGGGAGACCAAGGACATGAGATGATATTGAGGATGCTTGAAAGGATGAATGAGACATTAAACGGAGTGAAGGAGGAATCGAGCTGGAAGTTTGAGGAGATTATGGAAATGGGTGAAGAATCAAAAAGAAGAGTGGAGCAGTTGAATGAAACATTAACTGGAGTTAGGGAGACATTGAGTGAAAAGATAGAGAGGTTGAGTAAGGAATTTTCTGATTTCAAAAATAGTTTAACAGTAAAAATGGGGGAAGTTGAAATGAGAGTTGAAAGGAATGGAAGGAGTATAGTTGGGATTCGGAGTGAAATTGGACACCTAAAAACAGAAGTTAGAATTTTTTTTGAAGAGGAGATAAATGGAAAAATAACTGAGGTGAGTGAGTCATGTAGAGACCAGATAGGCAGAGTTGTGAGAGAGGTGACAGGAATTAGACAAAATATGAGTGCTTTAGCAGGGGAGAGCCCAAGGATTTTTGCAAGTGATATTTCAGTAGAACAACAAATGAAATTTTATGGAGACAATAGGGTGAACCCACAAATTTTCATAAATAATATCCGAACATTAGTGTGTAATTTATATGACGAACAAGCTAAATTAAATGTAGTAAAGGCTTTGTTGAAAGATAGCGCTGAAGCCTGGTGTAATTTGGTAGGGTCAAATATTGAGTCATATTTAGATTTTGAGGAAAAATTCCTTAAACATTATTGGAGCGATCATAGGCAGGATCAGGTTAGGGATGATCTAATTTCAGGGAAATATAAGGGAGAATTTGGAGAATCCCGGGAACAATATGCGATTAGAAAATATAGCATCGCGAAGCAATTAAATCTACCTTTGACGGATCGCCTTATCATTAAATATTTGTCGTGACACTTTGATAGTGAGGTTAAGCAACACGTTGCTCTACAAAACATAGTAGAAAGGGAAACATTTTTAGAGTACCTGCAAAGGTATGATGATGTAAGTTCGGGAAAACCTCGGGAGAGCAGGGACAGGAATATAAATGTAGTACGATTCGAGGGTAACAGAGATAATGCATATACTCAAAGGGGGACAAATCAAAATTTTTGGAATAACAGGTTCAAGGGGAAATTATTTCAGGAGCAGCAGCAGCACGAGGGGAGCTATTCCAAGACCTGGGATACAAAGGCAACATAGTTCGCCCGAGATCAATAGGACGTCGACGAATGGGGATAATAGGGAGAGATCTGAGGGACAGGACACGAACCGAAGGACGTATGCACAAGTTGTGGAAGGACAACCAGGACCTAATGGAGAGACCAGAGCTAGGCAGGATTTTTAAAGAAGGGCAAACCATTGGAAATTAAGATTTATAAGTATGAACATCCACGCGAATTTATGGACATCGAAGAAGAGAAGGAACCAGAAGAAGAAGAGAAAATTTGTTTGCCAGTGGTTGAAATTAAAATTTTAAATAGGTATGTAGAATCGTTGCTCGATTCAGGAGCGGAGGCGAGTTTGATATTGGAGGAATTCGTCCAGGAGATCCAAGATGAAATTAGAAATTGAATTATGTTGATAAAAAGGAGTCATTTAATTGCTCCTAACAAGAAAAGGTTTGCAGTAGTCAATAGTATGGTCATATTAAGGGTAGAAATTGGATTAGTAAGCTGTGAGCAGGAGTTTATTCAAAAGTATTATAGGAGTGGATTGTATGAAGAAGATGGGAATTATAATTAATTATGATAAGAGTTTGGTAAAGGTAGGGGACATAGAGTTGCCCTGGATGAGTAGGTATGAAGTCACTGAGGATGACACTAAGTTGAATCTAAATGTGTTAGAGGTAGATGAAGAAGAGGGTAAAATAATAAATACTTTTAAATGTCCAGATGAGAAAGTTGAAGGAGTACAAAATTTATTAAGAAAACATTCTGAGCTAGTAGAAGTACAAGCGAGCACAGCATTGGGTTACGAACATGTGTTAGAGGTTGATAATTCGGAACCATTCAATACAAAAAATCTATCCTATACCCGCAGCATATAGAAAACAGGTAAACCAAGAACTTGTAAAAATATTAGAAGACGGCATAATAGAAGTTTTGAACACAAATTTTTTTAATCCGTTGGTGGTCGTTAAGAAGAAAGATGAGAGTATTCGTTTATGTTTGGACGCGAGAAAGATCAGTCAATGAACTAAACCACAGTTTCATTGTCCACCGTCCATGAACACACTTTTAGCAAGGTTAAGTGGCAAACGTATTTTTAGCAAGCTTGACTTAAGAAATTCGTTCTGGTTAATTCCTTTACATTGTAATTCTAGAAGGTACACAGGATTTTCCGCAGAAGGAAGAATGTATAATTTTAAAGTCTATTTAGGTTTCACCATGGGGATATTGAGAGTAAGTTTTTGGATGTAACAGGTAGGTGTCTGTAGTAATTTAGGAAATTTGAGCAAATAGAAATTATTGGGAGCAGCCGAGGGCAAGGATTGAGCATAACCACACAATATTATGATGGCCCAACGCCGGGGCACGATTTTTACAGGTAAACCACTCAATATTATGGCTTTATGGTTTCCCAACGGAGGGGCTCGAGTAGTTAGAGCCTAAACTTCACAGTTATATATATATATATATATATATATATATATATATATATATATATATTAGATCTGTTTACAATATAACTTGAACGTAACCTTAATTATTTTTACTTTTTGATGTAATTTTAATAGTTTTATTTTTTTCAGCCGAACGAGCTTTAGACACTATGAATTTTGATTTGGTTAAAGGCCGGCCTATTCGTATTATGTGGTCCCAAAGAGATCCTTCTCTTCGAAAATCTGGTGTTGGAAATGTATTCATCAAGAATCTTGACAGAACGATTGACAATAAAGCTATGTATGATACTTTTTCTGCATTTGGAAATATTCTGAGTTGTAAAGTGGCTCAAGATGAAAGTGGTTATAGCAAAGGATATGGTTTTGTTCATTTTGAAACTGAAGAGGCTGCAAATAAATCTATTGAAAAAGTGAATGGTATGTTGCTTAATGGAAAAAAGGTGTATGTAGGACGCTTCATTCCACGAAAGGAACGTGAAAGAGCAATAGGAGAAAGAGCCAAATTATTTACTAATGTTTATGTAAAGAACTTTGGAGAAGATATGGCAGAAGAGCAACTTACTGATTTATTCGAAAAATATGGAGTTATCACAAGCTTGAAAATTATGATTAGAGATGATGGAAAGTCACGAGGTTTCGGATTTGTTGCTTTTGAAGATCCCGAATCTGCTGAGGCTGCAGTTATAGGCTTGAATGGTATGTTATTAATTCGTTTTTGCTTCTATCATGCTTACAAGTTTTCTTGTTGTCTCTTGCTAACAACATATACGAATAGATATATGATTTGAAATCTAACAATTTGCATAGGTTCCAGTATCTTTAGTACATCTTATTTTACTTTAGAACACCTTCAATTAATTGAACATACTGGTAATTAATAGATTTTGCTGGAAACGATCAAATATCTTCTATGAAGAACCAAAGATAAGTAACCCTAAATGATTTTGCAGGAACTAATTAATATCGACTTCTAATTTATAAAAAAATACTTGACCGGTGGATAGTTATTTTATTATATATTGAATCTCTTCTATATATTTTATAAATTCAGGATATCAAACGGTTCATCAGTTTTGTAATTTATTTTTTATGTATCGCCAAAATATTGTAATCTTTGTAGTTTAGTCTTATATTTTTGTTACTATTCTCAATCCTCTTCGAATATGTTTACCAATATATCATATCGCTACAGTCAATAACTAGAAAAAATTTTGTAAATTTAAAATCAAGTCAAGTATAACCTTTGCCATTATGGTAAGTTTTACAAATTAACCTGTTCTATATTTTATTGTTTTTATTAGTTTTACTTATTTCATTTTTAATGGTTATTTGATTTTTGTTTTATTGTTACCAATACTCTGATGTTAGTTATATGAAAATTTGGAATATAATTTGTGGTTCTTCTTTCTACTTAATGGGCATATTTGTTTACATTTTAGCATTCATGCTTTTCTATATAACTCAGTTTAAATTTATATAAGTTGCGACTAAGAATAATTAGAATGTTTTACTGTTATCGTTTACATTGGATTCTATAATTTAAGAAAGATGATATTTAGATTCTGATTTGAGTTTTTATATTTTTGTATTTTATACATCCTTATAAGCTCCATGTTGAATGAGCTTAATTAGGGATTTTTCCATAACATATCTGTAGAAAAATATGGAAATGTTGCATAAAAATTTCAACATATTGAAAACATATTGTAACTCGTGTTCCATAGATTATTTTAAATATGGATTAGGTATCTGTCTCTATCAGTGAAAATTTTAATCTGATAAATAATGTAGCTATTATGGTATTAAAGGTTGAAAAAAAGCTTAAATGTGTAGTATATTTATAAGAATTTGTTATTGGTGCTTACTTTTTAGAAACATTATCCTTGCACATGAAATTTATGGAAACCTGGAATTTGATAAGTTATCTGTACTAGCTTTAGCTACTGTAGGTATAAAACACAGTTCTACATAAATAACAATTTCAATGCCTGCGTTTTAAATTTATTTTCTCTATTTTTATTGTCTCCTTCATCCTGACCACTTTTAAGCAAATATAGCTATCGTTCCTTATGTAGCATAAATGCTTTAAAATGAGCACTCTTGTTACTTATTTGAGGTTGAGTAGAGGGAAAGGGCAGCATTTAGTTTGAAACAGGCTGTATTTAATATTTTGAAGCCAACGTAATTATATCTCGTTGAAGCAGCAAGACAACATGCGTTTTATAAACAATTATTGTATTTCACTGGTCTTTAAATATTTCTTGATTTATATTGATTGGTGTCTAATGTGCCTGTTCTATTATTTTAACTAAATTACAGCAGGAGTATACTCTTAGACTTTTTCTATATTATCAAGGTACTTTTCGCATACACATAGTTGTGTGGGACATTTAGAGTAGGTTTTTGTGCACTCAATTTCTCATACTGACTGTTTTGTGCATTTTGTATTAGTGTAGAACTATCATATAACTGCAAGAGATGCGGTTTATAATTGTTTGGAATATTGGTTTTATGTTTTTGTATAAAGCTAGTTGCATATTCACTTCTATGGTTGACTTGCCTTCTTCTGGACTTGTTTATGGAAAAGCTGCTCTATGCTCTGATGTTGCTTGTTGTAGGTCTATTTGTATTTCAGTTGAAAATCTATTTATCTGTATGTAAATGCAACATCAGCAGATACTTTTATTTCAGCAGTGTCTTGTTTTATAATCCATCATGCAGAAATGGAGCTTACTTTATCAAAGCTATATATGTCACGACTTCATTGACATTGCATTCTTTTAAGTTGGAGTTTATCAAATTTGATTTAATTCTTCTCCTTATTAAATGTTGGCAGGTTGTGCAAAACTTAAAAATTTGGCATGTTCCTATGTATAGAACTTGTCAATAAAATTGTTTCTTGGAAGCTCTAATATGCAAAATTTTAAGTAATAAAACAGTTAAGTACAATTGGGATATTTTAGTTGGAAATAATAAATTAAATAATATTTAGCATATATTTAATTATAAATCGATGTTTCGGCAAAGGTCTTTGCCTTTATCAAAGGAAGAAATACCAATCAATACAGTCACATCATAACATCAGTTACTTACTTAATTGTTAATGCATAAATATTGATAGAATAATACAAACAACCACACTCCATTAGGGTTGTTGATGGTCAACATAATAAAAAATTTAAAATTTAAAATATTTAACTTTTGGAATACAATCTGGAAAAATTTTCAATGTTCAAATGTACATAAAGTGAGCGACCAGCTAAGAATAAAGTAATATAATACCAGTCCAATAACGATCAGAGAATTTGTTACACATTTTGTACTGTTTTACGTAAATAAGTATAAACTCGAGCTTCACCTCTTTGTTGAGAAATTAAAATTTGTCCTTGCTATTTGTACTGAATAGCAAGGACATTTACCTAATACATAATAATTAAAAAATATTAGTCAACTGAACTGAAATTTAATTAATTAATAAATTACTGCTTGTACAATGTTAGCTGTAGCATCAACATGAACTCGATAATCATAAACCTGTCGGGGTTTACAGAATGATCCAAACTCAGTAGTATTCCTATCTAGTCTTAACAAAAAAAATGTGATTTGGTTGTTACCTTTCCGGATAAGTTTGTAAGTAGGCTTTCGCTGCAATTCTTGTATTTCTTTTAAAAATGTAAAATAATCGCAACATATCACACCTTTCTTCATTAGTGTACGGCATTTTACTAACCCACTCTTTTACCACAAGATACAGTAACAAATGTTTATAGTTGACAACAATAGAAATAACAACAAGCACCAATTGTTTTTAGACTACCGACAAACCATGGTCTACCTGATGTAGTTACACAAAATAAGCATTTTGTATAATGTTAGGCTTAATTTTAAAGTAAAGTGTAGTGTCCTATATTGTTGAAACCCGCATCAAATTGTCTATTAAATGAGGTACAGATTCAACATGTTGCACTTAAGAAAAAATGAATCCGATGATTCTGAAAATACAAAACGCATTTGAAAAATTCTTATTCATTTAGTAGATTTTGCACAAAAAGTTGCTGTGAGAAAGTGTTTTTATATTTTTTTATTCATAATGATAAAGAAGTTACAGGCAGAAATCGAAAATCGATAATTATGGTTTTTGACATGTAAATCAAAGACAAATAGTCCTATCTCAAATTTCTTTTTAGATTCTTACAACATAAAATTTAGCAATTTTGCCAAATTAAAACCTATAGTCTATCTCTTATAGTAAGTGAGATCCCTATAGTATGCTTCAAAATTAAATCATCCTGTATGTTATGTGTGTGTGTGTGTGTGTGTGTGTGTGTGTGTGTGTATACATGTGCATGTGTGCAGGTGTACGTGCATGTGTGTGTGTGCATGTGCGTGTGTGGGTGTATATACATATATACATATATTTTGGTGTTTTGGTCTGGCTTATGGTTTATTGGACATTAAGAACATGTATACTTATTTTAACGGACTATATGTCTTGGATTTTGGTTAACACCTTTTAAAATGTATTCATATCCATACATTATTTACCGTAATTAAAAATATAACATGCAAATGTTTGCAACTTTTGTTTTCCTTCAGAATCTCGATGTCTTCAAATACAGAACAGACATTTGTGATAAAAAGTATTTTATTTTATGGGGTAATATGGAATGATTGAAGTAATAAACTTGTCAATATTATTGGTTGTTGTTATTGTTTGTTCATAGAACTAGCCCATTGGAATGGAACTAGTAATGAAATAACACATTTTTCTCAGCGTAATTTAACTACATATCATAATTTTATACCATGAACTTGCTCAAAATAAGTTCCAATGTTTCTATGATAACTACATCAACGTATCTTCAAATAAAAAGTTGTACATTGTAAATAGTGTAACAATCCTACAAATAAGTACCACTGTTACTTTTAGATATAGTTTATTATAGCTGTAGCTATAGTAAGCAGAGAAAACCTTAAAACATACAGGTGAGGGTTAAAAAAATTAAATGTTGATTTGTACATGAAATTGTTGAATGCCAAATTTAAAAAATATATATAAGTGAACACCAAAACATAACAAATGTATTCCTACTTATCATACCAAAATCCTCTGTCGAATAGCAGCTGAGTTGTTTACTCAAACAACTCTTTTAGTTTTATAATACCATCCACGTTTGTCTGGTATAACTATATATGTGATCACATAAATCCAATGTGTCACACGTTATACTGAAACCCTTGTGGAAACTGCTATAGCAAAACTTTGTTAACTAGATGTTTGGGTTGCAATTGAACTTCGAAATCTTGATCAATTAAGGGCTATCTGTTTGCAGCCAATTTCACTTTGAAAAGAGGATGAATGCAATGCAGGTATTCAGTCCAAAGAGGAACAAGTAATAAGAAATAATACTAGTCAAACTAATCTGATAGCAGCTATCTAAACGTTTATGTGAATGCTTGATTTGATAATAACGTTTACAGAAGCAATCAACTGTGAAATCTTAGTAGACTAGAGTCGAATTTAACTCATGTTAAATGTTATCTTGTGTGATTGAAACACTCAACATGTATATTTTGCACTATTAAAGTAATGGTTTTGATATTAAACGTCCTGAAGTTGCAAATAATGTCATTTGCTTTGATGCAATGTAGAATCATGCTCATCAGGAAGAATTTTTAGAGATTTTATTACCGATTTAAGTTAAAGAGATCATGTGATGTTATTAAGTAAAACGTTCACAAGATTTAAACAAAAGATTATTGCTTGCTTAAAAAATGTATGATGAGGATTAATAGTATGATCGTAACTAGTTTTATTAAACCTTCAATCAATAAAAGGAATATGAAAACATTTCCAACTCCAAATTCGTCACATCTTGTTACATTCCAGTTTTGTTTTTAAAAATTATTATCTCGTCTATATTCCGAATAAAATCATTGCCTTAGTTCATTTCCTGTTCCGGCGAGCCTAGTGTTTGAACAATAATCTTCGATTTCGTAATTGTAGTTAGGTATTTAAATCATTTATTCTAAGCGGTCCCTATGCATAGTAGATTATACTATCAATTGGATACGTGTTTTGCGAGTACTTTCGTTGCACAGATAAGCTACCAACACTCGTTGCATTGGATTTTATGTATGAATTATTCATTCTGTTTTCTAATACCAAGAGTTTTAGTTGGAGTACTGATTTTATCCTTGGTACAATTACAGTGGGTATTGTACAATTATACAAGCTGGTACATGCATTCTCCCTTCAAATTACTTTCTCTTGTATCGAGTAGATATTCGTTAACGGTTGGAAGTAACACTAATTTAAAATCTGCTTTTAGCTCGTTTTAGGATGCTCGTTTTAGGATAAAATTTTCTAGATTGGTTGGTTGGTTTTTCGCCTGCATTCTTGCTCCTCGACGCTACGTGAAATGACTCACTTCTCATACACTGGGTTTGTAATCAAGACTGTTGACTAAGAAACAAGTGTGGTGACGCCGACTTCTCCCGTTCCACTTAGCTAAAAGTTATGGGTGCTGTGTATTGCTACTGGTCATTTCATCCTCGTGAAGGAAACCGTGAGTTTTTGAAAATCTCACACTTTACTAATCCCGTGTCTTCCTAAACTTTCTACGGCTGTCACGTTGTATATTGTTACTAACCAACATTACTAATACTGATTAGTTTTAAGAACACCCAGTGGTGTTGATGAGTTTTATCATCTAGCCTTCAGCCGGATATAATTTAACTATGCAGGTTTTAAATAACTAAAATGTATGTGGTCCGATACCGGCCCGAGATCATGTGTTTCTTGTCACACGATTTATACTACCTAAAAGTGTAGGATATTTAATTATTAGTACAGATTTACAATCATGCATCTAGTGTCTCATTTACTATTAAGTGATATGTTTTTTGTATGTGTGAAGTATAAGGTTACGTGTTGTGTGCTGCATACGAACACTGTTTAGTTTATTCTTTGTTGTTAGGAGGTGACAAGGTACTGTAAATATATATATATATATATATATATATATATATTGCTGTGTTTCCTTGTATTAGAATCGAGCCTCACGAATTGGGTGGCAAGATTTTCTGTGATCCCCTCAAAATTAACTGGTCCGTTGACTTTTTTCTGATAATCGCCTCTTTACTCTCTCTGCCTCGGCTGCTCACCTAGATAAAACTTTCATCCTCATTCATAAAAAAAACAAACACATTCCTACCACAAACATCAACGTTAACTCTATTTACACCAATATTCACAATACAGTAAAATTTCAAAATTAAATTTTAGCATAAATTTCAGCATCATAAAATTTCAAGTTCAAATTTGTCATCATTTTAATTTGCATCCGGAATTAGAGTCCTTGTAGGATGCATACTAATTAAATAAACAATATTTGCAGACCGGAGTCTGAATAAAAGGGAGCATCTCCCGCCCCTTTACATTAATTTAACAGGTTAGTCTAATTGAGCTCAAAGACAGACCCACATTTTCATCATAATCAAAAACATAAACCTGATAAATACTCCTTTCTACTTATACAAGAAAATTTTACCTTAAAATTAAAAATTTGTTGTTTATACAAATTTACTACTGTCCATTTTTATCAAACAAATTATAAAGATATTCAACACACACCAAAACATCTAAGATCGAACAAAATTGCATAAATTTACCTGAAGGTTACTGCACTCGTGGCTTCAATGTACATCGGACTTGCTTATCCCACCATTCCAGCTGGGTTATGTTTACGTCCTAGGATTCCTGGTCGCCTTTAAAATTTTTCTACACCACCATTTATCTAAATTGTTTCAGGGCTTCTCAGGAACTCATCTATGTATATCTAAATCTTGTTTTGTGGACCCAATCACGTTTACGAATAACACTTGATTACTCACTCCCGAAAAATAGCAAAGAAATTCATAATTCTTTTACGCTATACCCAAAACTGCCTACTTCTATTTATTTATTTATCGTTACTAATTTGGATAATTGGTACAGTAATACTCGCAAATATAACTAGACTTTATTACCTTGTATCTTCTCTAAGTGCACTAATAACTTTTATTGTAGCACGTAATCACCACGTATTCTACTTAAAGTATCGAATAATCAAAAAATAAAGAGCAAAACTGTTTAAAGTATCGAATAAAATCAAAAATCTAAGAGAGCAAAACTCCCATTAACACGGGTTTATATAATGGCCCGCTTACAAGTGGAATTTGTCCCGCAACGGACAATTTTTAGAATTTCGCGTTTTATTTTCCCTTTCGACGGCTCGGCACAGCGATTCTACTAAATTTGCACACGTCCAAGTTGAAAATCTAAGAAATTTCTACACGGCTCGCAACACGTACGAGAACAACTAATTAATTTTTACACACCAACTGCTATGCTTTCCCCTCTCATGTTTGCATCTTATTTCAACCAATCGTAGCCCTAGTGAAGCTTCACAAATCACGCCTTTATTATCAGTGTCTCTGCTTTACGCGTTTTATCCATCCCTTTCTACCCTGGTCTGAGTGGTACAAATCGATATTCTTTACTATCTGCTATTTAAATCCACGTGGATTCCTACTTGAGTAAAATAACCCCTCATCTAGCATTTCCTGCTAAAATATTCGACCGTTCCCAATATACGTAGAAGCTGCATGTTTATCTATTCAAATTTATTAGAATTTGACATTTAAAAGTTTGCAGGTGTGTGCCTCTAATGAACGTTTTAATATAATTCTCCGAGCTTTGTTTCATGGTATTTTAACCTTCCTTTTAGCTGTTTGTTACCAACCTTGGATTTTCACCGGCTTTTATGCTTATTATATTTTACTAATGGTTCAATTAACTCCAATTAAAATAATAATGAATGGCATTGACTTCTGCCCTTTAATTTTTAGCGAATACCAATTAAATATTAATTATTATTTGTACACTTTGTTTAATACCCGTTACTTAAAAATTGAATTAATTAATATAAATTTCGCACGTAATTTCTATTTGTTTCTTTATACAGGGTGATTAAAATTATTTGATGTCGTTAATTAATTTTCTACCTTGGTCAAAATTTGAGTATATATATATATATATATATATATATATATATATATATATTTACAGTACCTTGTCACCTCCTAAACGGAGACTTAAACATCGTTGTTACTTTATATATAGCGCTGTGACTTCCGTTTTTGAAAGTCACTATGTATTTCAATATTGATTGTAGCAAAATGATCTTAATGACCGTCTAAACCTATTTTGAAAATTTTTGTTAGAAGTCACTTCTGTCGCCTTATGGCCAGTTACTTCGTTTTTAGTTTGAAGTTAGATCACCGACGCTAGTATCGCTTTGAGATGTTAAACACACGGTATGTTGTAGCATCCGCTGGATGTGCTATCTTTGTTGAACCTATAATCTTGATATAGTCTTATTCACAGCTCAGAATTTATAGTGTAAATAAATTACAAACAGTGGCAACACACCGTCTCGTTGCAATACCAATGTATAAATGGTGTTTAGTATTTATAATTATTTGTATAGTGTTGTGTGCAGTGCGTTTTGTCCTCCATACAAAATGTATTCAAGAGGTTGTTTGTTAGTGGAAATGGTAACTAATAAAGGTAAGTACATTTTATATCAGATTTAATTGATGTTATTATTAAGGAGTTCATTCCTTGCAACATGTAGAATGTTGACAGTTAAAAAATTTAAACTCATTGTAATTGAAATCTATATACGAGGCGAAGCGCTTAAACGATTTTTTTTTTAAATAAGACATTTAAATATTATTAAGGTAACATTGCCACTATAGTTTAAACAGTGAAACTTTGTTTAACCGTTGACTGATAATTATTTATCAGTCAAGGTTTAACAGAATTCGTTTAAAATTGCCGCAACTCGGCAAGTTTGTCTTTATAATTGTTGTTTGTAGATAGTAACTATAAACACTAATGTAAACATAATATTCAATATAAGACCCATTTTATTATTAAAGCTACAACGAATGATTCATCATTCAGCATTTATGTAGTAGTGCTGATTCTGATTAATCGAAAATAACTCCTTCAATTTAGTATAAATGATTCCTATATTTGTTTTGGATAAATAGTTAGCGTTTTTTTTTCTATTTTCAGATGTAAATTCTAATCAAGGGGTCCGTTCAGAAGAAATATCAAACACACTGCTTATCAAACCTGAAGCAATCTGCAAAAGAGGTAAAAATATAAAATTTTTATTGTCAAGGAGAATATAAGCTCCCTAATTTTAGGATGGACGGAAGAAGAAATTAAATTGGTGCAGAAGTATTATAAGTTTTTCATTGATACAGGAACGTATCCCAACTCTAGTGCTTTAGAAGAATTCATTAATAACAAAAAAATAAGAAGAACAATGCTTGTAATTAAATCTAAACTTCAGCATCTCATTAAGCTAAATTTAAAATATGATTAATTGTATCCGTAAACATTTTTATTTTGTTAATAGCTTGATAACAAGTAGTACTTCTGTCTTAAGTTTTTCTATTTTTAACTTGTTTTTTGAACGCTTTATCTTATGAGGTGTTTGACAACACTAATAAATATACTATTGGTTTGTTTGTTTTTATATTGCCTACGAATTGTATATTTTCAGAAATTAAATTACATATTTCTTGAATATCATTTTAGTCTTATTATTATTTTACAAATGTATTAAGCAATAAAAAATTACACAAAAAGTAAGTAACTGAAAACAAAATCCTCAAAACAAATGTTTAATGTTTGCAGTTTAAAAATATTTTGAATTTTAGGTTTACTCGTTAAATCGTTCAATCAAAAAATCTCAAACGTTGAGTTATGGTTTTGTGTAAAATATGATCGTAATACAAAAAACAAAAGTACGTGTATTGCCACTTTTTCGATTTAATGGGGTGCGTGTAGTGATAGGTCTTTCACCTTAACCCAAAATTTCGGTATATACAATATATCTTGATGATTCCTGTATGGAATAAATGTGCTGAAACTGAATATGATGGGTATATGTTTCATACCCTTGAGCGTTTTGGGATACGACGTCATCAATGTGGTGGTTATTAAGAAGTCGATTAGTTGATACAAAATATATCATTGTTTATTATCAAATGAAAGTTCTAGATACCTGAATTTTCAACTAAATGAGTGTAAATGCTTGATGGCATCATGACAATTGCTACTTATTCTTTACATTAATAAATTTCTAACGCTACATGTTAAGAAAACGATGATTTATACGCATTTGGTTCATTACTGGTGTTATGCTTGTTCATACAAACGTGTATCTTTTTAGGTACTAAGCCAGAATTCTGAGATCAGGCATAGGCATGTATACATTAATAAGTATATTATTTAATTAACCCTTTACTTTTTAGAAAGAGCATCATGTGGTTATAATGCAAAATAGGTGTTGATTGATGATCTAATACGCTCAAATTCCAGCTAATATTCAAGTAAACGCTTAGTTTGCTAATATCAGCAAAACCGAAACAGATTTTGACCTCCCGTGTTTGCCATATTGTAACCTAAATAAAATTTTAAGATACGTAATTTAGCACAATTTAGTATCATCCTGTATTTGATTCAGAATCGCAAGTTTTATCATTAAAAATTATAGAATTTAAGTTCGTGTACTTTTAATAATAGTACGCTTTACAAATATCAAATTTAGCGTACAAATTTTACATGTTCTCAAACGAAATTGGTTGGGTTTATTCAACTAGTTAGTGAAAATATAGCTCGTTCAGAGTCGTGTTAGTCGTACCTGCAACCCGAATGCCTTTTTGAATGGGTGCTCTTATGCGAACCATCGAATCGAGTCGCATCAATGCGATTTGTTGAGGCGGTAAGATCATTTGGGGCCAAAAATTTGCGTGGAGATGACAATAGGCTAAATCCTTTTCGTAAGTGATGGCCAGTAGGTAGCTAGTCTGTCTTCGGGTAACGATGGTCAATATAAATTAATTATTTATCGGACTAATATTTTCTTTTGATATTTTAGTGCAACGATTAGGGGTTTATCTAACCTAATACTATATATTGCATGCACTAAATTTTTGAGTTGGAATTAAATCCAAATAAAGAAACAACTTTTGCTAACTAAAATATCGAGACTACGGAGATGTTATGATTAGATTCAATGGAAAATAAGTTTGGGTTGTCATGAGATAACGTTACAACGACAGACACCTGGTTGAAGATTAGCATTGCTTATAAGGTTAACCTTCTGAGAACAGTAACAAGTGTTGCTGACCGTCCCCATTTTTGAGTGATCTGGTTCCGTTCTATTTTGAATGTATGGAAAGCGGTAAGCGATTTATTTCCTGTTATCCAAAGTCATGAAAATACTATCCGTTTCTTGAAGCTAAGCATTTTAGTAAAGAATTACATATTTTCCCATGGGAAACGTTAAATTTGTATGGAGCAAAACTGCTATTTTTTATTTTTGATATAAACTGAAAATAAAATTTCTTGCGCAACTATGAACATCGAATTATTAATTTTGCTTAAGAAAATACTAACCTTTAGTCGTTAGATTTTTTTGATATTATAATACGTTTCTTGGCTTGATGATATAGTAAATATGAAGCCAATCGGATCTGAATAGAATAAAACAACTTGCAATACCAGATTTCTTTAATCTTCTCTGAATTTGAGTATCTATTTGTAAACAACAAATTTATGACAATCTAAAACTTTGCACTTGATTATTGTTAATTCTTAAACAATTCCATAGGGATGTTTCCCTAAACTTGTTTAGTATTACAAAATTAATTATGATGCTTTTATTGCACAGTTGTCACTTTTTGTAAATACTATAATTATTGAAATTTGCCAATAGATTTAAACATGGATTTAAGAAGGAGTTGCTTATTTAAGAGTGGTCTTTCATCCTAAAATTAATGCCTCAAAATTAAAGTATTGGTGGACTATTTACACTCTAGAAAGTCGTGTGATGTATTTATTTGTGTCTAGGTGGAGAACCACAAATCGTGGTCTTAGTTTGTTGGGCGGCTTCGTGACGTAGTTGGCATGTGTGTGACTACTACGCCCAAGGTCCCAGGCTCGAATCCCGACACGGTCCGCTTGAAAAATGTTAGGCGAGCATTTTTCACAATAATACACCCTCGTTCGGATGAGAGGTAAAATGGAGGTCCCGTGTGTGTGTTGTCACACACGTTAAAGATTCCTACCTTGCTTGGAACAGCAAGGGTTCGTCAAAATTCCAAATTTTCCAGGTAAAAAAAAACTTGCTTCCTGGCCAATGTAGTACCTTCAGGTGGAGCATTGGAAAATCACATGTAAGGTTTTAGTTTATTTAATTAATTGGTTCCTTTCAGGCATATAGTATAAAAGGTTAGTAAAATGGTCCCTTTTTAATGTTGAGATTCATTTAAGCGTCAAAGGGTGTTTCTGATTTTTTCTAAGGACTCTTTCCTCCGTGTCGTTATAACATAGGCACCGTGGCACCCTTCCTTTTAGTGTTTTATGTGATGAAATAAAATTGGCCCACAACCCCATCTCATGCCAGAGCTACGAGGTAATGTTCGCAGGTAGCTGTTTACCTAAATAGGAGTTTCCTTTTTCTTTTAGCCACTTACCAAACAATTTAACTCTGGGTTTTAACGTCATATTCAGAAAACTTTCGTATGATAGCGATTACCATAAAAAATAGACACCCTTCTTTCATAGCTTCCACCAAATAACGTTACCCTAGCGCCAACAACGTAGGGTAATAGATAAAAAAAAGAAAAACGAGTTATACTGACAGCCAATGCGGGGCTACAGATCAGAAAAAAATTCGTTATAATATTGTACATCTCGTAGGAAATAATTGTAATTCGGTCCATCCTGTTTTCATTTGCGGTTGAAGTTGTGAAATCAATTTTTCGAGATGTAGTAGCAACTTTGTATGCAATACGAATCACTCAAAAGGGCCACTTACGAAGGAGAACAATATAAAGATGCAAATTGATATCTTTGTAAACCGTTCTCGGGAAACCAATTTTTTAATTTTAATTTTTGTTACGGCTACTTTTCTACTTCTAAACATTTCTGTATCTTTTGTATAAATAGGTATTATTATTTATTACTCTTTCAATGGTTTAAATTGTAGTTTAAGTTTGTGTGTAAAATTGTAGGTTTAACTTGTAAAAATTTTTTATTGAGCCATTTAGGAGGCGGTAATTCTGTTTAATTAGGGGTTGCAGCCACTCCCCAAGACTGGCTTTGGCGCACCGCTATTAATAGATGTTATTGCTATAGACTATTAGCGGATTACATGTTAAGCTTTAAAAAATTTCCAATCGAGCCGTTTATGAGCTTTAACTTTTTTTTTTAGTAAGGGGTTGCTGCCACTCCCAAATCTGGCTCCATGGATGGTGGATGTTTTTGTTATAGACTATTACAAGTAGCATTTTAAATTTTTTTATAAAGACTTACAAACTGAATTTTTTTTAGTAAAAGTGTTGCTACCATCCTCGAAAGTGCCTTTGGTGCACCGTCGCTGTGGATTTTATTGTTATAGACCATTTGAGGATTGCATATTAAACTTTTAGAAAATTTTCTATCAAACCGTTTACAAAGTATAATTTTTTTTTAGTAAAGGGGTTGCTGTCACTTCCAAGTCTGGCTTTGGCGCACCATTACTGGTATGTGTTTTTTATACAGGATATTAGAAGTTGCAAGTTAAAATTTTCTATCTAGTTGTTTACAAGTTGCATTTTTGTGAGCTTAGGTGTTGTTGCCACCCTCAAGACTGGCTTTCGCGCACCATTACCGGTGGATGTTATTGTTATAGACCATTTAAGGATTGCATGTTAAACCTTTATAAATTTTGTATCGAGTCGCTTACAAGCTGTTGTTCTTTTTAATAAAGGGGTTACCACCACCCCAAAGGTTGACTTTGGCGTAGTGTTGCTGGTGGATGTTATTGCTATACTTATCACATTAACGAACAACATGTTAAACTTTTAAAGATTTTTGATCATGCCATTTATGAGTTTTAATTTTTTAGTAAAGAGGTTGTTGCCACTCCAAGTCTGGCATTGGCCCACCGTTGCTAGTGGATGTTTAGTTATGGGCTATTAGAGATTGTACGCTAAAATTTTCTATCAAGCCGTTTACAAGCTGTATATTTTTTAGCAAAGGGGTTGCTGCCCCCTCCAAGACTGGCTATGGTGCACTGTTGCCGTTGGAAGTTTTTGTTATAGACTACTGAAGGTTGCAAGTTAAAATTACAAAAAATTTTTATCAAGCCGTTTATGACCTGTAATTTTTTTGTGTATGGGTTAAAATTACTTTTTGACTAGATGATCAGATAAAAAACTTTCAAAAATTTTTGGTATACAACTTATGGAAATAGGCCTATAATTATAAATGTTAAGAGTTATCACCTGATTTATGAACTGGAGTAACAAAGCTAGCTTTCCAATAAACTGGAAACACCCCTTCACTTAAAGACATTAAATAATATGAATAAGGGTTTTGAGATAGTACAAACACAATTTTTTTAAAATATAGGTGGAACTCCATCAGGACCAGGCGGTATATTTACATCAATATTGTTTAATTTTGAGTAAATGTCTGCTAAATCAATATTAAAATGTGTTACATTGATATTAGATGTATTATTGTTTACAGTAGACGTATTATGTCCACTGCTACTAACATAAACAGAAAAGAAATAGGTTGCAAATAAATCTGCAATCTTATTGCCTCCACATGCAACCTCATTATTATAAAACATCCTGTTTGGAATTCCACAATCATCCCTTAGTCTACTAGTAAAACTCCAAAACCATTTAACATTGTCTGAAATAGAGTTCTCAATATTACGTACATAATTCCTATAACAAATGATTGCTGATTTTTTTTGTCTATTCTTTAAATTAGAGAAAATAAGATAATCATGAACAGAGTTTGTAGACTTATATATCTTGTGGGCTATTTTCTTTCTATAGATTGGAGATCTGAGTTCAGATGAAAACCAAATAGGTAAATTGGAATGCCTGGATTTATGAATAGGAACATACAGTTCAATTGCTTCTTAAATAATGTTATAAAATATATTTACTGCCTCATTCAGTGGCAAATTGGATAATATATCATCCCAATGAAATCCAGCTAAATAATTCGATATGAGTCTATAGTTAGCTTTCCAAAAGTCGTAAAAATAATCATTATTATTTTCTAAGTCATTTTTGACTGCATAAATAGGTACAAATATACAAAGTGTGGGATGATGGTTATCACAAGGTAATAATATATCAGTTGCATAATTTACTCTAATGTTAGACATGCTGGAAAATGCAAGATCCAATAGAACATTGTTTGCATTAACGACATTATTAAACTGATAAAGATTAAAATAGCCAAAATGTTCAGATATGTGAAACGAGAAATCTATCTCTGAAATACTACTATTAAGCTGAGAAATTGCACAGACACCAAAATCGTCATTATACCAACTTTTATGCGGTAAATTGTAATCCCCAATCAAAATGAGCTTTGCGTTGTTATACACATTCATTATATAGTGGACTGTTAAGCATTGAGCAAGGTAAACATCCGGTGAAGATTTTGGTGGTAAATATATGGTTCCAGTGATTAGAAGTGATTGAGCACACTCAATTTTAACTAATAATTGTTCTACTGAATCACAATCCAATGATATAGAACTACTAAGATAATTAGACTTCACAGCAATCATCGCACCGCCACCCCTACTAAATTTACTAGTGAGATCACTACGATCCGTTCTATATATCACATAGTCTTTTAAGTTGAGTTTAGCATTAGTAACATCATTTGACAACCACACTAAAACCAGCACATCATAGTCTTCAGAACGACCCATAACTGCAACATATAATTGATTCGGTTTAGAACGAAGACCGCGTACATTTTGATAGTATATAGAAGTACTGTTTTTTGAACGATTTGCATTAACAATAGTAGGAATTCCATTAATGTATCGAATAGTTTTATCATTCACACCCTTGCTTATTGAATTTCCTAAGTCCTGTTTAACTTTTTTATAGTATTCTCGTTGCATCACTGTTAAATCAGAACCGAACCGTATATCTCCAATATATTTATTTTTATTCTTGAGCACAGTTATAACATCATTGGCATTGCTTAATATTACGTTTATTGGCCTGTAGCTACCACCTTTTTTACCCAAGCGAACTTTCATATTTTCTGTATTAATATTGTATATACCATCAATGGTTGAAGTGACTGTCTGCTTGTGATATTGAATGTGAGCTTCTATATTAAGCGAATTATCCTTCTTAACATTATAAATCATTACATTGTATGATCTTTTCTGTCTTTCAGCTAGTTCGAACATATATTTATTAAAATCAACCGTATCAAGTGATTTTGACTGATTATTAACCTCTGCTCTCAATGTTTGAATTTAATTTTTAAGCTCTTCTATAGTTTTTAATAATAAGGGAACAACACGCAATCCACTTTCATATTCTTTACAAAAATATTTCATAACACGAGATGATAGCTTTAATTATCTTATATGTTAAACTACTGCATACCTGATGAGCCTTTCTACCACAGCTATCACATGAATATAGGGCATTCAATAATATTTGTATATTGCAGAATGATATGTAATTATAATACTTATCAAACATATGTCTTATAACATGAACCAAACGTTGATTTGTTGACCTTTTAAGTATATAACAATAATGCAGTGAAGTAAATAGTAGTAGATTTACTAATTAAGTTAAATACTGATAATTAAATATTACAGTATTGTCCACCAACATTAATTACACTACTAAGCAAAAAATCTATATTTTAAAACTCACTATAACACTCAATAAAAAGCAAAATTTACAGAGCAAAATAAGCACATTAACTACGCTAATGTTCTGTCTTTGTACTAATCAACTAATTTTTATTTCACAGGGATGACTCGTTTTTTTTCTTGGGTTTTGTTTTGGATTACTTTCTCACCCCCAATCTCCGATTGACGTTAGCCCGACATCTTTTCCTTTGATTACGTAATTTCGTGCGAGTCTACTTTAATTGGCTTTTGTTTGATTCTTCCTGAACAGCACGGATTACCGTAACAATCTATATGAACATCAACTTCAAGTAATGATATTAAATAAAGTAGTAGAACGATTGGAAAAATGTAGCAAAAAGGGTCCAGGATTGGCCTTGAGGTTGGGTACTTATGGTAAATGTAAACCCCTACTTACAAGAAAATGGCCTTTTGTGTCGTATCAGAGTTTATGGTAGAAAACCGGGCCAGTAATAGATGTTTGAAACAACAATAAATGTTGTTTTCTTTGGGCTGTGATTTCCAATTTGTCTTGCAAAACTAAATTCTGATAAAATATACAGCTACTTCTACGATTTAATTTAATTTAATATTAGGCTACAATTCATTCAGTTTTTTACTGTCTTAAAGGACAAAAAATTTGAAAGATTTAACAATCTTGCAATTAACTTATATTGCATAGAAAACAATAAATGGAGATTACTATCATAGGGCTATTTACAAATAAACCGATATTTCGTACTCAAGAAAAATGCTGCTGGTTCGTTCTGCAAAATAAGAAATGTGTTCTTGCGAAATTGTACTATATTGAACATAAATAACGAATCTTCATATAAACAAATAATGAATTGGTAACTTAGAATGGCGAATTATGTACACTATATATTTTTACGTAGACAAAACAACTTAGTTACATTTGTACAACCGCACTTGACCAACGTTCGGTCGGAAGTCTCTTTTTGAGAGGGAGAGAAAGAAAACCATGCATTTAAACAGGTAAAAATCGATACTGTCTTTGTTTAAAAGCAAGGTTACCACTACTTGAAAATTAAGCGGCACAATTTGAATTTATGAATAGCGAAATACGTACAAATCTAAACATAACCGCCCGCCTTGAAAGGTTCAGGCTTTCAATAAAATATAACATTGAATAAACTTAAAGCTACACCTTTACAAATATTGCAGCCCTGTTTAACATAGAGCAACTTAAAAACTAAGCACACACGTTTCCACAGAACCAAACGATCAGTCCAACACTGTAGTTTCACTGTCAGGCAACGGGCACAACTTAGCAAATGAACGTTTCAATGTTCCATTAGCAGTCTTCACAGAAGCAACGCGGTTGATTCCATCACCGCCAGGATGGAGCTGAATTACTCGCCCGAGTTTCCACCATAAAGGTGGGCTGCTGTCCTCCTTGAGTAGAACTAGAGAACCCAATGTTAATTGCGAGAGGGTTTTGCGCCATTTAGTACGTTGTTGCAACTCTGATACATATTCTTTGCACCAACGTTTCCACAAATGCTGGTGAAAGCCTTGAATTTTCTGAAAAACAGACAGTCGAGACTCCTTTAATTCTGTAACATCTGGATCCGGTAGCGACGTCATGGACCGTCCAATAAGAAAGTGAGCAGGAGTCAGTGGGTTCAGGTCATTTGGATCAGAACTTATTGGAGCAAGAGGTCTTGAGTTGAGGATGGACTCCACCTGTGTTAACAATGTGTACATTTCCTCAAATGTTAGTAATGCTGCGCCAATAACGCGCTTCAAATGAAACTTGACGGACTTAATGCCTGCCTCCCATATTCCTCCAAAATAAGGACCATGAGCAGGGATAAAATACCAATTCACACCTTCGTTGCTTGCTGAATTGACAATATCACCAGTTTGCTCTTTTAAAAATTTTCCCAATTCCCTTAGCTCGGAGTTAGCGCCAACAAAGTTGGTACCATTATCCGAATAAATGCTTGATGGTTTGCCTCTACGAGAAACAAACCTTCTAAATGCCATCAAGAAACCTTCAGTCGATAGGTCAGTAACTAACTCTAAGTGTATTGCCTTTGTTACGAAGCACACAAAGAGGCACAAGTAACATTTTATAGTTTTCAAACAGCGACCCTTGCGGTCTTTTATAAAAAAGGGACCACCATAATCAACGCCGGTGGTGTGAAATGGCGGAGCAGGAGTGATTCGTGAAGAGGGTAAATTCCCCATAACAGGATTCGTTATGCGAGGGGAGAAACGAAAGCACCTAACGCATTCATGGACTACTTTCTTGACTATATTTCTACCTCCAATAATCCAATACCTTTCTCTCAGGTGAGATAAAAGCAACTGTGCACCAGCATGCAGAAGTCGTAAGTGTTCTTGTCTTACTAAGAGATTTGCAATCTGGTGTTTGCTAGAAATCAGCAAAGGGAATTTTTTGTTGTAACCGAATTCAGAGTTGTGGAGCTTTCCACCAACCCTAATCATGCCCTGTGAATCCAGAAATGGGTTTAAGGACAATAAAGTCGGAGACTTTAAACAATTGCCCCCTTGCAATGTTTTAAGTTCGTCAGGAAAAGATTCCTGTTGAGAAAGTTTTATGAGCACATAAAAGGCATTATGCAGCTCGTCTGCACAAAGAAAACCATACCGACGGTTTGTGAAAGGGCTTGAACAATTTTTGCGAAAACGCATGCAATATGCAGTTACTCTGATCAGCTTTGTTAGAGTAGAATAGCTGTCAAACAAAAAACATTTAACAATGCTAACAGAAATACATTGAAAAGTGGCCTTTGTTTCTGGCAATATTTCATGAACCATATCAGAATGAGGCCAAGAAGATTCATCTTCTTCCAACCATCGAGGTCCGTACCACCATAGACTGGACTCCCTTAATAATTGAGGGCTAACCCCTCTTGACAAAAGATCAGCGGGATTGCATTTGGTTGGCACGTGTCGCCAAATACCATTGGAAGTAAGCCGCTGAATATCAGCAACTCGATTGCACACAAAGGTTTGCAAGGTATTAGGATTGGTTTTCAACCAACCCAGAACGATAGTGGAATCAGACCAGTAATAAAAACAATATGGCATAGACAAATTTAATGCCTTGACGACTTGTTCGGCAAGTTTAGCTAAGAGCACGGCAGCACAAAGCTCAAGCCTAGGAATAGTCAGAGGCTTCAGTGGAGAAACTCTTGACTTTGAACAAAGAAGGTCAACCTTGACATTGTCTTTACCGTCCAATGAACGTGAAAATACAAGCTCCATATCCATGTAAGGAAGCATCACAAAACCGTGTAATTGAATATGAACAGGTGTTTCAACTAGAACGTGTCGTCTCACCCTTAAATCGTTAAGATCTGATAACTCGGAACAATATACTTGCCATTTGGCTTGTACTTCTTGGGGAACGGGGTCATCCCATGCTAGTTTTTCTAACCACAGCTTCTGAAGAAGCATCTTAGCACCTAAGACACATGGACCTACTAAACCTAAGGGTCAAAACTTGGGAAACCTTTGACAGAATGCTGCGTTTTGTTATTTTTGAATTAGAAATAATAGAAATAGTGAACATGAAACAATCGAGTTGAAAATTCCAAAGCAAACCTAGAGTACGAGTGTGCTCGTGAATCCCAAATTCAAGAACACCGGGATGAATATCTGAAGGCGGAATATCCTGCAAAGCAGCCTGGCTATTGGAAATCCACTTGCGCAAATTGAAACGACCTGATCCAAGCACTTGGCTCAATTGTTTGCAAAGTTGGCGAGCAGACTGTGCGGTATCTGCCCCAGAAATCAAATCATCCACATAGAAATCTTCCTTGATGACTCTTGATACATCAGGAAATGAACGCTCACAATCTCGTCCGAGCTGGTTCAGGCAACGAATAGCTAAAAAGGAAGCTGAAGCTGTGCCATATGTCACAGTATTTAAACTGTAGTGAAGAATAGGCTCAACCGATGAAAAACGCCACAAGATTTGCTGTAGGCATCTCTGGCTAGGCTCAATTAGGACTTGCCTGTACATTTTTTCTACATCAGCTGCAATTGCAACTGGATGTTTGCGAAATCGAATCAAGATTGAGAATAAATCCTGCTGTATGGTTGGTCCAACCATCTGAATACCATTTAAGGAATCACCACTCGTGGTTTCTTGAGACCCATTGAAAAAGACACGAAGCTTCGTCGTTAAACTATCCTCCTTCAAGACCCCATGATGAGGAAGGTAGTATGAAATCTTGGATAAATCAGGATCAATGACTGTCATATGACCTAAATCCTTGTACTCTTGCATAAAATCTTTATAACGAGTTGCCAAGTCTGGCTTAGCTTGAAATCGCCTCTCTAGCGATAGAAATCGCTTCTCAGCTATTTGCAGAGAATCGCCCAACGTGTCAGGAGAATTCTTAAACGGAATTGATACAATAAATCTTCCCTCAGCATTCCGCTTTGTAGTTTGGACAAAATGCATCTCACATGCATTCTCTTCCATTGTTTGAACCCTTTCAGTAGGATAGTGCTCAATCTGCCAAAACCTACTTAGAATATCATTGCAATCCTCAACCACGTTGAGATGGCATTGAGTAAACTGGGATGTAATTGTGGAACGGAACCCGATACAATCCACCCAAACCGCGTTTTTTGAAGAACGGGCAGGTTCGGACCCAAATGAAGCTGGCCTACACAGAGGAGCTTCCAGAATATAGAGCAGCCAATTAGAATATCTACACGACTTGGCTGATCAAAGTTAGAATCAGATAATTTGATATTATCTGGAATTTTAAATGCATTTCGATCAACATGACAACTAGGTGTAGTGCATGTTATCTCATCTAAGGCCAAACATGAAATGCTTATCTTGTAGTTTGTGTGTATAGAATGCAGCTCGACATCACACTTTGAACGTATACTAGACTTGGCTCGGCCTAGTCCAGACACTGTGATATTTACATCACTTTCTCTGATATTTAATTTTTTGCATAAGTCCGATCTAATAAAATTAGATTGCGAACCTGAATCTAACAACAATCGTACAGTATGAAATTTTCCATCATTAGAAAGAATTCGAGCAGTTGCAGTAGGCAGCAGTGCTTGACTATCATTTGCACAGAAAGCAGAAATTGTATTGTCAACAGGGGTTGCAGCATGTGCAGGCCCTGGTTGACTCTCAATCCAAGTTTGAACCTGAAGATTATCCTCATGGATCAGTGTATGATGTTTGCCTTTGCATTTCAAGCACGTGAATTTAGAATTGCACTGGTTGACAAAATGTCCTTTGGATAAGCAATTCAAACAAACTCTAAGTAATTTTACCTTCTCGATTCTACTACCAACAGATAGTTTTTTGAATTCACTGCACCTATTTAGGGCGTGATTACCCTTGCAATAAGAGCACGATTGTGTATTGCTAACAAATGATTTTGAAATCACCTTTAGAGGTTTTCCTGGAACAACTTTGTTGTGCCTTGACTCAAAGTTTCCAGTAAGTTGGCCGTATTCTTTAAGAACTCTTTGAACTGTGAGAGTGTGGGTAACTCTGACCCTTGTGCACCCTTCAGCATCTCCCATTCACGAAGCGTGTTGGGATCTAGCTTCTTGGAGACCATAAATATGATAGTGAACTCCAACAATTTTGGTTCTGAAGCCAGCGACTTCAAAGCCGTGTAATGCTTAAAGAGAGCATCATTGATTTTCGCAATTTTGTTGCACATTCTTTACCAACTGGTTCTAGATCAACGATTGCCTTGAAATGGTTATGGATCAACATCCTAGGGTCGTTGTAGCGCTCACACAAAGCACTCCAGGCTACCGAATAATTATTTGCGGAAAACTCTAATGAGCTGATTACTTGCGCTGCAGGACTTTCAAGGCTAGCTTTCAAGAAATGCAGCTTCTGAATGTTAGTCAAGGACTTGTTATCTGCGATTAAATTCTTAAATACTTCATAGTATTCCAACCAGTCCTCAGAGCTGGAGCCAGAATACTTTGGAACTGAAATAGTAGGAAGGCGAAATGTAGGACACGAATCACCATGATTCGATCCTGAACTAGAACTTGGGGAAACAGACCGGGCTGGATACACCGTAGCATATTTCTTTAAAACATCTTCTGCCTGCGATATGGCTGAATAATATATACTTTCAAATTCCATTTCTAAATCACCACCTTGGGGTTTTAGACCTCGGATTTGAACATCAACCTCGTAATATTGTGATAATAAAGGCAAAATATCATTTAACCTTTTTTGCAACTCAGTTAGTTGCTTTGAATTTAAAGTTTCCTCAGAAAGATTTAATGACTCAAGCGAATTTACGTATGTAGTAAACCGCGTGAGCCGTGCTTGAATATAATCCTTTGTTATAATTAATGACTCCATAATCAAAATTATAAGCACTCGTTATCCTTTGAACACCCTATACCGTTTTGACGCCGCCACTGGCGATCAAAATTTGACAGATATACGTAATTTTAAAACTGTTTGAATTTATAAATGAGCAAACAAATAAAGCAACATTGTATTCATAAATTGGCAGTTAACCCAACTTAATACTAAATAAATAAAACACTTTATTTATTAAATCAACATGTAAATGGAAATGCACAATTTGTAAACAACAGATGCAAGAAATGAAAAAGGTTAACGGACTTACCCACTGCTCCGAGTATGTAAGCGTTCTTGTTTCTTTGTTTAGCATATACGGTTGTAGCGACGTCCTCGCTTTCACCTTCAGAATATAGCGTGAATCTTGTACAAACTTGTTTACTATCAAGCAAACGGAATATCGATTGATACGACGTTTTTATCTCTCTCGCACCAATGCAACTACAAACAGAAGAAATAGGAGCTTTACTAACCTTGAATATTAATTCGCCAATTTTAAAATTCCAAATTAATTTGCAAGTTTTACTTCTTAAAATTGCAGGTTATACATGAAGGACCTTGAAATAAATACTTCTACAAAACCATGTGTTGATTTAATTGCTCGTAAATCAAGTCTTGTTGCAATTAAATACGTCGGGCTCGAAGTTCGACCAAATGTAGATTACTATCATAGGGCTATTTACAAATAACCGATATTTCGTACTCAAGAAAAATGCTGCTGGTTCGTTCTGCAAAATAAGAAATGTGTTCTTGCGAAATTGTACTATATTGAACATAAATAACGAATCTTCATATAAACAAATAATGAATTGGTAACTTAGAATGGCGAATTATGTACACTATATATTTTTACGTAGACAAAACAACTTAGTTACATTTGTACAACCGCACTTGACCAACGTTCGGTCGGAAGTCTCTTTTCGAGAGGGGAGAGAAAGAAAACCATGCATTTAAACAGGTAAAAATCGATACTGTCTTTGTTTAAAAGCAAGGTTACCACTACTTGAAAATTAAGCGGCACAATTTGAATTTATGAATAGCGAAATACGTACAAATCTAAACAATAAAAGACTACTATTTTGTGTAAGTGAAAATTTATACTACTTATTAGGACATACCAATCTGTTAGTTTTCAATAATAATGAATTACAATTTTCTTGCTCTAATGGCGCTCGTTTTACTTGGTTTCAAAATGCCAGCTTTATTTTCAAAGTAGCTATCGCTGCATGATCATAAAAAATGTTTAGTTACAGATGTCCGAATATTTCAATATAGATGTGTTACTTATGCAACATTTGATTAATGGAAGATAACGAACACTTCTTAGTAAGCATACCTAAAGAATTTGAAAAATATGTAATGTTTAAACACTTCCGCTGTCAGAAAAATGTACTATTAATAATTTATGCAGACATCGAAAGCGAATGTATATTAGAACTGTACAGTGGTCCGGTTATAGAAGCAAATACAATTCATTATCAAGACTATATACTCTTTAGTATGGTTCATTATTTAAAATGTGCATATGATAATAAATATTTGAAACATCAGTTGTATCATTATATTGCTAAAATGATTTTTAAATGCTGTTCAATTGTAACTGTTTTTGGAATTAATTAATACAATTTTCAGTAACCCTGCATCTATGAGTCTGTTGGGTGATGAATAAGGTTCACATTTACACCTGCTCTTAACTGCCACATTTGTATAAACCCTTTAACTTAAATCATGTTAGAGTTGACGATTATTATCATTACTGTTAAATTTTGGGATCAGTTCATCAGGGTTTCAACATCATTTATCAAATTCATAATTTATCCAACCACGATTCTCATTTTATTATAGAAAATATTCTTTTGGAGTTTTTTTGGCGCTCCACCACTTTACTAATAAGTAAATATACAGTAAATATATTTCCTTTACAAGATAGTTTAACTTTAAAGTAATTGATTCATTTAGATTTATAGCATTTAGCATCCAGAAGAAACCTTTCCATTTAGGCAAAGATAAAAATACATCAACAGATCTTAGGTTATTGATACCTAATGGTATCTGTACCTATGATTCTATCAAATGTTGGAATAAGATTAATAATACCTGGTAACAGTACATTTTTTAATCATTTAACCATTGAAGAAGGGCCACACTTAGACATAATACTAAAATTGTTAAAAGACAATTTAATATAAAATTGTTAAGAAGGTAGCTCTTAACATATTTAAACACTTCCAAAAAACTTGTATACAATACAAAATAAACAGAATCAATTAAATTATATGTTTATACTTTGTTTTTGGTATTAGAAGTTTGTGTTGTATACACCAGAACGTCTTTTAGGCGCAATATATCGGTATATGAAAAATTAAAAGGAGATACAGTTGGTTAAAACACGACTGTAAAAATAATTTAGATAAGCCTTAATGTCATACTCTTGAGACAGGGCGTTTAGATAAGCAACTTAAATTGCTTTTCATGTAAAAACATTTCTTCTGTACAATGCATACATTCTGAGCATTATGAAAGCAGCAAGAAAAATTAAAATCAAAACTATTCCCATCTGGTATACTCTTCCATGTATTAACAAATGCACACATGAATAGTGTATTAAGGCTTGTTTCGATGTAAGGTGCTATTTTTCTTGTGATAACATTAAAAAAATAAGTCGCCCTTAAAAGAGGTTGAGTCGTTTTGAACATACAGTAGGTCAGCTCTAACGTGAGGTTGAAAAAGGAAGACATTTATGCAAAAAAGTGGTACTACCTTATATTTAAAGTTTATTGTGTTGATTTTCTGATGCACATATCCATGGTTACTTTACAATTACGTTTTTAATTCTAAATATCTAATCCGGACAGTTTGGTGTGTATGCTCTTTGTATTTTGGTTACCAGTTTAGTGAATGGTTTTTGACCATGGTTTTTTTAATTAAATTTACTGACTTTTACAGTAAAATTGATACTCGTTTATTTTTAGGGGTCATGATCCATACATATTTAGAAAAACAGCGATAACTATTTAAATGTACTACCAGTTTGGTGGTATATATATATATATATATATATATATATATATATATATAACAGAATGATTATTATTTTCTGGAATACTTTTTAGAATTTATATTACAACACTAATCTCTATACTCTGTAATAACCTGAAATACAAATATTACAGATTTAATGATTTTGGAATCTTGGACATTCAAAACGACATAAAGTGGCAGACATCACAAACGTTACACCGTAGCTTTTTCAACTAGACATAATTTAAGTTTTGTCATTAAATTGAGGAGGTGGTAGATATTTATAGGTTAAACAAAAAACCTATAAGGTATTTTACTCTTGGACTGATTTTTAGATGCTCAACCTAAGTCTACCTCAGTAAAAGTTTTAGAACTGCTGTTTTATTTCATGTTTCTAAAAAAATAACTTGCCTATGCCAGTATTACCCTGAATCACATCATGGACATGAATTGATTTCACAAGTTTTCAAATTTCACACATTATACTAAGCTACATAGTATCTCTATTTACCTAAAACCTATAATTACAGTTATCTCATAGTACTACTTTTAAGTGTATTACCAAAGTATGTGATGGAATTGCATCATCCGACACTATTAACAAAAGCAAACAGGAGAAACAAGCTTGTAAAGCATTTAACATGTTCAATGAAAAACTACAATCGACTAAAGTGAATTATTGCTAAATTGCTAGAATATCTAGACTACAGGGTCAGAAACCTAATACAGTCAACCAAATCAGCATAAAGAAATTTTATTATTTGTAATTCATCATAACTTCAGTATGTTTTAAAAAAATTTTAAACTGACATAGTAGCAGCTAAAGTGCATTGGGTTATTTAATTTTACAGCTCACACACACCATATTTTAATAATTTATGTTTGCATAGTGACAACATTGTTGGTCAACTCTAAAGAATGATATTATTGTGTATTTGATTTATGACATGATACTATTTTGTGTCCGTTTCTAGCTTAACTATTTATTTTAGACCACAAGTTGATGAACAATTTTAGTTCGTGTTTTTGTTTTCTACACCTCTAAATTAATCATATAAAACTAATGCCACCCTGTATACATATAAGCCAATCTCGATTATAAAATCTAAATAATACATACAAAGATACTTTTACAATGTTTTCAACCCTAAATATATACAAGAAGAAAATTAGACATAATGTGTACAGTATTTTTACCTGCTCTGTGAAGTGCACTTTCTAAAAGAAATAACATAACCCTAACCGATATATTACTCTAGCTTATAATTTAGTAAACACGTAATTTTAAAACAAGTGAAAATCGTTCTAACGTAAGTTTTGGTTTATATGAATGTGACTTGCAAAATTATCATGAACTCATTTGTGCACTGGAATGAAAAAGTCAATTTTAACACGCAGTCTGTAATTTATTGTGTCTTAACCACAAGTACGAAAGCTACAGCACTTATGTGGTTATCAACAGACTAAGGAAGTAGCTTTCATACCAGCATCAAGAAAAAGAAAACAGAATAAATGTACCCTAAGAAGTGTAGTTGTGTGCTGCTGGTACTATCATAGTGGACCTACAATTGTGTATTACACTTGCCGACGGATTGGATATTACATGAAACAATTGCACCAGACTGTAACACTAAGTAAAACAATGTAACAAGAAGGCATCTTAATTAGCAGTGCGACTTAGAGCACTCCTTTATGGAAAAAGGGCTCTGTATAGAGTCTAACCGCCTTAAAGCTCATTCTGTATTTATAAAGATTGAAAACAATGTATTTTTGTTTCAAAAAAACAATTCCCAGCGATATAATGTCAAGTACTTCTACGAACAGCAACTGCAAGATATTTTAATAAAACGACTGTGAAGCATTCATAGAACATGGGTTAGAAACCAAAGAGATAACATAACGACTTCCAAGCATTGCTAACAAGGGGGACAGTTTTATTGCTTGTACAACTGCACATTTGCGAGATAACAGAGTACCGCTTGATAGAATTTCTTGGTATAGTTAACAAACCCATTACAAGCGTTTGTTTACTATGCAAGTGATTGACTTACTTTGTAGAATTTGTAATGGTCGACCTTTTAATCTCTTAAAGAAAACCATAAAAGCATTTAACTTATTTCAGGAATATACTTTATCTTTGCAAAGCAAAGGAGATTATTATAGAATAAATTCTTCGTATTTAACTATGTACTAAGAACTACGAGGAAAATTTACAGGATGTTTAAATAAGTACTCGTTCAATTGAAAGGAAGTCGAGCTTGTTGATTGATAATTTGTATGATTTGAAATAACAAAAAGTGCAAGGTCGTTTAAGTTGGAAATTTCAGGGCGTTTTAACGTATCAACTTCCCTAAGAAAGTAAATGACTGATTGCTAATCAAAAGCCATGGTTACAAACCCACGGTAACGTGTGTATGCCTACATTAAATAATTTTTTTGCTTGCATAATCTGTAAATCCAATTTACCGCCTTCATATTAGGTTGGTAATTTAGATTTACCACCCTTCGATGGTAAATGTTTTTTTTATTTTTTATTACCTTAAGCAAATACAAAAAATAATCATTGAGCTGCATTTTTAGTTGCTATTTTATTGCATAAATTTTCCTCAGGTGCTCTGCAATCAGACTCAACTAAATTGCCATTAATAATCAAAGACTGAAGCGCTCGAGCAGTAGTCAGCAAAATGGCAATTTGGTAATGTCAGATTGACTTGCTTCACATTCAAGATAAATTGATCACAATAAAATAGCTGACTATTTATCAAGGCCTTACAATATTACCTATGACGATGGCGACTGTATTTTTTATCCAAACAGTGTTGGATGTACCAAACACAAATTTTAAAATAACTGTGGGAGGAGGCTCAGCGAAAAACAGCCGGACGGTAAGATACACATCGAAACCCTTCTCTGCCAGCCACCTTCGTTCCGCTCGGGCGGTTAACATTGATGGGCTTCAAAATTTACAATTTTTAATGACAGAGATAGAAATAAAATAATGTACATATACCGCAGAATGTGAGGGAGTTACGGTGATTCGACTTTTGCAGTCCTCGCTCAGAAAGAAAATCGCTTAATTTAGTTATACCTATTAATCAATAAGTTTTTAATCAGTTCCTATTAATAAATATTTTCGTGCTGCTTCACAGCCGTCCTAGTAAATTAAACTTACGCAAGGGCGTTTTAATGACGTAAATGTCAATTATGTCTAAAGTTGGGTAAAAAATTTATATGAACTAGCAAATCCTTCGATTATTACTACAATATATGATAGAACTTCATAAAATTTGAATTCTAAAGCATGTTAATGCGCTTCTCCAGTCAAACCAGCCACCATGTATCACTTAGCTTTCAGTGTGGTTTTGGCATATTAACCCCTAAGTGTTGATCCTTTATGTATATTATATGTTTAAAACTTCTTCCAGGAAAGTAAAGTATCAAGCATATTTGAATGGCGTATCTTGTGATCTGACCTAAGTCAGTTTGTGATTATTTCATGTTATTTTCATATTTTAAACTGTTAATTTGTATAGTTAAAATTTCTTGTTTTCAATAGGGATATCTTGGTTTTTCTTTTGTATTTATATTAACATGTAATATTTTGTAACTCATGTCATCGAATGCATTAAGCCTTTTGTAGACATTCTAACTGAAGTACAAATTATTCGGTAAAATATATTGTAAAAAGTCAACAATTTTCGGAGTGATCTGGAATTGCATGGGTTCTAGTGTGTGTCTATAAAACAATAGAAAGTTCCAAAAAAAGTTAGCTTGAACTTAGGGTTATTAATTTAGATAAGGCACTTATTCAAAATTTAGACATTTTATGGAATCGACATACCACCCTTTCTCAAATTATGTTAAATAGAAAAGTAATATACAACAGACTTTTATCCAAAGTCACTGCTTTATTTACTAATGCCCTAATGTTCTTTGCACACTTACAAAAACAATTTATACCATTTTAGGATTTGATTAACAGAAATGTGGATATACATTATAGTTATAGCAACAATCACACAGAACCACTACCATCTTAGGTATTGTAAAATCTAGACCTACATTAAAATTATTATCAATCGATTTTAAATTATAGTTATTTTTAACAATGCTGGCAAAATTGCAGGCGCAACTATATTAATGTCATATAGATATAAAAGATATTCACACATTAAAAACGGAACGTTTGGTTTTGTTTCTAAACCTTTGTTACGTGATATCAAACTGGAAATTTGAAGATTGTATTGGAACAATATCTAGAGTCTATACAAAATATAGCGAAATTTATTTAAGAGATAGAAGTAAAAGAACATGTTCTATATACCGAACCTAAAATGATAAGAGTTATTCATTCGATTAACGACGCATGCCTGTACTAGTCTAGACGAATTTATTACGTGAATCTGAAATTAGTGAAGTCAAAAGTAACATGAAATAAAATTCAAGTGAAAAATAGTAGAAGTGCGCGTGAATTACGAGTTACTGAAAATATGCCGTTAGTATTGTAGTGTAGCCGACCTGAAGGCTGACCAGAACGCCCGCTATAGACGGCAACACCGGACTCCACGATCTAACATCTGGTGGCAGTGACTCGACGACACCTACATTGCGTTTTTATAAGTTAACACAAATTTACACTGGGAAGATGGCGTTAAGGTGGGAAGGTTTGAAATAAAACTACAGAATTTACCTAACTTGACTTTTAATCAAAACAATAACCACTAAATAGATCATTGGCATGAAAGCATAGAAAAATGACATTTAAAGCAAAAAGTGCTGTACTCAACCAGGGCGATTGGGGAAAGAGCACGGCAGAGAAAACCCCAAACTGCCCTCATACTTCCAACTGCAATTGGCACATCTCGACAAGGACGGGTAATGTACAAGTACCCAGGTCACCAGCACTGAATTGACAGGATGTCAACTGTTACCCAGATGCTACACATGACAACTGAAGAAACGTTAGTGTAATCCAGCTAGTCTTTTCTGGTAGGTACTGAGGTCAGATAACCATTACTACCCAGCTAAAATTGAAGAGGGGTGGGACACCAGGAAGGTAAAATCTGCTTTGTCTACCAATGTTCCTCCCCGCACGGACATAAATTGTTAGTAATATTCAACAAAGCTTGATCACACACGCCCACATACTTGCATTAACAGTGTCCAGCCCTTGTTACAAAATATTTCACAAAGGCTAGCCGACTTCCTATTATTTGCAACTACAAGTACATTGACAAGACGACATGAATCACTGAAATGAACTTATGGTATGATTGCACATAGTTAAAAAGACGCTTATTATTTATAATATATAAATAATATCTAAAGGCAAACGTGAAAGGCACGAGATGGTTGATCATAGCAGAGGTTTAATCACGTCACTACAATTATCACAAACGTTAAATACTAGTTAATTATCTAGGAACATGGGCTAGATAATAGGATAAACAAAACAACAAACATATCATTAAGTTAAACCCAGATGTGAGCAGTGCAGTTGTAAATGTGATTAATATGCTGAAATAAAACAATTACACATAAATAAAATGGCAAATGAAACACAATATCAAACAAATACAAAATATGTTGGCAGCAAATACATATCCAAAATTCTATAGCACAAATACAAGTCCAGATTCAGGCGCTAAATGTTTATAAAATGCATGTTAGTTAAATATATTAAATCTAGTAAGCAAACGTTAAAAATTATTCATTATGATCGCATTGGTTAAAACGTACTTTTAAAAATTAAACATATCGTGGCATTACAAGTTACAAACAAAAAAATATACACAACAACGTTGTGGTTAATTCAATTACGATCTTAAAACCAAAACAAATATAACATAGATATATAATTCTGTTCATATGCAAACTTGCCTAATAATTTGATTCAATATGTCTAAGGGATGATGTTGATACTTTTTTATTACTTGCTCATAAAATCATAAAAAGGATACATTTACTATTGATTCTTTAATAAAAAACTGCCAAGTGAAATGTTTCGACCATTCATCTTGAAACCTAAAAACAGTCATTTTACCCTGTCGACTAGCTCGATCGTCTCTACACATGCTCCCTTTATATTGTAAATTCTGACGTCACGGAATGCGTTCAGAAACCTGCAAGTGGTTACTGAGCTATGCTAACAAATATCTTCGAATATCGAAATGTACACCATAATAATTGTAATAATTATCAACCAATGAGAAATCAACGTAGAAACCTCACGGATCACTACATTTGCCCTTTTGAAGAAGTTTCGAACGAAAATCATGAGGCTCGATATCTTCTTCAGCACCCCTTTGAATAGAAATAAATTAGCACGCCCCTTAACATCAAACTAACCTACAGCCAACTGGCATTTGTCTATAAATACCCAGGACACAACGAAGTTATAACTGCCAGTGTAAGGATATCAGAATTGAAACACCAAGATCTGTGGTAATCAGATCTCTTTATAATGCAACAACCGAGAGTCGGGATGATAGCTACTGTACCTTTCACTAACTGTCAATAATGGTAAAAGGTTCAAGTATTGAAATAAATGAGCACCCTGCAAAAGACGCTAGGATACCTTATCTTAATCGTCCTTTGGTAGAAAAGAACAGGAAGTAGGCATGGATGCTCTAAACTTGATTCGCCTAATAGTTTAGTCAAACATAGAAACACACTTGTAATTCAATCAACATGATGTTAGGTTTTCATAACAATCGTCTTGAAATTCGGATGCTATAGATCATCACCAATAAAAAGATGCAAAAGAAAACTTGTAATGATATGAGAAACTTCTACAAGAAGGATGAAAGTAAATGCCATTCCATCGAGCAACCCTTCAAAAGTATTCTAAAACCCCATAACCTACAGGTGACCAGTATCGCCCCATACATAAACCTGTGAATACAAACAATAGGCATAACAAGTGCAACGCGATTTGCTAAGAACAAAACTAAGATAACGGAGTAAATATTCTGCAAAGATAACTACAAACATAAACCGTCCCAATCAACATGAGTTAAACCCGATGACAATTCAAAATTTTGTTCAATACCCAACTGCAATGAGAAGAATGTCATACCGTGGGTCCCTAAAATACTATTAGAGATTGCTTATACTTGCTCTTCTGCTGTCCTGCAGTTGGAACACTAGGTACATACATTTAGGTAAGGATTCTCAGTGATGCAATATGATCCCGAAAATAAATGGCAAATTTTACAAATAACTTTCAGCAGGATTTACTGTACACATCCAATCTATATCCAAAAGATTTGGCCGAACCCACCCTCTTATAACAAGAAAGGAAAGGTAAAATTTCAACGATTCGTTATAAATTTGAAATTCCAGCCAGCATTGAAATTTGATGAAAGACTTTGCTGCCCCATGGCGCCCCTTAAATCTAGACACCGGTAGCATTGGTATATATGTATCTAGTAACTTCTTGAAATCCCCTGCATTGATACAAGAAACCTCGGAACCAGAATCGATCTATATCAGAAATTCAATAGACCCACAAGTTATTATAATCTGTGGTAATAAAAAAAATCAGTTTTGGAACAAGTAGTTGCCAGTTAAATTGTCGAAAACAGTGATTTGTGGTACCATCAGTGACATTAATGGTTTGTGAGCTAAGGTAACAGAACTTGAACCATTACAAAAATTTAAAGTTTTCCTCGGGCAACTACCAATGGTACCCTTTAACCGGTCCTATACTCTTAATCTAGTTGTTCAATCAAATGTACACCCAAACCATATACTTTCATACATTCTGAGTAGGTAAGTGGGATATACTGTATATTTTCTAAAGAAAACCAACTTAACATAGAGTACTGTTTATCCTGCGAACAAAAATGGACAAAAAAATCAGTCTAAAAATCATAAAAGTTGAACCAGAAAAACCTCCTTGGTGTCAAACCAACAAAAGCAGACGAAATTAGACAGCTTTTTACTGATTTCCGATTTATCTTTCATGCCAAATCCTACTGCTTTATAAAAGTGATTAAAAAAGCAATTAGATTATATCGATTGCCACAAAAAAGATGGTTTCCCTATAGTAAGCATTGGTTGAGACGTTGGCTCAGATCTAAAACACAAGTATTATTAATATTATCCACAGAACTTGAGGGTTCTGCAGTATAGTGCGACAAAACTTACATTACTAATTAAAGACCCCAGTATCTGCAGCAGTACCTACAATAATCAACTTCCTTGTAGGAAAAGTGTTGTCCCCATTAAAAGTTCCTATCATGACTTCCAGTATAACCTAATTAACATATTGCTGCCGTTCCATGAAACTCGGCACATCTAGACATTGCTGTTATACAGCTGTTTGAGTTGAGTAACTTGGCACCAAAAGTGGATGAGTCGGCATCATCACACTGGGATTAACCTACAGCATAAAACAAACAGCAGAAACATGTTACCCAGACATTACACATGACAACTGAAGAAACGTTAGTGTAAACCAGCTAGTCTTTTCTGGTAGGTACTGAGGTCAGATAACCAATACGACGCAGCTAAAGTTGAAGAGGGATACACCGGAAAGGTAAAAAATCTACCTTGACTACCAATGTTCCTCCCCGCACGGACATAAAACGTTGGTAATATTCAACAAGGCTCCATCACACGTGCCCACATACATGTATTAACAGTTTCCAGCTCGTGTTACAAAATATTTCACAAAGGCTAGCCGACTTCCTATTATTTGCAAGAGTACAACTACAAGTACATTGACAAGACGACATGAATTGCTGAAATGAACTTATGGTAACCCCTTTGCATATTATCTCTTTGCTTTCAACATTTATTTTTAACCCCAAATTATGTATAAGATCCATCCCAAAAATAGCATCCGTTTTTAATCCAGGTACTATCATAAACTCATTTGCAAATTTTATACTGCCTAATTCACACTTCAGAATCACCATACTGTTTATACTTGCAAACTTTTTATTGTTTGGCACTACCAAGTTACACCTTTTTACAGGTGTCATTTTATCGATTAATTTTTCATGTTTAACTAAATTTTCTGAGACGAGCGATGCCTCCACTCCTGTATCAATGAGTACATTAATCACATTATTTTCCACCTTCAAATTAATTATAGGTAATAAATTTTTGTTTCTATTTAAGTTATTGTGCTGATGTTCATATTGATTTATTCTTATGGGCTTGCTTAGTTTGTCTCTTCTTAAAAATCCTGGTTTGACGTAGATGGGCCTGCTTGACTCATAATTTTGGAATATGTGCGGTTGGTTCTTCTCGGGACTTGCGCTTGTTCCACCGGTTCTCAGTTATCTGTATTTTGGTTCTCATTTTGCCTTCGACATGGATTATTTTGGGCTGTGGTCGTATCATTATTAGTTCTCTCCATCTCTCGCCTTGGCGTGTTGTTTGCGCTCCCATTATATCTAAACCCGTTGCCATTATTATAATTGTTATTACCTCGATTGAAATTTCCCCTGTAGTTGTTATTATTCTCGCAATAGTTAAATCGGTCTGGTCTTATATTTCTCTGGGTCCTGGCAAAATTTATTGGTTGACTTCTCGTCCTATTGTCCATCCGACGGTTCAGTCTAATTTCTTCATACCATTGCGGATATTCCAAAAATACATCCCGGTCCACGATATTTTGAAGTGCTATGTATTATCTCACTTCTACCTCAAAATGCCCTGTTAAATATTTTATTATTTGTGTCTCCTCTAGTGGAGAATCTAGTTGTTTTGCTATACTAAACTTATTTATCGCGTTTAACTCTCGGGTTACTTCAGAATCTTGGTTGTATTTGCCCATAATTAAGTCATCCCTCACTTAAAAATTGTTGGTTGTTCCCTCAAAAGTGCTTTAAAAATTTATGTTCGAATTCTAAAAATGTTTCCAATTCGCTTTCTAATAGATCAAACTCTATTTTCGCACCACCTTTTAACACTGATCTTACTAAGTTAAGTTTATACTGTTCATCTGTTGATCTTTGTATCAGTGTTTAACGGTGTTGAGAAATATCTTCGGGTTTAATTCACTATCGCCATAAAATTTCGTGTATTGATCTAATGGTATGCTTGGTTGGTTTATTCTGGTGGGTTCATGTGAATTTTGTACCGCGTTTTGACTAAAATTTTCAAAATCCGCTTTCAAATTTCTTATTTCCCTATTGACCGTCCTAATTCTTCTTTCCCAATTTCCTTCAACTTCTTGTACTTTTGTGCCTAAATACCTAATTTTTCCATTGGTTTCCCTTTCACATTTTTCTTGAACTGATTTAACTTTTGTAATTGCATCTCACATCATCAATGTCCTCCATATGTGTACAACCTTATTCTGCACTTGTAGCCTCATTTCCTCAATTATTTGATTTCTCTTTCACATTTTTCTTGATCTGACTTAACTTTTGTAATTGCATCTCTCACACCATCAAGTCCTCCATAATTTGTACAACCTTATTCTGCACTTGTAGCCTCATTTCCTCAATTATTTGATTTGTTTGTTTTAAACCCTCGTTTAAGATTTTGATTTCTGAACTTAATTTTTCCTCCAACTCATCTAAATTTTGCCCATTTTCATTAATTTTTATAATCATTTCTTTCATTCTGGCTTCATTTTTGTCCATTTTATCATTAAGCGCTAACAAAATCGACATCATTCTAGACTCCTGCGTGTTTGTTTTGTCTTTGCTGTTACTTCTTTCTAATACTCTCCCTGCAGTTTCAGTTTGTGCATCTTCTAAGAACATACTTTCCTAAGATCCTATCTCCACCTTTTCAGTCCTCAACGCGTTTCTAATTTCCTGCATTCTTTTGTTCATTTTAATTTAATTATATTTACACTAAACCCTAAAAATTTTAATTTCTACCACTTTTTATATTTAATTTCTGGCTGCCGATAGATTTTTAATTACGTCTATAACCCTTAATCTCAATTAATATGCTTCAATTTTGTTGTCGATTTTTTACCCCTAATTACCACCCAACTTCGAATCTTTCGAGTCCCTCATTTAGTCACCGCTTTTCTTTCCCTTAACTACCCCTTAAATTTGAGCACGTCGTAGAGTTAATTTTCGAGTTCCTCGTTTAGTCGCCGGTTTTCTTTCGAGCCTTTTCGACAGGTCGCCGATTTTTTTTTCAAGCCCACGTTGGCGCCAAATTTCTTTGCTACGATAGAGCCCTTCGCCGGAAGTATAAAACGCTCAGTTGCCTGCTGCTCGCCACTCCTCTGTGCCTTTAAAATAATTAAAATTTAATACAATTAATTTTTACGCCCCGACTAGCTCAGTAATACCCCGCACAGAGTAAACGATGATATTATAACAAAGAATATTTATCCACTCCCCTCTAACACTTTATATACCCGAGTAAGACAAACGAAATTTACCAAAATCTGTATAATAAGCGTAATATCATTTGCTATTTACAAAACTTTTGAATTAAACTTAAAATAAATATTCCTATTAAATTTGTTCATTACCAAAATTATAACCCTTTTTAAGCAATTAAAGGCAGCAACATTTTTATATCTTTACCTTGAATGTTTCGTTGAATGTTCAAAGAACTATTCCCTTTTTAAAACGTACTTTTACCAACCAAAGTTTTGTCGACTCTTTACACAAATTATCTACACGACGTAAATTTCAAATATTCAAAAAATTATTTATACTTTAAACTGTAAAATAAATTCTAAACTGGCATTCCTTCTATTGGTTCCCACGGAAGTTTCCTTATCCAAATCGGTCGCTAGTTTAGTGGTTTCCAAGTTGTTGACCCGCAGCTTGGCATGTAACCCTAGTATTTCAAACTGTTTTCCAGCATATTTAGAGTTTTGTTCCAGTAATTTATTGTTTTAGTGTCGTAATTTAGTTGATTATTCAGTTTCATTAGTTGATTATTTCAGTTACTTGAATAATTTCTTAGTTAATTCTTTAGTTAATTCCTTAGTGCCTTAAGTTAATAAATAGTAAAGATTATGTTTACATTAATTAAATTTAAACTTACGTTTTTATATTAACGGTAGAGTTTTATTCTTGCGTATTTCAACGCGCACTTCTACTGTATACTTCACTTGAATTCTTTAATTTCAGTTAATTTTATTTTATGCCACTTCTAACTTCACTCAATTTCGGTTTAGTGTAATAAATTGGTTTTGACTGTCACAGTTGTGCGGTCGTTTTGTGGAATGAATGCATCTTATCAGTTTAGGTTTAATATATAGATCAAGTCGTTCCACATGCTGTTGTTGGTTGACTGCTTGCTATCTTGTTATTCGACAATGGCAGAGCCGTTGCCATTGCGTACTATCTTCAATCTGTTGGGTTTTATTGAAAGTTGCTTGTGCTATTCATTTAAATTTGCACATATTTCAAACTAATTTAACATTTCATATCAAATGGGGCGAATAGCACAGCAATAAAAGGAATATCACAGTAAATATATAAGACGCCCAACATTGGGGCTTAAAATAATAAAGGGAATTTCATAGCAATAAATATGACATGCCCAATCGTGGGGCGAATATTATAGCAATCAATATTACACCCAATCGTGGGGCGAATATCATAGCAATAAAAATTACGCCCATTCGTGGGGCGAATTTCATAGCAATAAATATCGCGCACAATCGTGGGGCAATTTCATAGTAAAATCGAATTTCATAGCAATAAATATTACACCCAATCGTGGGGCGAATATCATAGCTATAAATATAAATATATATATATATATATATATATATTTATATATATATATATATATATATATATATATATATATATTGAATCATTTACAATATTAAAAATATATTTGATTTCCAAATTTATAAATGTCAAAGAATGTATACTTTTTAGAATGTTAATTTTAAGATTGAAATGTTTTTATACTCATTGCTAGTTACTTTTGAGGTATTTTTACGCATTTAGTAAAGTAAGTAACTATTGTCCAAATTATTAATTTAACTGTCATATACTATTTTAGCTTCTGACGAAGGGGACAAATTCTCTTAAACTATTAAAGTAAATAAAGTAAAATTGATTGAAACCTTTAATTATTTCAGCAATCCACCTAAAAATATCAAGATCTTATTAAATATTTATTAAATATCGCTTATTAAAGAATACTCAGTATATATATATATATATATATATATATATATATATATATTACTCATATTTAGACCAGGGTAGAAAATTAAATAATCACATCAAATAATTTTCATCACCGTGTAGAAGCTTTGGGAAGAGGTACGCTTTATTAAAACCGTGAAGCATAAAAAGTCAGTCGTTTCATTAAACATAAGAGATTTAAATCATGTACAAGACGCTTTAGATCAAAAGAAGCAGTATTAAAAAGCTCTGCGTGTAATTTAATTATTCCTAGTAAAGAAACAAAGAGAAATTACGTGCAAAATTTATATTAATTAACTCTATTTCAAGTAACCGGTATTAAACAAAACGTACAGATAATAATTGAATATTTAATTAGGTTTCACTAAAAATTAAAGGGTATTATTTTTAATTGAAGTTAATTGAATCGTTAGTAACAGATAATATCTATAAAAACTTGTTAAAACCCAATAAAATACCATGAAATAAAGCTCTGAGAATTAATAGTATGTTTGAACACCTGCGTATTTTTAAAAAAGCTCATTCTACGTAAATTTTGCAGATAATTAATGGTTACAGAGAATGTTGGAGAAACCGTCGCATAATAGTTACGAGAAATGCTAAAGGTGGATTATTTCACAGTCCACATGGACTGAAATAATCGATAATAAAGAATATCAATTTGCACTAATAAGAACAGGGTAGATAGAGACAGATAATATATGCAAGACCGAGACACATAAAGTAAAAGGCGTGAGTAGAGCAACGTCATGGGGTTGCGATTGGTTGAAAGTAAAAGGCAAAATTTGAGAGGTAAAAATAACATTTCTGTATAAAATTCAATTAGTTATTTCCAGACGTTGCGTGCCGTGTCGAAATTTCTGAGATTTAACTGGTGCGAGTGCAAAATTCGTAAAAATCGCATGCCGGGCTGCGGAATGGGAACAGAGCAGGCGAAATTCTTTAGAATTGTCCGTTTTGGGGACTCGACCGACAGACAGGCTAACCTCTATATATACCCAGGTGAATATGAACAAGCTCTCTTAGATCTTCGACTTGATTCAACGCGTTAGACAGTGCTTTTTAGTTTTCCGGTTTTGATTAAATAATTTAAACAGTTTGCTCGAATATTTTGTGATTTAAAACAGCTTGTTCTTTACGTGCTACAATGAATGTACTTTAGAAAAGAAGATACAAGGTAATAAAGTTTAGTATCACTGTACCAATTTACAACAACAAATGAATACACAAAAGTAGGCAGTTTTGGCGTATATTGGTGAAAGAAGTATGAATTTCTTTGTTATTTTTCGGGGGTATTAATAATTAAATGGTGCATAAACGTGTCTGGATCCACAAAACAAGGCTCAGATATACACAGATGATTTCCGGAAAAGCCATGAAACAACTTTAAATAAATGGTGATGGAGAAAATTTTAAAAGCGTTGAGAAGCAGAAGCCGTAAACATAACCCAGTTGGAATGGTGTGATTAACAAAGGGACGATGTACATTGAAGCTACGAGTGCAGTAACCTTCAGGTAAATTATACTATTTTGTTCGAACTTTGATATTTTGGTGTGTGTTGAATAACTTTATAATTGATTTACTTAAAATGGACAGTAGTGAAATTGTACTAACAATAATATTTTAATTTTAAGGTGAAATTTGCTTGTTTAAGTAGAAAGGGGTATTTAGTATTGATGGTCTGGATTATGATGAAAATATGGGTATGTCTTTGAGCTCAATTAGACGAACCTGGTTAATTAACGTAAAGAGGTGGTAGATGCTCCCTTTGTACTCAGACTCCGGTCTGCATATATTGTTATAGTAATTAGTAGGCATCCTACAAGGACTTTAATTCTGGATGCACTTTAAAATGATAACAAATTTAATCTTGAAATTTTCTGATACTGAAATTTATGCTGAATTTTAATTTTGAAATTTTAATGTATTGTGAATATTGATGTAAATAGAGTTAACGTTGATGTTTGTGGTAGGAATGTGTTTGTTTTTTTATGTATGAGGATGAAAGTTATCTAGAGGAGCAGCCGAGGCGATTAACGGAAGAAAGTCAATGGACCAACACAGTTAAGGTAATGAATAGCTTTTTGTAGGTTTCACAGCATTCTTGACGCCCAATTCGTGAGGCTCGATTCTAATACACGATAACACAGCATTCTTGGCACCCAATTCGTGAGGCTCGATTCGAAAAGCGTAGTTCACGGATTTTGTAGGTAACACAGCAATATATATATATATACATATATATATATATATATATATATATATATATATATTTCTATGATATCGCCGCGCTCTGATGTGATTAACGTTCAGTTTCCTGCTAAACGCCACTGCTCTGTGTCTCTAAGTAACCTCAACTTTAAATTTTAAATATACCTCTTTTTATATGCCTCAACTAGCTCAGTTTAATCCACACAGAGTGCACGACGATACGATAACAAAGAAAGTTTAACCCCCCTTTTTACCTAGCTCCTTTCTACTTGAATTTGTATAATGACGAAGAGTATATACACTTTACAGTTTAATAACTTTGATTTTTGATGACCCTCTACAAATTAGATACTTCAATATATGCAAAAATGTAAATATTAAAAATTGAAATAAAGCCTTATGCTAATAAAGAATATTCCTGTTTCTGACCTGTGTTTTCCTTGCTTCTTTCCAATTCTTAGAACTGCCTCTGCATGTGATTGACCAGCACCCCTGGATTGTTTCCACTTAAACTCTTTTGTTTACTGCGTAGTACAGCTCGTCCAGTCTAACCCTTAGTTTGATTCATTTCTCCCTTCAATGCTCATATGCTTATGTAGACCACTGCTTAATTATATATCTTCGCTAGAGCAATTATTTAAATCCGTTTCTTATATTAGTTCAATAGTAGGTTATTTAGATTCGCTCACCAAAGTGGTTACTTAGAATTCATTAGAGTATGTTACTTAGAACCCTAAATTATTAAATATTAAAATTAGGTTTAATCAATAATTCTAACTTACGTTTTTCAAAGTTAACGGCAACTTTTATCATAGATTGGCACTAGAATTATTCTTTTAAAATATTTCTATTTCGACTTTCACTAAATAATTATTTAATTTTTACTATTTTCACTCTACGTGATATTATACTTTGAACTGTTATAGATTGTGCCTTTGTTGAAGAAAGACTGATTGTTTACCAAGTCCGTATTCTATATAAAGGCTCCTCCCTTCACCTGTACCATTGGTTTTCCGAGCGTACTTTGTTAATCGAGACGTTGTACTTTGCTTTATATTGCAGCTTTCGGATTTTCTATAAAGTTACCATCAAAACTCATGTCGAAGTGATGCATTTCCTCATGTAGGCATCTAATTCGTATAGTGTATTTCTCTGAATATCGAACTTTGAACGAAAGTTGAAGAAATTCAAGTCACATCCGCTTGTATATATTTGCATTTATTTTAAATTTTCCTGTTTAATTTATCACATAACCAAACGTCTGTTTTGTTGTTTAGTACTCCAAAATCTGTTGGATTTTATATGAATTTACGATGCACAGATCATGTAGTCAAATTTCTATGATGACGTACTTGATTGTGTTTATTTATTTTGTGTTAATGTTTTGAATGGGATTCTTTTATAGCTAGTTTGCTAGGTTATTTCCTTTCACTAATTGCGTATTTATTTCAATAGAACTCGTTGCGTTTAAAATGTTATTCCTGCGTATTTATTTTCAATTTTATGCTTGTATATTTAATTTAAAATGCATTATATGACGTTCAAGTTATTTGTCTTACTAAATATGATTTGATTTTTTGAAGAATGAGCTTTCTTTCATAAATTAAAGTTAGTTGTGATTCATACAGTGTGCTCGATAATAGCTTTTTGCATAATTGTCAAGTTACTTCCATTTTATGATGAAATTGTTTAGTTTTCTAAACTTTAGTGATATTTACATGTAGGGTACGACCCTTATGACTCATATACCCATAAATTACCCGTTTATCATAGCAATATATATATATATATATATGTATATATTACTCATATTTAGACCAGGGTAGAAAATTAAATAATCACGTCAAATAATTTTAATCACCGTGAAGAAGCTTTGGGAAAAGGTATGCGTTATTAAAACCGTGAAGCATAAAAATTCATTCGTTTCATTAAAAATAAGGGAGTTAAATTATTTACAAGACGCCTTCTATAAAAAGAAGCAGTATTAAAATGCTCTACGTGTAATTTAATTATTCCGAGTAAAGAAACAAATAGAAATTACGTGCAAAATTTATATTAATTAACTCAATTTTAAGTAACCGGTATTAAACAAAATGTACAGATAATAATTAATATTTGATTAGGAGTCACTAAAAATTAAAGGGTATTATTTTAATTGGAGTTAATTGGACCATTAGTAACATATAATATGTATAAAAGCTAGTAAAAACCCAATAATATTCAGATCGTAGAAGTATTATGTTTGAACACCTGCGTATTTTTAAATGTTTTATGTTCTGCGTAAAATTTGCAGATAACAAATGGTTACAGAGAATGTTGGAGAAACCGTTGCTTAATATTTATGGGAAATGCTAATAAGGTGGGTTATTTCACAAGTCCACATGGATTGAAAATAACCGATACTAAAGAATATAGATTTGTACCACTCGGAACAGGGTAGATAGAGACAGATAATATGCGCAAGACAGAGACATATAGTAAAAGGCGTGAGTTGAGCAACGTCACTGGGTTGCGATTGGTTGAAAATAAGAGGCAAACTTGAGAGGTAAAAATAACATTTCTGTATAAAAATTAATTAGTTATTCCCAGACGTTGCGAGCCGTGTCGAAATTTCTGAGATTTAACTGGTGCGAGTGCAAATTTAATAAGAACCGACGCACAGGCGGTCGAGATGGGAACATAGTATACGAAATTCTAGAAACTGGCCGTTTTGAGGACAAAACTGACAGACAGGCTAACCACTATATATACCCGGGTTAATATGAGTTTCGCTCTCTTAGATTTTCGATTTGATTCAATGCGTTAAACAGTGCTTTTTAGTTTTCCGATTTTGATAGAATAATTTAAACAGTGCTCGTATATTTTGGTGATTTAACACAGTTTGTTCTTTACGTGCTACAATGAATGTAATTTAGTGCACTTAGAAAAGAAGATACAAGGTAATAAAGTCTAGTATCACTGTACCAATTAGTTAAATTTGCAACGACAAATGAATACACAAAAGTAGGCAGTTTTGGCGTATATTTGTGAAAGAAGTATGCATTTCTTTGCTATTTTTCGGGGGTGTTAATAATTAAATGATTCGTAAACGTGTCTGGATCCATAAAACAAGCTTCAGATATACACAAATGAGTTCCGGAAAAGCACTGAAACAACTTTAGATGAATGGTGGTGTAGAAAATTTTAAAGGCGACCAGCAATACGAGGACCTAAACATAACCCAGTTGGATTGGTGTGATTAACAAAGGACGATGTACATTGGAGCCACGAGTGCATTAACCTTCAGGTAACTTATGCTTTGTTGTTCGATTTTTGATGTTTTGGTGTGTGTTAAATAACTTTATAATTTGTTTGCTAAAAAATGGACAGTAGTGAATTTATACAAACAACAAATTTTTAATTTTAAGGTGAAATTTTCTTGTTTAAGTAGAAAGGAGTATTTAGTATTGATGTTCTGGATTATGATGAAAATTTGGGTATGTCTTTGAGCTCAATTAGACGAACCTGGTTAATTAACGTAAAGGGGTGGGAGATGCTCCCTTTGTACTCAGACTCAGGTCTGCATATATTGTTATATTAATTAGTAGGCATCTACAAGGACTTTAATTCTGGATGCACATTAAAATTTAATCTTGAAATTTTCTGATACTGAAATTTATGCTGAATTTTAATTTTGAAATTTTAATGTATTGTGAATATTGATGTAAATAGAGTTAACGTTGGTGTTTGTGATAGGAATGTGTTTGTTTTTTTATGATTGAGGATGAAAGTTTTAACTAGGTGAGCAGCCGAGGCGGAAAAGAGTAAAGAGGCGATTAACAGAAGAAAGTCAACGGAACAGTTAAGGTAATGAATAGCTTTTTGTAGGATTCACAGCATTCTATATATATATATATATATATATATATATATATATTATATGTATATATATATATTATATGTATATATTATATATATATATACATTAATAATTAATGGACTGGTCAGACTTATAGCATAATACACATGTAAGTTTTTACTTGGGATGTAGTCCAAATCAAACAACAGATTAAAATTTAATGTTTAATCAATCACCTAATGTTTCAGTATGTTTTTTGTACCTTTTTCAAAGGTTAAAATGGAAACAGAAAATTTGAAATTAGCAAGAAATACAAAATCTGACGCTAACTACTTACTTTGATCAACTAAAATATAGAAAATTGAATAAAAATTACTGAACGATTCACATAATAAATGTGGGTCAATTAATTTTTGATAATAAATGTGGGTCAAAAATTAATTGACCCACATTTATTATGTGAATCGTTCAGTAATTTTTATTTAATTTTCTATATTTTAGTTGATCAAAAGTAGTTAGCGTCAGATTTTGTATTTCTTGCTAATTCAAATTTTCTGTTCCATTTTAGCCTTTGAAAAGGTACAAAACATCTGCATTAGGTGATTGATTAAACATTAAATTTTAATCTGTTGTTTGATTTGACTACATCCAAGTAAACTTATGTATATATATATATATATATATATATATATATATATATATATATATATATATATATTATCGTGTAATTAGAAGGGAATATCGATTTAGTTTAACGCGTGATTAATGTAGGATTAATTTATCTTAATTAGATTTAGTTATTGACCATGTATTATAGTATTTATGTAAAGGAGAGTATAAAAAAAATAATTTGGAGTTAAATTATAGCATAATGAAGTTCTATGGAACAGTTTTAAAGGCGTTAGGCACGTTAAAAATAACGATTTCTAGGTTTCAAATAACAAGAGGGAAAGATGTATTTCTTGGTAAAGTTGCTGCAAACAAATTTAATAGCTTAGTGGAACCAACAACTGTTGAAATTAAAGCAGCCAAGGACGTAAACAAAACCACACAAAATTGATGTAAAAGCAGTATACGTTAGTTAAAATATTGATTTTTAATCTTAGATATAGAGTCGGAAAGAGCAATGAAAAGACCAAGATTGAATAAAAGCCTATAAGTATAAGAGAGAAACATAAAGTATATCCAGAGGAAGGGAATTAAAATTCGATAATGTCAAGGATAGTTATAAACAAGCACGCGTCGATCAGAAAAGTGTGAAATGGAGCCAAGCAAGTTGATTGGTGAAAGTTAAACGAGAAGGGCTAGAAATTCAGGCGGTAGAAGCATATGTGTGCAATAGAACGATATATACAAGGAAGATAAAGGATGTTTCGTTGAGGTTAAAGGCATGGAATATAGGCTATTCTGGTGAAATGAAACGACAGTTGATGCTTTTAAGTGTATTACCGTACTGTTGTGTTATGTTATGAAAAATTACGAGAAATCGACGGTTGTTGGTGATTTTCGAGGAAAATAAGACAACGGTTAAACAGATATACATGATACAGTTTGCAATATATAATCAGTAACAGAGAGGGATCTCGCTCTCTTTGCTCTCTTTTGCTCTTTGATTCCATCGGTAATACAGTGAGTTTACTTCCAAGTGAATTAGTGCAGTCTAATTAAATAAAATTTGTGTAAAAGCTGATAAAGCGTTATTAGTAAATAGTAAAGTTGAAATGTAAGTACAAAGATTTTTGTTTGGATGCACGAGAAGTACTAGAATTTGAAAATTGTTTGGATGTGGATCAAAGCGAGGTTTGGGTAATAGAATTTCTTTGCAATAAAAGGAATGAAATTTGGAGATTGGATATTTCGATTGAAATTTATAAAAGAAGAGTTCTTGGAGTAGAGGCATGTATGATACAAATGGGGCTTCGACCATGGAATTAATGGATAGACGGAGGACCTACCAAACGGCAACATCTACAAGGCGCTAGTTAGTGGAACGCAGTACGATGACAACTACAAGGTAGGAGATGAATAAGACATTTCATGGTGAATATTTTCATAGTGTGTGGTGTTTTGATGTGTTTTATGATTATTTGCTTTGATTTTTATTTGAACAGACATTTATAGGACTGTTACAACGAGATTGATTTCGAGCATTATTCATTAATTTGCAGATAACCAGAAGTTGTAAAAAAGGTATAGAGGGTTTTTTGATATTGGTCGTGCAGAGAATTTATATGCACATTTATAAAGTTTTAAGGTGAGCTTATGCTAGAACGAAGGGTAACGTAAGGTATGAGGAATGCCTTTTTACTTTAATAAAAAGTTGTGTTAAAAGAGTTATCAATGTGCAAAATGATTGTTATAAAATTTATTGAACACATGAATATATATAAAGCGATGGTATTTTAAATGTGAAAAAAAAAATGTAATTTGGATTTCAGATAAATAGGGTGTGATATTTTGGTTAATTGAGTTATTTTTGAATGCATGATTGATGTGGATTTCTATTTAGGTTTCTATGGTAATAATGACAGGAAGTTTGTTTGATGTATCAGGTAGGTGTATGTTATATATAGGAAGCATTGAATTAAGAGGACGATTCAGGGGCAGCCGAGGCAAGATTTAAGCTTAATTTCACAGCATTATTATAGCAGCCCAACGCAGGGGCACAAGAGTACCAGGTTTAACTACACAATATTATGGCACACAATTTGTGGGGCATGATTCCAGCATAAACTTCACAATTATATTTATATATATATATATATATATATATATATATATATATATATATATAGAAAACCTATTTCGAATCATATCTGAAAATAATTACTTGTGATGCTAATTTAATGTTAATTCCTTGTTTGTCAAACTCGTGAGTTTATAAATAAGTGATTGTTTATTTCTTCAATAATTATACATCGGTAATGCATTGAACAAGCCTTCACGGCATCTTATAAAAATGTTATATGTTTGTACGTGATGGAAACTATAATTTTGTTATATAGAAATCCATAGTACCTGAAAACAATATCAATTTAGCATGTTATATTAGAATTAAGTTAAGTTTTAGTTATAGTGAATGTTCAGTATTGTCGACCAATGATAAAATTTTGTTTCACGTGTTTTAAATGAATTCTTGAAAGTATAATTAATAGATCTAGTGTAATATTGAATTAATGAGTGTATTTAAAATGTAATGTATAATAAGAGGGCAGAGAAAAACTTTTGAAAAGGCTCTCCAAGGCGATGATTGTAAATAAGGTTTAAGGGACCCTGGTGAATACATTTAATAAAAATATACTTTTTTTTTAATTCTCTCTATTTTATTTATATAAACTAAGTAAAATGTTTTAAGAAGAGTTAATAGTTATACTTAAGCATATACGAGCATCGTGTACAATAATTTGGAAGGTATTGTATAACCAATCCACATCCAAGAAGATTAATTTCAAGTTCAAGGGGAGCTTGTAGCACATAAACAGAAGCTGAACAGCGGATCATTGTAATTCTTCGATCTGAAAAAGTTTGCAATAAGTCAGAAAACATCGTCCAAGAATCTTTAACACAACTGAAAGCAGCAGCCATAACCTACAAGGATTTTATAAAAGTATTGAGCATCTTCAGCATTCTTAGAATGCATGAATCCTACTAATTGGGGTAAATCTATTTAAACAAAAATATTAAAGTTAATTTCATACAGGTAGTAAGATGGTTTTCAACATTGTAACAAAGAGTTCTGTTGTCTGTGTAAAAATTCCATTCTTTATAACAGCGGCGAGTTCGGTGGAAGTACAGGTATTTAGCCATAATAACTATTACTATTTGTACCTAAAATAACGTTTTCACTGATTTATAGTTTACAAGAGTATGACCAAACACTAAGAGCTGGGTCATTATTTACATTTCAATTTCTTACTGTAATTATTAAACCGTGTGTGTGTGAATAAACAAACTTGAGATCGTATTTGGCAGTGGGTAACGTATACAATTAGCCCGAACCTACTTTAATTGCATACGTTTTTATTCCAAATTAATTCCATTCTTCCCTGAAGTTTCAGGTCTCATAAAGCTGTGATATAATAATTGGGACTTTTATTTAATATTTAAACTGAAGCAAGCATATTGCATAGTGTTTGCATGGTAGCAAATGTGCATTGGTGTTGATGGTTGTGGTGTTGCAGGGGCAATTGCCCTCTGTGTACACTATCTTGTGCTCAGCTGGGCAACTAATTAATGGTATATAATAATTGGCGCCCAACATCGCACAAGTTAAAAGTGATTTAAAGGATTGCAAAGATAAAAATTAGGTAGGGTTGCTGAGAAATTAAATTAATTAAAGACGGAAAGAATTTGGTATTTGTTGTGTATATTTTTATTAGTTTGTGTTTTATTATTGTTGGTATTTTGTATATAAAAATTTGAGCATAATTATTATTTCAATGTAATATAACTACGAATACAATATGTCAGAAGAGGAAAGATTAATAACTAGGTTATGTGAGATTTTTTGGCATCGACACAGAGGTTACAGAGAAGACATCTTAGGCAGGACAAGGTGAAGGTCCAACAGTTGTTCACCTGGAGTCAGAGGTCATAGTTGGAGAAGGGTTGTCTGTCAACAAAGAGGTGGTGCGAGGTCAAGATATAAGAAGCGACAGGTTGTCATTAGTTTGTTTAAAGAACTTTGGACCTTTGTGCTGGCATCACGAGCAAAATTCGAGGCGCCGCAAGAAAAAATGAGGAATTTAGGGAACAAAATCAAGCGTTGTTAGAAAATTTTAGAATATAATCAAGGCTTCGTTGTCGGAATTACAAAGCTCAATTACAGAAAATTAGATACAAATGGAGGATTTACTCTCAGCATTGCAGAATACAGTAGCTGAGACTAAAGACCAAATTGAAAATTTTAAATTGGAAATATTTGGTAGTTTTGGTAAATTTTGTGGTGAAGTCCAACAAGAAATTGATACTAGGGTGCAGGTTAGTGAAGGAAATGTTTCTGCTAGTATAGATTATTGTGAGAGCAGTTAAGGGAAGTTGATCAGTCACACACAGAATTTTAAGAACTTGGAAAAGTAAAATCTCAACAATCGACAGGACATTCTAGGTCGTATTAGATCTTGCAAGGACAAGATAGAAAAGGTTCATCGAAATATGGTTGTACTTGGAGATCAGATACAAGAGAAATTTGATGGGGTAGAAGGATGCTTTAGGCAGATGCCGATTAGAATCTAGCATGTTGAAAGGGTTCGATTGATGAATCAGGGTTTTCAGTTTCGTTTACAGAAAGAGATGCTGCCCAGATTTGAAGGCAAGATTGGTGAAAAGCTGATGGTTTTCCTAAATAAACTGGATGAGGTGGTTGAAGGTGCGTCTGAACGAGTTTGATTGCAGGTAGTCAGTGCTTCTCTAGGTGTGCATGCTGAAAAATGGAACAGCATTGTTAAGCAACAGTATCACACATATGAAGAATTTTGAAATCTATTTATAGATCAATATTGAGGATATTTACATCAATCAAACATCAGGACTAATCTAACCACAGGAAAATACAATATTTCGATGGGAACCAGGAAAACTATGTCATAGATAAATATAATTTAGCACAGTATTCGATTCCAAGATTAAACGAAAGCGAAATCATTATTCTACTATCTGGACACATGGAAGTTAAGGTAACGCGTGCTGTGGTAATTTTAAAACTTTAAAAGATTTCCTTGAGATCATGAGAAATTGCGATTTGACAAGATCAGTAGAAAAACCGAGAGAACCGCAACAAAATAAGAACAGATATGAACACACATGAATATTATGGTTATAGGAATAATAATTACGAACAAAAACAAAATAACAGATTCTACAATAGAAATTATCAAGAATATGGGGGTGGACCGAATAGATACGGATATAATGGGCATTACTACAACGGGTGAAATAGACAGAATAGGCATCACCAGCAGTCACGAGTGGAACCTAGAAGGTATCAAGGATATGGGAATAGAAATGGACAGAACGAAGAAAGCACGAGGACTTGGATAATATTAATTGGGCTGAACGACCAGATTTCCATCGGCAGGCAAACTTGAACAATATTAGGGATCAACAAGACAAGGGCGATGATTTGAACAAAATCGAGATTAGTGGAGGTCCATGAAGACCTAGTTGAAAAAAAAACGCCAATTTATTAATGAAATTTGAGGTAGATTTGGATTCAAGTAATAGGTATAGTTTTGTTAGATAATAAGTGGTTTAATAAAAATTGTCCGTTCATCTATTTAGTTATAAGTAATTGTAAATACATTGGATTAATCGACACTGGTTCGCACCTTTTGTTAGTTAAAAGGGATATTATTTTAAAACATAGGAAGGTATTCGAGGGAAAGATTGTTAACATTAACAAGATCAATTTAATATCTGTTGTAAATAAGAAATTGGTTGAGATAGATAGGGCAGTAAAGATGTTGATAATTTTGGTAGAAACTAGGTTGGGCGTTGCTTTATTTTTAATGGTAGAGAAGTTAGGAGTGGATATTTTAATAGGAATTGATATATAGTTCTCGCAATTTCTAAACAGACTTTTGTCACAAATGACGTCACGCCATATCAACTACAAATGATATTCTTGCCTTATTCTAACTCCAGAAAAAAGTTTCTTTCTCGGTTTGTAAATTTTGCAACGTTGCCGCCTTAATTTGAGACGTTGGTTGACAACTAATGTTACTTGTATTGGTTATGTTAGATTTTTGTTGGCGTTCTTATTTCATGTCATTACCCTCTTGCGTAGTTTTTGTCCCACATTTTGTGTTATTCTTGCTTGCATTTAAAATTGTTCTTTTCAGAACAGACTAGCGTTATTTTTGTTTGGGTAAATAAAGCATGTCCGGTTCACGTTTAGGAAGTAGAGGGCAAACCTTAAAAACAAATTTTCATAATTGTTCGTCTTCTTACTTTAGTTTAATAAACATATCCTCTGGAAGTCTTGATTATTAATGGCTGTTATTCCGTGCTTGGTATAACATGCGTATGGTTATTTAATTAAGAATATGTAACACATTAAAAACATTCAATTAAGATATTTAAAATGTGCTCACTAGTACAAATTCTCACATAATAACATTTATTATTAAGCTAAACAGCTTAGACTGCAATTTTGTCAGTATAAAATCATTTTACAAGTTACCTTTTAAAAAGTAACAAACCACATTCCGTCACCAATTACTAAATAAATGCAAAATCTATATTGTACCGATAGTGTCATTGTAGTTACGAGGAATTGCTATTTTGATAGTGGCAACGGCGCCAATACATGACAACACAAATATTGATGACGAAAGTCGGTTTAGAAATTGCAAGAACTATAATAGAAGAGTTTGGCTTGATTATTGACGGTAAAGATAGAGTGGTGCAGATTAAAATAGATAGGGATATTTGGGTGGAACCTTATGACTGTAGGAATATATTAAGGAATGGAGCATTAATTGTCAAGAATAGATTAGGAATAGATAGGATTTGTAATAAAGTAGGTAATGAGAAAATTAGATTATGTTCTTTTTGATAAGTTATTGGCACAGGAGCTGGTTAGAGCTTTGGGATAAAATGATAGCTAGTGGTTGTTTTTATATAAAGCAATCTGGATTAGTTAAATAAAGAACCACCTCGATATTTCATGGTTTCGAGGAACACCTACTTATGCATGAAGGTGCTTGATTAATCACAATTGTAATAATATAAATGCAAGACATAATAGAGGATAAATACCTTGTTTTAACATGATGTGAATGCACTTGCCATTTGTTGAGTGGAAAATACGTCTCTGCATGTCCACAGTTCATAACGTTTCGATACTGAATGTCAATGTTACAAGTTAATTTTGAACTTAGATTCGCACTGCACTGTTGCCGAATCGCACACAATACACTTAAAGTTACGTTGTCTTTGCACGTTGTATTTACGGGAAACATAATATATAGTCTTGCATGACGGAACATTCCACCCACCAAATTCAAGGAATTTAGGAAATAAGAGATTAAGGAAGTAATGCAGATGTGAAGGCGAGAAGAAAAAATAAAAGAATACAGGAAAAAATATAGACATTATTAACATAAAGGTAAAGGGCACAGTTTGACCATGGGTCGTGCCATTATTGGTTTGAACATCTGCAACACGGGCAATACCATCGTGGCCGTGAAATAAACGGGTGATACGCCCGAGCTTCCGTTGTAAGGGGGTAACCGTTCATCCTTGATTACACGAAAAAGATTGCCGAAGTGGGGGACACTAGGGGGGTTAAAAGCCCAAGTGATACCTTCTTGTTTAGTACCATTTTGCATATAAGTAGAGCAGTTGATTGTTAGCTCCTACGAAATTCGTACCGCAATCGCTGAATATATTAGAACAACGCCCTCGACGAGCCACAAAGCATCGCAATACAGCAAGGAATGCGGCAGAAGACAAATCGGAAACAAGCTTAATGTGTGTAGCCTTGGTGGCAAAACACACAAATATACATATGTAAAACTTATGAATTTTTGCTTTTCTCAAATTAGAAACCTTAGTTGAAGTGGGTTCTGCAAAATCTACACCCACCCAACTGAATGGCTTAACTTGGTTCACACGAGCTGGAGGCAAGTCACCCATAAATGGTGTCACCGGAACCGGCTTGGTGCGGAAACATTTAATACATGAAGAAAGATAAAATCGAATTGATTGTTTGATCGAAATGATCCAATAGATTTGCTGAATTAAGTAAGCTGTGGTTGAAATACCAGCAAGACAATATTTATTATGAATGGACAAAATTGCGAGCTCTTCCAATCGGTGATGACGAGGCAATAATGCCGGATATTTTGCTGTGAAAGGTAACTTAGAATGTACCAAACGACCACCATCCCGTAAAATGCCTTGAGTGTCAAAAAAGGGTGTTAGTCGACATAAATGTTTTGGTAATTTTGTCTTAGTTTTGATCCAGGAAACTTCCTTGACAGACTGTAGCTTGAACACGTCGAAGAATGATCATAAGGGAATTAAATAATTTATTCAGCAATAAGGGGTCCCATAGGACGCTGTACCTTAGGTTGTGAAATCAGTAGATGTAGACCAAAATACCTTGAATTTTGCATAATGACGAAAAACCTTTTAGTAAATTGTTAATTATGTTGAACTCGCCTTCAATAGTTTGAGCAACAAACACCAATATTTTGTTCGGTAGTAATCTTCGGGGTTGAAGTTGAAACAGTAATTGGAGGAGGCCAGAACTCCTGCGCAGAACGAAGTCACCGTGGCCCCGCCCGCCAAAGGGAACATGCTAGAACCGCTTTTGGCAAGAGACTTCTAGAAGCTGGGTCAACAGGATTGTTAGAAGATTTGATATGAAACCATCTGCTAGGTGAGATGATTTGCTGAATATGGCTAACACGATTAGCAACAAAGGTTTTCCATTGAAAAGGAGGTGCACGTATCTAGCTGAGAGCTACTGTGGAATTGCTCCAAGCAAATATTTCAGAAATTGTGATAAGTCCTTGATAGGCATCTATCACTAAAACAAGTAGATCAGACAACAAAGTGGCAGCACATAATTCCAGACAGTTACTTCGCCAGAAATTAGATTTACAAATTGAAGATATATAACAACTGCATATCCAGCCTCACTGGAATCGCAAAAACCTTGAGCTTCACAGCTATATGGATCAGTGGGAGGTAGACAGCGAGATATTTTTAGAGTAGAAATAAATGGCAACTCCTCTTGATATTGTTGCCACTGAGATAGCAAATCGACTGAGAACTTTTGTCTCAGTCTAATCCCAACATCCATAAATGTTGGATGAGACGTTTAGCAACAAGGGTAAGTAGAGCTAGAAAACCCTAAGGGATCATAGATCCTAGCTACTTGGGAAAGAATATTGTCTTTCGTACAAGTTGGGTTACCAATTTGAACTTGAAAAGAGAAAACATCATCGTTAGGGGACCGTTGTAGCCCTAAAATCTTGATCGATTCATCAGAGTCAAAACTAAATGTATATATTTTACAATGTTTGAGGGGGGGGGGTGTCCTTTAAAATCTTAGAACAATTGGAGCTCCACTTCTGAAGTTCGAAACAACCTAAATTTAAAAGTTGAATCACTTGATTTCGTGTTTCCGGGGTAGATTCTATTGAATTTGAACCGCAAACAAAATCATCCATGTACAGATTAGACCTAATGGCCTCAGCAGCCAGAGGAAATCTTTCTCCCTCTTTTAAGGAGAGTTTTGGAGCGTTTTAATAGCCAAATACTGTGATGACTTAACACCATATGTGACGGTATTCAATTGATACATTTGTACAAGTTCATTCACCCAGAACCTCCATAAAATTAATTGATATCTTTTATGTTGGTTAGCGATTAAGATTTGTCTATACATTTGTCGGATGTCACAAACAAAAACATAGGAATGAGCCCTAAATTTTAATAATATTGGTGATATATCACTTTGGAGACTAGGTCCCGCTAATTGAGTATCATTTAAAGAAATTTCGTTTTTGGCCTTCACAGAGGCGTCAAAACCACACGAATATTTGATCGATTATCTTCCGATTTGACCACGGCATGATGAGGTATAAAATAACAATCATTTCTGGTAGGTGAGAAACGAATGCAATTCATATGACCTAAATGTAGGTACTCTTGCATGAAATTATTATATTGAACACGTAAATCAGGGTTGGCCGATAATCTACGTTCTAACGAAAATAGTCGCCATAGTGCAATATCATAGGAATCTTCAAAAATAGGAATTATATCATTAAAGGGTAAATCCTCGACAAAACGTCCGGACTCAGTACGTGCATATGTAGTTTCTAGTATTTTATTTGCTCTTTCCTCTTCCGGAGAAATATGGTGCTTGGTAGGGATTTCCTCAATCTCCCAAAATCGTCTAAATGTTTGATCAATCGGATTCTTTAATGCAACGAAAAACGCCTGGTTAGTATCAGACCGCAGACTTTGGACTGGGCCCATAATTGTCCAACTGAAAATTGTATTACTAGCAGCTGGTTGTAAAAATTTACATTGAATGATGCTACCATTAACAATAAAGGGGTATATGTCGGCTCCTAGGAGCATGTCAATTTGAACGAGTTTATTCCATGTTGGATCGGCAAAGTGTAGACCTTTCAAATGTGCAAAATTGTTTGCAACTTCAGTGCTAGGTAAATTCCCGAAAATCGTTGATAAAATAAAGATTGTGATTTCTAAAGATTGTTCATTGTCAAGTATGGAACCTAGGTTTTGTATTACGCAATTACAAAGATTTTCAAAATATCTATACTCTACATACTCTTTATTGTGCATTTATAAGATGCAAACTGGAATATGCCTCAACAGTTTGGAACCCTAACCACAATATACATTGTTTGAAACTTGAAAGGATTCAACGCAAATATTTAAAGACCATTCACTTTTTTCTTTTTGGATATTATCCAGCTCGAGGTATACCACAGGATATTCTGCGTACTACATTTGGCATAGAAAGCCTACAACAGACGCTATGTACAGTCCATTATATTCTTATATAAGCTGGTTAATAATATCATTATGTGCAATTCCATGCTTTCTAAAATCGCACTCCGTGTTCCTAGAACTGCTTCAAGACAAAAAAAAAACATTTTATCTGCCACAAGTACATACCAATGTTTTGAGAAAATCTCCTCTACAAAAAATGAGCACCAATTATAGTGACTGTGCTGAATTGATTGACATTTTCAACACATCAGTGCGCAGTATAAAACTTATCTTTAAGTACCAGAGTATATAGTGTTGTCAAAAATTTACTGTCGCAAAACCATTATATTATAGTAGATTATAAGATTACTTTAGATAATGTGCTTTAACCTTATCCTATAAAGGGGACATTGTCCTGTTGGATATTGTAAATAAATAAATTAAAATAAATAAATAAATAAGTATAGTACAATTAGTAGCACCTTGATTGGCAGCTGCATTCGTTTGACCAAGACCATAGATGGGGGACTTAGGAACGACGTATTGGTAACATTAACTTACTCGCACATTCGTGACATATAAAACTAGCTTGTGAACCAGGGTCAAGAAGAACTCTGATTGCCTTAAACCGACCAGCTCCGTCTTGAACTTCTGCGAGAGCAGTAGAAAGTAAAACAGTAACTCCCTCACGAATATCTGCTGTTGACGATAGGACCTGAGTTGGAACCGATGAAAAAGATTGTGATTCAGTACGTTCAGGGGGCTGCGCTTGAACTTCAAAATGAAGCAAGCTGTGGTGAAGCTTTCCACAAGTATAAGAAGTAGATTTCGATTTACATTGCTTGAACGCATGAGGACGTAAGCAATTTACACAAAGTTTTAAACCCTTTATAGTATTCAGGCGGTTGGTCAACGCCTTGGCTAAAAGAGACGAACAGTGATAAATAGAGTGATTACCCTTGCAGACTGTACAAGATTGCGCAACGGGATCACCTTGTTCAAAAGTGTGCGCATCATTAGAAATATTAGATTTATCAAACGACACTAAATGAGAACTAACATTTGGTTTATATGAAACCCTTGCAGGTGTGTACTTAGCTGCAGTAGTCTGTATTGTATATGTGTATGCAGCACTGGACGCTGAGGAAACGTTCTCTAACGCAGTGCATTGTTGTAATAAAAATTTCTTTAAAGTATCGAATTCTGGTGTTTTCTTAGGGTCAAATTGTAACTCGAACTTTTTGCGAGTGCTAGGATCAAGCCTTTCAAGCAATAAATCGACCAGAACAAAATTCCACTCATCAATAGGATATCCTAAATTTTTAAGAACAGCTAGGTTTTCAGAAAAAGAATTCACAAGTGACCTAAGTAGCTTGGGATTTTCGGATTTTAAAGACGGCGAAGATTTAATAGCTCTCCAATGAAGCGTTGCTAATAATCTGGGGTTGCTGTACCTATCCTTGAGGGTTTCATATGCAATTTTATAATTTTGAGAACATAATGGTATGGTTTTCAGTAATTGTAACGGCACATTTTGAGTTGATGTTAACAAATAATTGAATTTTTCAATATCTGACAAAGAAGAATTATTATGGACCAAGCAATCAAAAAGATCTATGTAAGATTGTCAGGAACAGAAATCACCCTTGAAAGTTCCCAAAATTAAAGGTTGGAGTTTTACATTAAGGTTCGGGGTAGCGACAATGTCCGATTTTTGTTCTTCAAGTACCGGTGGATGTAGCGTGTCTAATATAAATAAACAATTAAAGTAACATGTATTTACCTCTTTCCTATTGTTTTGATATAATTGTTCTTCCACTTCAGAAGAATTTGAAAGAACTGGAATCAATACCGCATTAAAATTTTCATAAGCTTGTGATAATGTTTTACATTGAATTTTGAATAAGGTTATACATTCTGGATGAGTTTTAATGCATTACCCAAAACAGAAATTTCTTGATACGATCTTTATAAAGATTCAATTCAGTAACGTCATATCTTTTCGGAGTCATTTTAAGCGTATTGAATAGAAAACTATAAAACGTCAAATGTTTGTTAATAGAAAATTTAGACACTATAAACACTCGCAATAATAGCGCAGAAAAAGCAGGCTATAGAAAAGAAATTTGTATAAGTTTGTCGAGCTCAAAATCAACCTGAGGCCTTAATATATATGTTCAACAGAACGATAAAATTGTTATCTTTATCTTTGTTTTAATATATTGCTATGATAACAAAGAAAATATAAGAAGACTGCGGCAAAGTCGTTTGTTGTTTGTAATCGTTAAACAGAAATACGTTTTGATTTTATTAATATCTACGAAACACATTGAAATTTATGTTTGACATGATATTAGTAAGATAATTCCGGCACAAAACGTGACCCATAAACAATACACGTTTGTTGATACGGGAAATTTTTGGGAATGTATTATCATAGGACTTTCCAGATGGGGCTCGATTGGATCAAATGGTTAGAGCTGTGGGATAAAATGAGAGCTAGTGGTTTTTTATATAAAGCAATCTGGATTTAGTTAAATAAAGGACCACCTCGATATTTTATGGTTTCGAGGAACACTTTGTTATGCATTAAGGTGCTTGATTAATCATAATTGTAATAATATAAATGCAAGACATAATAGAGGATAAATACCTTGTTTTAACATGACGTAAATGCACTTGCCATTTATTGATTGGAAAATACGTCTCTGCATGTCCACAGTTCATAACGTTCCGATACTGAATGTCAATGTTACTAGTTAATTTCGAACATGATTCGCACTGCACTGTTGCCAAACCGCACACAATACACTTAAAGCTATGAATTAAGTCTTTGCATGTTGTATTTATAGGAAACATAATATATAGTCTTGCATGACGTAACAGGAGCAGATAGGATTAATAGGGGTTGATATAAGGGGAAATTAGCAGCATTGTTAAATACACATATATGATTATGGGATGATGAGCCTAGATTAGCTAAGTAATATGTACATATGTTAGAAGTAAGGGAGGAAGGGAGTTTTTACACAACAGTTTGCCTGATACCTTACCATTTGAAAAGTAAAGTTAAGAAGAAAATTAAAAGCATGATTAGAGATGGTATAATTGAACCAGCGAGGACTCCTTATGTGAATCCAATAGTAGTCGTACCCAAAGCTAAAAAAGATAGTGTTAGAATTTATCTAGATGCTAGAAAACTCAATGCAATTACCTAGCCTCATTTTGAACAACCTCAGTCACTCGATAACATGTTATATAAGACTAACGAAAAGAAACTATTTAGCAACTTAGACCTAAAGAATTCATTTTGGTTTATTCCGTTACATGAAGAGAGTAGAAATTATACAGGATTTAGTATTGAGGGCGAGAGATACAGATTTAGGGTAGTTTTGTATGATTTATCAATGAGTTCTGCAGCTTTAGTCCGAGCAATGCAAAAATTGCTACAGGAATATGAGATATTTTGTACTCATTATGTCGATGATATTTTGATCTTTTCAAAAGACAAAGATAAACACTTAATGCATTTATAAAAGGTGCTAGAGAAATTAGACGAGCGTGACTTAAACTCAATATCAAGAAATGTGAATTTTTCAAGATTAGAGTAGAATATTTAGGGTTTGAAATAGGTATTGAAAGGGTTAGGATTAGTGACAAACGCTTAGAGGAGCTTAAAAAATTAGAACAACTAAGAAACATCAAAACTTTAAGGGGATTTTTAGGGGTTTTGTACTATTATAAACAATTTATTCCAAGATATTCAGATATGTGTTCCTTTATTGCAACTTTTAAAGAAAAATGGAAGTGGACACAAGAAAGAGGAGAGGCTTTCCAGAAATTGAAGGTTATATTTTATCAAGAACTGTCTTTAAGATACCCAAATTTTTAAGAAAAATTTATTTTGAAAACTGATTCATCTAAAAATTTGCAGTAGATGCTGAACTAGTACAAGTACAAGGGGGAATAAAGTACCTGTGTGTTTTATATCAAGAGTTTTGAAAGGTTGCAGGACCAGATATTCTGTCGCAGAAAAAGAAATTCAGTGAAGAAATTGCATTTTTATTTATTGGGAAAAAAGATTTCTAATCGAGACAGATCACTCTGTAATTTCATTCTTAAAGAAGAAGGAATTTTCAAACAGTCGTCTTTACAGATGGGCACTGATCCTACAGAAATATGAATGGGAACTGGACGAATGAAAGATTTATTAATATGCAGCAAGATGAAGAAATTGGAGATATTTTGAACAAGCTAAACAAAGAAAATTTGAGAGATTTTTGCAAACAGGAATACTTTTGAACTTGAAAATGACAGGGGATAATCACGTGGTCGTTTCCATTTAGAAAATTTGTACCCATTCATACAATAAATACTCACATACGGTAAATAAATCAAAGGTGTTAGTAAATTTACAGGCATTAGTCCTATGTACTAATTGTTTATCTACCCATATCTACGAAACTTAAAACTACTACAAATTTTCTGTGAAATTTGACATCTTTAAAACCAAAGTCATTGTCTTAAAACTAAGGTCAGTGTTGATTTAAGAAGAAAAGATATGAAATTTACAATTTTGGGAGAAGTAGTAGAAGTAAAAAGGACTTTTATATTTGTTTTCTTAAATCGGTGGGACTTTATGCTATGTTTGAGGTTAACCACTTAATTTACACTCATATTAATGTGCATTGAAGAAAAAGAAATAAACCTATTTAGAATCATATTTAAAAATAATTACTTGTGATGCTAATTTAATGTTAATTCCTTGTTTGTCAAACTCTTGAGTTTATAAATAAGTGATTGGCTATTTCTTCAATAATAATACATTGGTAATCCATTGAACAAGCCTTCACTGCATCTTATAAAAATGTTATATGTTTGTACGTGATGGAAACTATAATTTTGTTATATAGAAATCCATAGTACCTGAAAACAATATCAATTTAGCATGTTATATTAAAATTAAGTTAAATTGTAGTCATAGTAAATGTTAAGTATTGTCGACCAATGATAAAATTTAGTTTTAAGTGTTTTAAATGAAGTCTTGAAAGTATAATTGATAGATCTAGTGTAATATTGAATCAGTGAGTGTATTTAAAATGTAATTTATAAGAGGGCATAGGAAAACTTTTGAAAAGGATCTCCAAGGAGATGATTGTAAATAAGAAGGTTTAAGGCACCCTGGTGAAAACATTGAACAAAAATATTCTCTGTTTTACTGATATAAATGAAGTAAAGTGTTTAAAGAAGAGTTAATAGGTATACTTAAGCATATACGAGCATCATGTGCAATAATTTGGAAGGTTTTGTACAACCAATCCACATCCAAGAAGATTAATTTCAAGTTCAAGAGGAGCTTGTAACATATAAACAGAAGCTGAATCATTGTAATTCTTCGATCTGAAGAAGTTTGCAATAAGTCAGAAAACATTGTCCAACAATCTTAAACACAACTGGAAGCGGCAGCCATAACCTACAGGGATTTTATATAAGTATTGAGCATCTTAAGCATTCTTTGAATGTGTGAATCCTATTAATTGGAATAAATCTATTTAAACAAAAATTTTAAAGTTAATTTTATACAGGCAATAAGAAGGTTTTCAACATTGTAACAAAGAGTCCTGTTTTCTGAGAAAGAATACCATCTTTTGTAACAGCGGCGAGTTCGGTGGAAGTACAGGTATTTAGCCATAATAACTATTACTATTTGTATCTAAAAAAACGTTTTCACTTATTTGTAATTTACAAGAGTATAACCAAACACTAATAACTGGGTCATTGTTTACATTTCTATTTCTGACTGTAATTATTAAACCGTGTGTGTGTGAATACACAAACTTGAGATCATAATTCACAGTGGCTAACGTATACAATTAGTCCGGACCTACTCTAATTGCATACGTTTTTATTCTAAATTAATTCCATTCTTCGCCCAAGTTTAAGGTCTCACAAAGCTGTGGCATAATAATTGGGACTTATATTTAATATTTAAACTGAAGGAAGCATATTGCATAGCGTTTGCATGGTAGCAAGTGTGCATCGGTGTTGATGGTTGCGGTGTTGCAGGGGCAATTGACCTCTGTATACACTATCTTGTGTTCAGCTGGGCAACTAATTAATAGTATATAATAATATATAGCTATGTTAAGGCCTTTCATTGGAACGTTGCTAAAAAAGTGCTGTGACATGATACAGCAATGGCAAATGAAACTACTAACTTACCTTCCTTTTTAACTTTTCTTCGCCTGGTTAGCTCAACGGAAATTATTCTATGCAATTTACAAAGTGAAATGAAACACCGCAAATTTCAAGAAAACATCTATATATTCAAGAACATTTTACTTTCATACAAAGCAGTTTATAAAACTATTCAGTTTCAGTTCATACAGAATATAATCAAAATTCTTACCTAAATTTGCTAATAGATTCACAAATAGGCAGATAATCTACCCATCCTTTGTTCCCATGCTTGTAAGGGTGTTTGTCCAAAACCCTTGACAGTCTATTTAGTAAAGGTCAAAATATCTAGAACTTTGACCTCAAAATTCAATTCAAATTATCCTCTTCACAAATAATAAAATGAGAACTTATTCTAAACTTAAATCAAAAAATATTCAGTTATTTATATAAAATTAACCAACAGAACTAAAGTTTTATACTTGTGAAAAATAACGCTTATCAAAATTTCATCTCCAAATTAATGATATTAAATACCTCTTGATTCTATTTTACTCTGACATTAAATCCCAGTTTATCAGTTTGTTCATATAATTTTAAATCTTTATTTAGAATCTTAATTTTCAAAGTGCATCTTTTATGTTTCAGTTAATTAACTCAGCATATTCTTTTGTATCGAGGAACGTTCAATATTTTTAATACAAATGATACTTCAAACTTCCATGCGTGTAACTGTTTAAACGTATAAGCTTTATCGCCTAATTAGTGTCCAATGGCCTGATTTATGCTTTATCGTAAAACGCTGTTTATCCTTATCTTAAAGAGGCACAGAAATCTATAAAATTGATTTTATGGCTTTTTTAATCATTGCGCGAATTTTTGAATAAACGTTTATTTATTTAATGACGTTTAAAACATTTCTTATGATTCGCGAGTCTTCCAAAAAAAATTCTTTATTTAAAAATGAATTTATGTTATACATACACGGCAGTCAATTTAGTTAATTAAAGCTTCTGCTTTCTGTATGGTTTTGCATAATGCATAAAGATTTGCATCTTAATAATTGTAACAAATGATTGGTTTTCAGCAAATAAAACGTGTTCCAGTACATTTTTTATAAAGATTAAAGCGTTATTCTTAACAAGATTGAATGTAATTTTATTTTAAGTGAAATGCGTAAAACTGCCACAAATATTTTTATGCACTGAAGATGTATTTTTATGATAATTAATCAAAGCTTTAATTGCTTTCTTTATCAAGATTGATATGGCTTATACGATAAATGCATGCAAGTTAATTTATATAGTTAATTAAAGTTTTATTTCTTAGAATGATAATTTACACACACTGGAATGTACTTTGTAATAACGCGGATGACTTTAATGGCTTTGTACATGTAATACGCTTATTGTATTCTTGTGCTCCGTGCCACTGTAATCGCATTGTATATATGTAATTTAGAGAGAGGGAAGGCGGTGATGGCTAGGAGTTAATCGGGGATAGTGGAGGAGTGACGTTTTGATGGTGAAAGGTGAATGATTATCTTAATTCACCGACCACGTTAATTAATATTAAGATTTACGTATTATAGATAGTACGGGTCCTGAATTGTATTTCGGTTTAAATTGCAGCTCAATGTACCAATTTATTATAATTTTATTCGATACCCTTACTGTTGCTAATAAATGTGTACAGATATTGTGAGTCTCATTTTTAGCACAACACAAATTGGCGCCCAATGTAAGGCTTGGTGCAAAGGCGAGTTGCAGATCACAATTTAGAAGATCATCTTAAATATACGAAATAAATATTGGAATTGGGGTGAGGAAAGGTCAACTTTGGTTGGTATGTACAATTGTCCAAACAAATAATCAAGATTGTGTTATAACTAACATTATAACCATCTTCATAGCAAGCAAACAGCTGGTCCATCCAAAGCATTATAATTATAACAGGCCTTTTAGTTGCAAACAAGCAAGACCCTTATGTTGGGAGTGCAACAAGGATAGATGCTATCTCAAGTGCAAAACGAGTACGAAGTTCTAGAACAGGTTTTAATTTTATAGATGTGCTTAGTAAAATAAACTTCAAGTTTTCAAGACCAGGTTAGAAGATAAGAAATCAGGTTATAACACATGTGGCGTGTATGCTGTATTACACTGTCTTACATTGTTTACAATTATAAGACTGTTTGTTTTGTACAAACTAATATTGTTTAATTTTTAAGGAAGTAGGAGTCGCGATAGTGGAAAAGTACCCGCGCTTTGGTAGTAGAAAATAAAATAATAATGGAGGGTGACAAAGGCTCAGGAGAATCCATGGATATGACTGATTTACAAAGTTTAATGGTTCATTTAACACACAATATGCTTAAAATGCAAGGTAGTATATCGGATTTGGCAAAAACAGTAGGGAAAGTTCCCAAAGAAGTAAGTCGCTCGTTAGCGTTCAAATGGTTACTTCAGATATTTTAGTTAAACCGGAAAATAGAAATTATATATCACTATGGCGAGACTTGGGGGGCCAACGAGCTGGTTTTCCAAACAGGGGTACAACTACACCCCTTCAAATTTTTGAAAAAATTAAAACAATTAGATGCAGGGGTGTCCAACAATGCGAAACTTAATCTCGCGATGTTAGGATTAAAGGCGGCAGCGGCAGATTGGGCAGCTGCTCGGGAAAATTCATTTACAGACTTCGGTGATTTTGAAAACCAATTTAAACATGGATATTGGAACACGGATAGTGAGCGTGAACTATTCTACGAGCTTAAATATGGGCAATACAAAACTGGCAGCCGGGCTGATTATGTCTTAAAATTATCCGGGCAGGTAGAATTTTTATCGGAGCAAGTCGATGAAGAGGTATTAGTTAAATGGTTAACAACACATTTTAATCCAGAAATTCAAAGGGGGATTGTGTTGCAGGGTATTGGCAATACAACTGAGTTGGAATCTTTTTTATGAAAAATTGATGCAACATACATTTCGAAAGATAGATGCACTATGCCACCAGGAAGGAGCTACGAAGATCGTAGGGTTGTAAATCATAGATGGGGATCATGATGCACCTCGTTATCAAAATAATTACCCAAGATTTCCAGAAAGGCGGGAATTTTCTAGTAATAATCTTGACGAAAGAGAAAACTGGCGTAGTACAGATAATAGGGAAATGGCCAACCACGATAATACTAGGGGTATTCGATATTTAAATAAACATATTAATTTGGAGCCAAGTGAACTGTTAAGCAAAGCGGAGGACACCCCAAATTACAGTCAAGTGTCACCTATCATAAAAATATATGTAAATGAAAACCCCGTGAATGCTTTAATCGATACTGGCAGCCAGGTATGTGCAGTATCAGAACTTTATCTTAAAGAATTACAAATCCAAATACCAGCGTTACCTGTATCAAATGTTACCGTGTCGGTAGCCATAGGTTGCAGGGTAAGTAAGATATCCGAACAGGTCCTGTTGCCTATAAGCATAAATAATTCTATTTCTGATGTTCCTTGTATAGTAGTACCAAAACTCAATAAAAAAATAATTCTAGGTAGCGACTGGCTAAAACAAGTAAATGCGAAAATTGATTTTTATAGTATGTCTCTTCTTTTACCGGAAGAACAATTAAATTTAAAATTTTTGGAGGACGAGGGGCCAACTAAAAGGGTTTCTATCAATTTAATTCATCAAGTTAAAAGAAGTTCTCGTCACAGGTATTCTGATGAAGAACTAAGGGAAGCGGCCTGGTCGGCTCAAACCTTTAATGACAAACAAAAGGCACAATTGTATGAGCTATTACAGTCTAATAGCCAGGTTTTTTCGGAGACGCCTGGAAAAACTAATGTCTATGAACATGAAATTATTATGAGGAATGAAACTCCATTCTTTAAGAGGTCCTACCCCATCCCATTTGCTTACCAGGAAAAAGTTAAAAAACAAATGCAAACAATGTTAGATGAAGAAGTTATTGTTCCCTGTAAGTCCGAATACATATCTCCGTTAGTAACGGTACAAAAAAAAGACAAAACCCAAGGGTATGTTTAGATGCCCGCTTTTTAAATTCCCGCATGGTTAAAGATCATGTATTGCCTCCTTCACCCGAAGAGTTGCTGGCAAAGTTTGGTAGGGGTCAAGTAGTTTCGACATTAGACATGACGGCGTCATATTGGCAAATTTCGATTAAAAAGGAACACCGCCAATATACGGGATATTTATATGAAAACACCACATACTGTTTTAATGTTCTTCCATTTGGACTCTCTACATCAGTTGCCAGTTTTATCCGGTGCTTAAGCAAGGTCCTAGGACCTGAATTTCAGGGGTTTGTTTTGAATTATGTCGATGACCTTGTTTTTTCAGCCTCTCCCGAGGATCATTTAATTCACCTTGAGAAGGTATTTCGGAGATTTTTTGAAAGTAATCTTACTATAAAATTGCAAAAGTCACATTTTGATCAGCGCGAAGTCAAGTTTTTAGGGCACATTATTACAGGCACGGGTATTCGTATAAATCCAAAACGTATTGAAAGTATCCAGAAGTTTCCTGTACCACGAAATATCTGGGAACTGAGAACTTTCCTGGGATTTGTAAACTATGAATGCAGATTTTGCGATAACTTTGCTGGACTTACCGTTCCGCTACTAAAATTACTTAAGAAAAATTGTAAGTGGGAAAGGGATAACGAATGCATGATTGCATTCAATAATGTTAAGGAAGCTTTTCTACAAGTTACTACTGTGGTACACCCAGATTTCAATAAATGTTATATTCAATCTGATAGTTCAGATCAGGCGATAGGTACAGTTCTGTACCAATTAAACAGTAATAATAATCACCAAATTATTGCATTTGCAAGTCGAGTGTTGAGGGGGTCTGAAGTGCGCTATAAAAATACCAAATAGGAAGCTCTCGTGGTTATTTTTGCACTAAAGTAATGGCGCACATTAGTGCTGGGCCAAGGTTTAATAATTATCACGGATCATAAGGCATTATCCTTTTTGCTGACGATGAGGTTACCTACGGGAAGGCTGGCTCGATGGGCACTTTATGCTCAAGAGTTCGACTTTCAAATACAGTATTGTCCAGGAAAAGACAATGTGTTAGCGGACACGTTATCTAGGTAGCCAATTAAAAAGAATGGGAATGGCGTAGTAGATTGTAAGGACTTAACCTTGGGGGTAGCCTTCATGCAATTAACGCAAGAATTTCGACAATTAAAAAACAATCTTGAAACAATATGCCAGGACCAACAGAAAGAATTGTGGATTAGTAAAATAATGAAGCTATTGCAGGGAGATGAGTATTGTAGTGAAAGACAGAGAGCATTTAAATGGTTTCATATACATAAGGGAATTTTATTTAAAAAGGGTGACGTTAATTCGCCCGGCTGGAGACTATGTGTGTCGCATAATCAAATACCGGGTTTAATTCTCCAGCAACATGTAGATGGGAGCCATTTTGGCTACAAGAAGGTATATGCTCACTTAAGGGAACTGTGGTATTGGCCGAAAATGTGTAAACATATTCGACATGTTGTGAGGGCATGTGTGCTGTGCCAAAAGGCAAAATTTTCCAAAGGTATGGTAGGAACGGTGAATTCGGTTATTCTTAAGGGGCCTAGCGAACTTGTGTGTCTGGACCTTATGGGGCCCTTACCTAGGTTAAGGGGGGTGCGACCTACCTCTTAGTCATTGTTGATGCATTTACACGATTTGTAAAATTATATTTTCTGAAAAGGCCTACCGCTCGTGCCATTGTAAGTAATCTCATTAACAATTATTTTGTAACTATAAATCCCCTGAGCAATTCTGTCCGACAACGGGACACAATTCAAATCCAAGTTGTGGCTATCCCAGTTGGATCACTACCATATCTCTGCCCGATTTACGTCAGTGTATTTCCCAGAGGGCAACAAAACAGCATATGAATAAAGAAATAGGAAGATTGCTTCGCACTTATTGCTTCGACAAGCATAAACATTGGGCTTGTTGTTTGACTAGGGTAGAGGAGTGTCTTAACAGGACCATACACAGTGTTACAGGGTATGCTTCTGTAGTTTTGCAATTTGGTGAATGTACGGAAAACAATATTCAAAAAATTATTGAATTTCCGCAGCATCATTTTCCAATACGGTCACAGGATCAAATTATACAGTTGGTTTATGAACGGCTTATTTCAAAAGCAACCAAATATAAAATAAAGGCAGAAGGGGTCAAGGGTCCTACATCTTTCAAGGAGGGGGATCGCGTTCTTGTACGGACTCATCCCATGTCATCAGCCATAGATGCGTGTATTGCAAAATTTTTCTTGCTGTACGAGGGGCCTTACACCGTTAAACGGGTTGTAGGGCCTAACTCATACGAACTTGTAGATGATGAAAGCCGCTATTAGGGCAGACAAAATATCAAAAATCTTAAGGTATTTTATACCATGGAAAATCCTGAGTTTTTGTAAGACGTATTTAGGCTAAGATAGTATTGTTGTATTAAGGGGATTTAGCTTGTTTTTATTTCTTTTAGGTGAGTTATATATATATATATATATATATATATATATATATATTAAAATAGCGCTGGGGATACGGCTTACTATTTTAATAGGAGGGTAGTGTTGTACTCTGCGCCACTGTAATCGCATTGTATATATGTAATTTAGATAGAGGGAAGGCGGTGATGGCTAAGAGTTAAGCGGGGATAGTGGAGGAGTGACGTTCTGATGGTGAAAGGTGAATGATTATCTTAATTCACCGACCACGTTAATTAATATTAAGATTTACGTATTATAGATAGTACGGGTCCTGAATTGTATTTCGGTTTAAATTGCAGCTCAATGTACCAATTTATTATAATTATATTCGATACCCTTACTGTTGCTAATAAATGTACAGATATCGAGAATCTCATTTTTAGCACAGCAGTATACAGAGTGGAACAATGAATCTTCGGAAATTTCAATTCTTTTTATTTGGGTGGGTTTTATTTATAGGACTTTTCGTGACCTTTTTATCACGTCAATATATATTAATTATTTAGTTAACAACACCTATTCGAACACTGAGAAATGTGAATATGAATTTCCCATTTCAGGAACAATTTTTTATGTAGTTAAACAACTCGCGTTTAACATATCATTTTTAACATTGTGTTTAGAGCCAAACCATAAGCCATAAAGTAGTGAAATAGATCTTTCTTGTAGTGACTATACAAGTTTCCCAAGTGTTTATATATATTAATTAAAAGCAAAGGTATGTTTTTTTGATAACGAGTTATGTTTGCTATATAATCAAGCACTGCACATTTAATAGACTTTTGACATTTACATAAATCACAATTTCCATGTTCTCATGATAGTACGAATGTTAAAGCATTAGAAATTTTTCAAATCTTTAGGTATGCTTATTGAAAAAAGTTTGGTTTTTACTAATTACTTTAATTTTCCATAAGTATGGCATGTATGCTGAAATTATGCAGACAGGTTTAAAAAAATTTTATGGTTATGCAAGAATAGCTACTTTGAAAATAATGTTGACATACTTTTCTCTTTTAATACATTGATAAACCTAATGAATTCAGCATAATATTGAATTGAAGTGGTGGTAGCTGTATATTCTATCAGAATTTAGTTGTACAGAACATAAAATCACAGTCCAAAGAAAGCAATATCAATTATTGTTTCTTACATTAATCACAGCCAGCGTCTTTTTGTTATAAAGTTCGATGACTACACAAATCTTAAATAAGAGCAGAACCTTGAGACCAATTCTGAATCTTTTTTTTGTAGATTCTCTGATCCTTCTGCTATCTTATGTAACACCATTGCTTGAAGTTGGTGTTAACATATATATTGCTATGATAATAGGGTTATTTAGGGATATATGGGGTCACAAAGGTTGTACACTCCATGCAAATGACACCATAGTCTAGAAAACTAAACATTTTAATCATAAAAGTACAAAATTTGCCAATTATGCAAAAAGCAAATATTAAACACACTGTATAAAATTTACAATTAACTTTAATCAATGAAAGGAACCTCATTCTTCAAAGATTCAATCACATTGAGTAAGATAAATAATTTTGTACGCCATCCAACTCATTTTAAAACAGTAATGCATGCATAAATTAAAACAGTAATGCATGCATAAACTTTAAATGAACATGCACCAGGAACATCGAAAGTCAAACAAACATGAAACGATTTTTTTTTAAGTCGACGCATTAATAATCATGCATGCCCATAACAAACGGGTTTAGCAAAACAAGCAAATTACAGAACGTAAAAAGTCAATAAAAACGCATCTAATTTACACCATCTGTTAAAGAATCCCATTATAAATTTGACTACGTGTCTCTATTAATTGGAAACTTGACAAAATTCGAATAAAATCCAGCACATGGATAAACAAAAATAAGGAACCGTACGCTTGACTACGTGCAGAATTAAGCAGAAAATTTGAATAAATTCCTATACAAAATAGAAATACGTGACTTGAAAAGGTATAAGGTTTCAGGGTCAACGAATCTACCGTGTAAAATTTTGATGTCTACGTGATGTACTAAAGCATTGCGACGAGAAATTGGGATGGTAATTACATAGAAATCCGAAGGCTGGCGCGATAAGACAAAGTGCAATACCTCAACCAACAAAACAAGCTCAGTAAATCAATTGTACAGGTGAATAGGGGGGTCTTTAAATAGCCCATGAGCTGATAAACGAATCGGTCTTTCAACAACTAAGGCACGTGTACTGCTTTGAATCAAGATAACACGCAAAGGTACAATACCTACAATTTTTAGGAATTGCTGCATCAACATCATTACCTGTATATTAAACAAAAGCGTTTCTGATATTTCAATCACTTGAGATAACATTTAACTTGAGTGAAATTACACCCTAGTCTACTAAGGTTTTCCATTTAATTGTTTCTGTAAACCTTATGCTGAAATCAAGCTTCAACAAGTTTGTTTGTGTTAATGATCATCATATGCATGTTAATTCCATCTACTGATTTCATAAGTTACATTTTATTGTTAACTTTAAACTTTCACTGCTCTCAGCCACTGTCTCAAAATTCAGTGTGGTTTGATAATCAATTACTAAATCACTTAATAAACAACGGATTAAGAGTTGCATTGACTATATAATGTGTCCTAATTTCGATGCTCACCATTGGCACTTCGGTTACTAGAAGCCATATAGCAGCAGTTGAATGGGGAATGTTTTACAGAATTCAATACTTGCGACTAATCTTATTTCAAATTTGACCTAACTTATTAATTTTTAAAATATTTTGAAATATCAAAAATTCGCCGATTTCATTATTCTTGAATAACTCGATAACGCTTAATCATACCTCTTTTAAAGTTTTACATTGTTCAGAATCTTTTTTAAGACAAATTATTTGATTTTGAACAGCAACACCCGATTTTCATTTGTTTATAAATTATTAGTACTATCTTTTGTTTTTCATATGGCGGTCATATTGGATTTTGGGTTTCTTAGATAGTCCTTAAAAAGTATATTTCAATAATGTATAACGGGCCTTAAAAATTTTTAGTTATAAGGAAAATATTAATAAAAACGTAAATTATCTTTAATATGACAAACATCAATGACAAATGAAAGTTAAAAGATATTTTAAGTAATACTGTAAAATAAAGAAATGATACTGATGTTTAATTTCATTATTAACCAAAAAAAAAAACAGGCTGTCCAATAAAATTAGTAAGCCATGGAATTAAACATCAGTATGAAACAATGAAACAAAACTATAATGTGTCGAAATACAATTAGTGCTGCAGAGAAAAGTTAATTAAAACCTTGTCAACTATTTGTAGTTAGTGATAAGTAATTATTATCAAGTATTAAGATTTATGCGTTGATAGTGGCACATTCATATTTGATTGAAGAAAGAGTTGATATGCTGGATGTGTATTTCAAAGCAAATAGAAACACTGAAAATGGATGCACAAGTTATGCAGAGCGTTTTCCAGAAAGACAACAACCACACAGGACAACTTTTAGAGGACTAGTTAGCAATTTACAGAACTTTGGAAGCTTCGAACAACAATGAGCTAACGATGAAGTTAATGATGGTAATAAAGGTTGAAAAATATTTTGCAGAATGTTAGGAATAATCCCAGCACATCAGTTCGTCGTGTAGCTTGAGAAACAGGGATTCAAAAATCTACTGTTCGTAGAACCTGAAGGAAAACAAGTATCACCCTTATAATCCAACAATTGTACAAGGTTGAAGTGATAATGACTATCACCGAAGATTACAGTTTAGCAGGTGGTTACCTTCAAAAATATTAATATGATGCTAATTTTCCTAGGAATATACTATGGACAGATGAAACATGATTTACCAATTCTGGACTGTTCAATAGGAATAACTACCACCATTAGTCTACTGAAAATCCACATTAGGTAAATTATAGAAGATTTCAAGTTTGATTTGGTTTTAATGTCTGATGCGGCTTGATTGGTATGACTTTTTTTTTGTTTTTTAAGTTCTGTTTTCATTTTAGATAATCACTTAATAGGCCCTTTCATCTTTAATTACAATTTAAGTGATAACATATTTGGAGTTACTAATAAACAAGATAATGCCTGATTTGTGACAAATTATTAATCCCAAGAGCACACAAAACATCTGGTTCCAGCAAGATGGTTGCCCGGCCCATAACACTCGTAACACATCATTTTTTGATAGAAAACATTAATGAGAGGGTTTTTGAATAATGGATCAGTGCAGTGGTCTGCGAGATCACCTGACCTTACCCCCTTTGACTTATTTATGGGATACCACTAAAAATGCTATTTAGTTTTGAACCATCAGAAATCCGGGAAATTTTAGAACAAAGAGTACTAGATATGCTATGATCATAAAACGGAAACATGCTACATAGAGTTTGGAACTCTGTTAGAACAAGGTGTCAAAAGTGTGTAGAATAAAATGGTTGTCATATTGAACAATTTCTTTAAGTGAATGTGAACTTTAAGTACTATTTCTTTAGTTTTTATTTATATGATTTTTTGTATTGTTTCTTTATTTTTCAGTATTTAGAATATCTTTTTACTCTCACTTGTCATTGGCGTTTAATTTTATAGCCTACTAATTTCATATTAAAGATAAATTTAAGTTTTTATTAATATTTTCCTTATAACTAAAAATCTAACAGGCATGTTATACATTGTTGAAAAGCACTTTTTAAGAACTATCTAACCGAAAATCGGATGTGGCAACTTTATGTAAAACAAAGATAGCGCCAATAACTTAAAAACAACTAACAATTGGAGGTTGCTGTTCATATCAAATAATTTATCTTAAAAAAAGTGTCTGAAGAATGTAAAACTTTAAAATAGGTTAGATTAAGTGTTATTGAGTTATTCAGAATTCACGAAATCTGCAAATTTTTGATTTTTCAAAGCATTTTAAAAATTAAAAAGTTAGGTCAAATTTTAAATAAGATTAGTTGTGAATATTGAACTCTGCAAAACATTCTTCATCCAACCGCTACTGTATGTCCTGTAATAAACGAGATAATGCCATTTCAAATCGAGCTAGTAATTGAATGAAAGAAAATATAAGGTCTTGGACAGGACTTGAACCTGCATCTTAGTCTTTCCAGGACCATGCGTTTACCAATTACACCACTGAGACCGATGACAATAATCGAAAAATTTACAAATCTAAATCGTGTACACAACTATACATAAACCTAACTTTCAATTACGTTTAGTAGTTTTGTCAATCATATCTGACATTTCAATCACTAGCTCGATTTAAAATGATCATTTGGGCTTTGCATAAAAGTCTAAGTTATTATTTCATCTTATTAACTGTAATATGTTAGTATTTATCAACTTACCTTGTGTAAAAAACTACCTACAATATATATATATATATATATATATATATGGTCAAGAAAATTTATATTTTAATATATATATATATATATATATATATATATATATTGTTGTGATATAGTTGCAATAACCCGGTGCTCCCTTTTTATGAACTAAAAAGGTTAAAATTTTCTTTTTATCAATTTTTAATTTCGAATACCTCGGCTAGCTCAGTTTTAACCACGCACGGAGCTTGCGACAATACGACAACAAAACCTTTAAATTTACCTTTTACCTGTACTTCCTGTCTCTTTAAACCAAAACACCATTAAGCACAAATATAAAATTTTCAAAAATATTTACAATGTATGAAAAGTTTAAGAATTGTCTAAATAGAACTTCCTTTTAATAATTGAATAAAAATTCTTTTAATATTTATCAATCCCAAAATTAATCAAAAAAGCAGTAAAAAACACCCTTATTATTATTATCTGAAGCCCCATGAACGTTCACTAAACTTCTTTTAAAATTTACGTAATTTATAACGTGTTATAAAAGAACGATCTTTGTTGACCCTCATGTAAAATTTTCATGAAAGCAATTTTTAAATTATTCAAATTAGAAATATATAACGAAATATTCACAAATAAAATAATAAAACATTCAGGTTGGCTAACCTGTTGTTTCAAGCTCGAATCAGTCCCTGTACCAACTGCCCCCGTATTCAGCTTAGTGATTGAATAGTCCCAACGTTGAATCCAAATCTGCTTTAAATATGGTCTTCATTTTTCTTAGCGTAGCTTTAAATTATTGTAGCTAACGCTAAAATAAAGCTTCCCAGTAATTAATAATTGAATGCTTGTTGAATTTCCTCATTGGATCCAGAAATTATTCAGAGTCCTTTTTATTAATGTTAATATTAGAATTTAAATTAAAACAACCTTTAGTTACTTACGTTTTTAAAGGGTAAAAACGACAAACCCCTTTTAATTTTTCAAAATTACCATTGTACTATTTATTACTTTACAATAAATCACTTTACGTAAATATTTTCTTTTAAGTGATATGGACTAAGCCTTAATTCATGTTGAACTGATTTGTATACAAATCTGGTCGTATTTAAAATAATCGGACATCTATTGGCAAGCACAGAGTTCGCTATTATACGTGATTCTTACATACCAGGTTTTGGGTATTTCTATGGATTTTTGCTGTCTACATAAAACTGATGCACTACTTTCAGCACTTAGTACTTCAAGTTAATGCATTGGTTTTATTGGGTTTTCTCATTTCAAGCTCACGTAAATTTTTGTTTGTACAATAAATTTGATGAACTTTGCTTTTATCACCATGCCGTGTTCATTTCTAATCTATCAGGTATTGAATTTTACCTTTTTGATCACGTATTCTTAATATAATTTATGTATTAAATTATATGCGTTTTCTATTACGCATTTTTAAACCTGCTTGTTCAATTGAGATTCTTAGCGTAATGATGATGCGTTATTCATGCGTATTGTGTTTCAACTTCCATTCACGTTGTCTTATGACTTGCCAAACCGTTTATTTAATCAAATCTTCTAAAGTACTTTTTATTTCTTAAGTTAATTATGACTATAGTTTATATACAGGGTGTTGTCATTTACTTTCCTGCCTAACCGTTGTATTTCTTATTTTCTTTGTATAAATGTCTAGTTTTCTGCGCCCTCATGTTGTTTTAATGAAGTGCACTATACTAGTGGTCTTATCTACCCCTAAATGACCTTGTAACACAGCAATATATATATATATATATATATATATATATATATATATTACACATATATATATTATATATATATATAAATTTTTTTTTATTTTAGATAGTTAATTACACAAGGTAAGTTGATAAATACTATCGTATTACAGTGAATAAGATGAAATAATAACTTAGACTTTTATGCAAAATATATATATATATATATATATATATATATATATATATATATATATACGTATTCTGATGTAAGCAAACAAGCTACGAAAGAGTTTGTCTCCATGCAAATAAAATAACTTCAAATGTGGTATAGTTTATGACAATGCAAATCCAGGATAATACATCGGTCGTACCTCAAGAATTACATAAATGTTTAGATGGTTTGTAACATAAATAATTCGTATAATACGTTATTTAGAAGGATTTAAGTTGGAATAGCAGGTTTTAGCATCAAAAATTGTAGAATTACGTCCTTCTATAGAATACGCTTCACGAATGTCAAGTATAATATAGATAATCTTGCATGTTTTCAACCGAAATTTGTTGGGTTTATCCAGGTTATTAGTGAAAACATAGGTCATTTAGAGTTGTCAGAATTGCACCTGGCCCAAATGCCTTTGTTGGGTCACCGGTTGTATATGAACCGCCTAATCCGGGCACTTTTACATGATTTGTTGAAGAAATTACATGGATTGGGACTGAAAATTTGCATGGAAGTGCCTTAAGGCCAGACCTTTTCTTGCGTGATGGCCAACTAATAGGTGTTCCTTCCTTCAGTTTCAATGGTCAGTATAGATTAATTATTTATCAGATTAATATTTCTTTTGATATTTCAGTGTAACAAACGAGGGTTAAACTAACCTACTACCACATATATTGATCACTAAACTTCTTGCATTGGAATTAACTTCAAGAAAATTAACAATTTTTATAAATTAAAACATCGTAATTAAAGCGAACTTATGAACGGATTCAATGGAAAATAACTTTACGTTGACGTAAGATAAGGTTGGAAGAAAAGACATCTGATTAGAGATTAGATTTGATTCTAAGTCAGTTATCCTGAAGGAGCGACAGGTGTTGTCAGCCGTCCGCTTGTGAGTAGTGTGACGCTACAAAACAACACAACACAGGGACGTACTCGATATAGTTCAATACTAATCACAAAAGAGGAACGGCCAAATAATACCTTTCCGGGTAGTCGGAGTCAACAGCTTCCATATGCCCTGGACCAACCCAGTACTGAGGCCGGGGTGGGGTAGACCATAAACAACCAGCCAAATGAGCGCCACCTAAATCTATAACAGCTGTACTCCGACGGGACTGAAATAGGAAATCCTCACGCTTACCTGTAACACCCAAATCAGCAAAAATTCTCCTCACACCTCACACTCGAGTAATACAAAACTATCTTTTACATACAGTATTGACACTTTACTACAAACATATAATATATTTATAACAACAGTAAACATATAAAAAGGCTCCAATTACCCACCCACTTGTTATGGTGTAATTTCCAATAAACAAACAGCAAATAACCTGATTGTATAACTCTTACTGCTACTTTTACTATTATATTTAACGCAATTCAGCCAACCTATTGAAACAAATCTGCGCCAAGATGGCAGAACAGAATGACTATTAAATAATGTTAAGGGTGGTATACCAGGATCCTCGTAGATTGACCCTTGAACGCTGAGGGCATTGGTATAAACTATAATTATACCTATAATGATCGGTGCATTGGCTAAACTTCACACACGTTAAAATTGTGAATAATGTAAATTACAAACTAGTAAATCTGAACCCACCCTATAATAATTGTGCAAACAAAACAGTCTTCAGTAAAGTGTTCTTAAATGTAAAAAAAAAAATCTTCAACAAGCAATATCAACCAGACGGTTGCAGTAGAAAAATTAAATGTGGAACGACTCACCCACAGCTGCACTAGTCGTTGTAAGCTGATCTTAGCATAAGCCAACTAAGGGTTGCGACGGCAAAATAACGACTGGAGCTATTATTGGGGCTAAACTGAAAACTGCAGATCGAGACTGAAAACTGCAAACTGGGATTTGAAGACTTAGAACTTGGAACTTGGCACTTGGAACTTGGAACCCTAAAATTTATAACCTATAACTTCCATTAATATATTCACGACTTCTTACCGGTCAATTCCGGGTCCAGTACAAAACAACAAACGAAAAATGTACAAGTGGTCACCAAATACAACGGTCGAGGATTCACTTTAGATGAATCGCCGAAATCCCAATAAGGAAATAAGAAAATTATTTCAAATCACAACGAATAATTTCCTTCAATTAATCCGCCAAAACCCTTTCAATAAAGGAGGAAATACAACGTTCCAACGGCGTAATTAAAATTGCTCGATTCGAATCAAGAGTGTAATCAAGAGTATTGTGTTGAGACCATGAAAATTACGACCGTAACAACTCCCTTCTTACCCAAAAAAAAAGAAGCTAGCGCTGGGGTTCGAACCCACGCATAACCATAACAAAGACACCAAATCCGAAGTTTCTTCGCCTTCAAGTAACCTTTGACGACAAAAGTTACTCAAAGTACAGTAAAAGGGAACAAAAACCGACAAAACTACTGAAGGGCACCAAAGTGCGCAACGTATCCCAAATACTGAAATCCAAAATCAATGAGCGGAACAGAACAAAATAACTAAACAACAGACAACAAAACTTAGTCAAGGATCAGGACGGAGATCCTTGGCGTGCCACAATCCAACACTACGACCATCATCAGTCTCCAACTGATAAGTCCACGGAGAAACGCATTTAGATATAGTAAAGGGTCCTACGTACTTGGGTGCAAGCTTATTTGTAAAATAAGCCGCGGCATCCGAGTGTACAAAATTTTGTGCCACACTTTTGGCCCACAACATAACTATCGGGCGGCGACGTAGGTCGTACACCTTTTACTACGCTACAAAAGCTCTGTCTAAACGAGCACGAATATCTTTAAAAACCTTTTCAAAAATTGGAGGTCGATCCACAGGAAGCACAGGATCTTGCCCAATGTCATCACTCACGGGACTTTGGGTAAATCGTGACTGTTACCCTATGATGCATTTCACGACCAAAGTTCACGGCACGGCGTGAGACCAGTAGCCTCATGTCTCGACGTACGAACTGCGCATGCGGCTTTCTGAAGCAACAAAGCCCATGTACGTTGATTGTCTTTAACAAAAGAAGCCAATATAGTTTTCAGAGAACGGTGCTGTCGTTCGGCAGCATTCGCTGAGGATGATAATTTGCCGTATGGCTGACCTTAACACGATAGGCATCCATCAGAGATTTAAACTGACGTCCCTGAAATTGATTGCCGTTATCACAAATTATGGTACGGGGACACCGAATAAACAAAACACATGGTCCTCTAATAATTCAACAAGCTTGGATGAAGTAGCCTCTCTCATGGGGAGAAAATACAAAACTTACTGAAATAATCCTTTACACTCAACACATACTTGTATCCGGAAGTGGATCGTGGAAACGGTCCAACAATGTCAACAAAATAAGTTCCCAAGGTCTTGAGATATCTGGGCGGCCCAAAAGGTATCCAGCAGGTGGTTTCTGTTCAACCTTGCAAGCAATGCAAGTATGACAGTTACGCACATATTTTGCAACATCACTTTTGGCTTTCGGCCAAAAGTACCTAGAACTAATTCGATGGTAGGTTTTAAAACACCTAAGTGGCCTGATGTAGGCTCATCATGATTATTACGCACAATCTCCAATCTATGGGACTTGGGGACTACGATCTTCCACTCAGAAGCAGCCGATTCTAAATCAGGGTATGGGGACTTACACTTTTGAATAAATTTGACCCATCAAATCGCCATAAGGGAAATCTAAGGGATCTTTCGAAATCTGATCACACATTTTGTGAAACCAACGATCTTTTATATTTTTAAAATGTGGTTCCGGGTTACTAGGGGTCCGATCTGGTTAATAACAGGCACAAAACGAGATAAAGCGTCGGGGACAACGTTGTCTTTGCCACGACGGTGGACAATATCAAAACTGAATTGTTGTAAACGGACACTCGAACGCGCTAAACGACCAGCAGGGTCTTTTAAATTATCTAGCCAAAGTAAAGCAAAGTGGTCCGTAACAATCGTGAAGTGGGAACCTTCAACATAAGATCTGAACTTGCCGATAGCCCACACTACCGCAAGACACTCTTTCTCAGTGGCGGTAAATTTCCGCTCGCTAGGACTCAGAGATCTGCTAATATAACTTATCACCTTTTCGACATCGGGGTGAATTTGGGATAAAACAGCGCCCAAGCCATAATCACTGGCATCTGTTTGGATAGTAAATGGTAATTCAAAGTCGGGACAACTCATAATGGGAGCTGATACTAGGAAATTTTTGATTTCAGTAAAAGCGGACTCGCATTCATCGGTCCATAAAATTTATGGCCCTTTCGCATTAATTTATTTATAGGGCTACTACCGTAGAGAAGTTTGGAAGAAAACGGCGATACCAACCGCATAAACCCAAAAAGCGGCGGACTTCAAGAACGTTGCTAGGTTGAGGAAGATCCAAAATGGCGAAACCTTTTCGGGATCAACGTGCAACCCTTCCTTATCAACGACGTAGCCTAGATATTTGATTTCGGGTCTACAAAAGTGACATTTCTGTCGAGCTACAGTTAAACCAGCCGATTTCAACCGACGGAAAATTTCTTTGGTTACTTCTAAATGTTTATTGAAGTCGTTAGTAGCAATAACCAAATCATCAAGATAGACGTATACGTAGGAATCGAGGTCAAGACCGATAACGCGGTCAATAAGTCTCTGCCACGTAGCGGGACTATTATGTAAACCGAAAGGCATTCGGTTGAACTCGAAGAGACCTCTATCGGGAACGCTAAAAGCAGTAATTGGGCGGGACGGTTCAGCTACCGGCACTTGCCAGTAGGCGCTTTAATACCAATCGAAGTAAGGTACTTGGCGTCGCGAAGTTTATCGAGGGTCGCTGAAACTAAAGGCAGGGGTAGGCGTCGCGTTCGGTGACCTTATTTACCTTCCGGTAATCAACACAAAACCGATAGCTGCCATCCTTCTTTCTCGCCATAACCACCGGTGACGACCAAGGACTTGAAGATGGACTAACAACACCTTGTTCTAACATGATGTCCAACTGGGAATTGACAATTTTTAAGGGTTGGAGACAAAGGGTAAAACCTTTGCTTTATTGGTTCGGCACTTGTTCTTATCACATGTTCTACCAAGTGAGTGCAACCTAGTGCGTCGGGCATATCTTTAAATAATTGTTCAATCGTCGAATTTAGTAGGGCTGTATGTTCTGGGTTAAGTTTATCATCCGATTGTATACTAAATAGGTTTGGTGTTACTGAAGAAAACTGCCATAGACCGTGGCGTAAGTCAGGTACAACACCCATACTAAACCAAAATCGGTACCAAGAATCAACGGATCTGGTACGGAAGGAATCACCAGAACTTTTATGCAGACAACTTTATTTTGTAATTTAATTGGTAAATTATAAGTGCCACTAATGTTACACATTTGACCATTAGCAACGCGGCATGCTTGAATGTTACTAGTTTGAAGTTTTATATTTAATTTACGGAGCTTGTCGTAACCAGCTTGGCCTAATATTGTGTGGAGGCTCCACTATCAAGCAAACCGAGCATGGATATTCCATAGATGTCCACTTCGAGATAAGGACGTTCGTCGTCTATAACATTCGCCAAAACAAAATTAAGGGTGGCTTTAATAGTAGGGTTAAGATCGTTGTTGGGGTTATTTTTCTTAGACAGGTCGATCGGATTCGGGGTTGACACAGAGCGCGCAGACCGATCTATCGGCGGCCCAATTGTCCGTTTCCGAACACTGGGGACAATTTCGACGGTATAGTTGGCAGTACCGCATTTAAAGCAGCGTAACTTTCTTGGTTGAAGGCATAATCGAAATGGGTGCCCTTCTTTGTCGCAATTCCAACACTTAATTGCAAACAAGTTCGGTTGGATCTGGTTCACCGATTGAATTGGTGTCTCAGAAAACTCATAATTTAAAATGGATTGGTATTGTTCACGTTAGTATTAACAAAAGCATAGTCGGGACTACTGTCCTCGATTTGACACAAAACAGCTTTGTGTTTCGATTTATGGTAAGCTAAATCAGGTTCAAGTAAACCTTGTGAATTTGACGGGGGTGGGCGGTATTGCCTTGCCCTCAAGTGGGTTTCCTCAAGAGTTTGCCCTAACTGTGATAACTCCGCCATTGTCTTTATGGGGTGCAATGCCAATTGTGCTTGAATGTGCGGCAACAAATTACGTTTAATTAATTGGATTCTACTATTTTCGGGAGGAGGGTGACGCAAACGACTAAACATATTTTCCATCACCGAAATAAATATAACAATTCTTTCATCGGGGCCTTGCGTCCGTGATCGAATTTCTTCTTGAAGGATGAATTCATAGTCATAAGGTAGAAAAGCTTGACGTAATCTAGTTTCTAAGTCTTGCCATGAATTAATGGTATGTTTATTCGCCCTATACCATATAAGTGCTTGCCCTTGAAGCAATTCGATTACCGAATTGAAAACATGGTGTTTTGATACACCGCGCGAGTCGCATAGTTCTTCCACGCGCTGTAGAAAATCGTTCACACTAGTAGAGCCGTCAAAGTGCAATTCCATTTGTACAATGGAAGGCAATTCTTATTTACATCCGAAAAATTTCTCCGCATCGGACTAGAGTGAGAAATCCGTTCTGTCTCAATAAACGGGTTATCGTCATTTAAATTTATGTTATTATTGTGCGTTACTTCAGGCAATAATAAATTGGGTTGATCTAAAACATGACCCGAAGTATGCGGGATGTCTAAGTCCATTAACGACATTTCGCCTTGATCTGAAATTGTTGACACTTGTCTAACAATAGCGGCTTTATTCTGAATTTCAGTTAAAAGTTTATTAGACTTAAGCATTTGTTTGTAAGTTCATTTTTCCGAATTATTTCATCTTCATTAGAAGAAGTAATTCGTTGCAACCGGTTATCAATATGTGAAAGTCGCGTAGATATGCGTTTTGATTCATTAGAATGGTTAGAATAATTAAAATTGTTTAAGTCATTATCTAGATTATTAAGCTTGGCTAAACAAATAGCAAGCTCTGTACCAGGTATAATATTTAAATTTTCATTAGGCACTAATTCACACGTGACACTTACTTGTAGTAAGTCTCTTAATAATTTACGTTTATCTTCTACATTGGCTTTGGTTAAACAAAGACCGCGTATTCTCAATTCATACGAAATTTCATCAGATAATAGTCGATTTACGTCCATATCGATTAACAAAATTCAACACTTCAATTCAAAACAAATGTACTGATTAGCAACCAGCGATATAAATCAGAAACAAAACAAGTCTTCACGTTGGGCGCCAAAATGTGACGCTACAAAACAACACAACACAGGGACGTACTCGATATAGTTCAATACTAATCACAAAAGAGGAACGGCCAAATAATACCTTTCCGGTAGTCGGAGTCAACAGCTTCCATATGCCCTGGACCAACCCAGTACTGAGGCCGGGTGGGGTAGACCATAAACAACCAGCCAAATGAGCGCCACCTAAATCTATAACAGCTGTACTCCGACGGGACTGAAATAGGAAATCCTCACGCTTACCTGTAACACCCAAATCAGCAAAAATTCTCCTCACACCTCACACTCGAGTAATACAAAACTATCTTTTACATACAGTATTGACACTTTACTACAAACATATAATATGTTTATAACAACAGTAAACATATAAAAAGGCTCCAATTACCCACCCACTTGTTATGGTGTAATTTCCAATAAACAAACAGCAAATAACCTGATTGTATAACTCTTACTGCTACTTTTACTATTATATTTAACGCAATTCAGCCAACCTATTGAAACAAATCTGCGCCAAGATGGCAGAACAGAATGACTATTAAATAATGTTAAGGGTGGTATACCAGGATCCTCGTAGATTGACCCTTGAACGCTGAGGGCATTGGTATAAACTATAATTATACCTATAATGATCGGTGCATTGGCTAAACTTCACACACGTGTTAAAATTGTGAATAATGTAAATTACAAATTAGTAAATCTGAACCCACCCTATAATAATTGTGCAAACAAAACAGTCTTCAGTAAAGTGTTCTTAAATGTAAAAAAAAAAAAAAAAAAATCTTCAACAGGCAATATCAACCAGACGGTTGCAGTAGAAAAATTAAATGTGGAACGACTCACCCACAGCTGCACTAGTCGTTGTAAGCTGATCTTAGCATAAGCCAACTAAGGGTTGCGACGGCAAAATAACGACTGGAGCTATTATTGGGGCTAAACTGAAAACTGCAGATCGAGACTGAAAACTGCAAACTGGGATTTGAAGACTTAGAACTTGGAACTTGGCACTTGGAACTTGGAACCCTAAAATTTATAACCTATAACTTCCATTAATATATTCACGACTTCTTACCGGTCAATTCCGGGTCCAGTACAAAACAACAAACGAAAAATGTACAAGTGGTCACCAAATACAACGGTCGAGGATTCACTTTAGATGAATCGCCGAAATCCCAATAAGGAAATAAGAAAATTATTTCAAATCACAACGAATAATTTCCTTCAATTAATCCGCCAAAACCCTTTCAATAAAGGAGGAAATACAACGTTCCAACGGCGTAATTAAAATTGCTTGATTCGAATCAAGAGTGTAATCAAGAGTATTGTGTTGAGACCATCAAAGCTAGTCCGGGAACCGGTACCTGATAACACGGCGTGCTATCACTATTCGAATTCATACAATCTAATTTGGAAAGAATATACTTTTGAAGTACACTGCTAAATGCAAATGTCGTTATGAAAATTACGACCGTAACAGTAGGCAATTCTGTTCAATATTGAATGTATAGAAAAGAGTACAATATTTATTTTCTTTTATGTTGTCTGAAATGATATGGATGCACCTTGTTCTTTGAAGTTGAGTATTTTCAGTAGAGAATAACTTCTTTTCTAATATGATGTGTCAATTTTTGTGGAGTAAAAGAACTGTTATTTTCCACTCTTTTTTTTATAACCATGAGATATAAAATTCCTTGAGTCATTGTGAGCATCGCATTACAAACTTTTATTAACAAGAGACTAACTTTTAGTCGTTCGGTTTTCCAGATTAAAAACAGAATGCATTTCTTAACTTATTAATATCGTAAATCAGATCTGAATGGAATAAATAAAATTAGTAAACAAGAAATTTATTTAAATATTGCTGATTCTTAAATAGGTTTATCGGGAAAGTTTACCTGAACCTAATTTGTGTTATGAAGTTATATAAGATCCCTTTTATTGCACAGTTACCATCTTTTTGTATATACGTTAATTATTAGGTCTTACCAATAGAGTTAATTTGTGGTTTAAAAAGAGTTACTTATTTCAGAGCGCTCTATGACCCTAAAGTTAATACCTTAAAATAGAAGTTTTGGTGGACCATTTACATTCCAGTAAAGTATTATTTTGTATTTATTTGTGTCTAGGTGGAAAACCACAAATAGTGGTCTCGGTTTAATTAATTATATATTTTCTTTTCAGAAATAGGGTATTAAGGATTGATAGAACAGTCTTTTTTTTATTATCAAAATCCATTTAAGGGTCGAGGGGTTTCTGTGTTTTTGCCAGGACTTTTGCTTTTATACTGTTATAGTGTAAACAATGTGGCACCCTCCCTTATTGTGTTTTCAATGACAAAACAAAATTGGCCCACAACCCCGTCTCAAGCTAGAACACTGTAGTAATTTTCGAAGTTGGCAGTTTACCTAAATAGGAGTTTCCTTTTTCTCTTAACCATTTACCAACCAACTTCACCTTGGGTTATCATAATATTCAGGAAATTTCCGTTTAATAGTGATTACCATCATTAAGAAAAAGAAAGTTACAGGTTGCCATCATATTAGTTTCGTTGTAACATTATTCCTTATACCTGTTCTTCTTTGGACTGAATACCTACGTTACATCCGTTCTCTTATGTAAATGAAAACTAGCATGGCTTCAAACAGATGGACCGAAGTAGATAAAAATCTGAAAGTTAAGTTGTTTCCTGAACATCCATTTAACAAAGTTCAGTGACACCAGTTTCTAGAACGAGGATAGCTACATAATAGTGGTTTCAGTATAAGGTTTGTCATATTGGCTTTAGGTGGTGATCATGCTTGGATGGCATTATGGAATCTTATTAGATTTAAAAGACTTGCTTGATCAAACAACTCTGCCACTATTCAACTGCGAAATCGGTACCATACGGATGATAGCAAAGAATATTTTTATTTTTTAATGTTTATTTTTTATAATTTTTGTAATTTAATATAGCATTCAGCCCTTGTGTATAAATCAATTTTTTATTTTTTCAACTCATCTCTGTATTTTAAGATCCTGTTATATTTACTATACTTACGACTGTAACAAACTATATCTAAAAGTAACAGTTGCAGGTATTTGTAAGATCGTTACACTATTTAAGTGTACAATCGTTTATTTTAAGTTACTTTCATGTTGTACTTTAATGTTTGTAGATTTGGTTAGAAGATACATTGATGTAGTTGCTATAGGAATATCAGAACTTCTTTTGAATTTCATGGTGCTAAATGTAAAAGTGAAGTTTAATGATGTTGAAAAGCACGTGGGTAGAAACTTCAAAAGCATCTTATTTAGTTTCGTGATGGAATAAATTTATTGCATGGAAATACCCATAAACTTATTGAATTGCACCATGAAATAGCCAAATAAAGCTGTATGGTTCTTTTGTCAAGATTTATTAAAAACATTCCATCGGTTTTCTATTATAGCACAATTGTAAATGGCCCAACAACTACGAAGATTGAACCGGACAAGGTAAGACAGAAAACAGAATGATATAAGAAAGCGACAGATGGTTAGTGAGCTGAAGTTAACAAATAATTGGTTTTAATGAGAAATAATGTAGAATAAATTGTTTTAAATTTCATTTTTTCTTAAATTAGATATTTTCTAAACAATTCATAAAAAATATATAAGAAACAATGCAATGCGTAGAGTAATTTAATCGCATCCAATATTTTTGCACAATTGACGTATATATGTTTTATTGAAGTAAACCATAAAACCAGATTGTGTGTAATAATATACTAATTTCTTAGAAAAGCTATTTTTTGCATGTGTGTGTCTGTGGATACATACATGCATTTATACAGGTGTGTTGTGTGTGTGTGTGCACATGCATGTGTGTGTATGCAGGTGGGTGCATGTACTTGTGTAAAAAGAGAATGATATAGAAAGCGAGAGATGGTTAGTCAGCTGAAGTTAACAAATAATTGGTTTTAATGAGAAATAATGTAGAATAAATTGTTTTAAATTTTATTTTTTCTTAAATTAGATATTTTCTAAACAATTCATAAAAATATATAAGAAACAATTCAATGCATTGAGTAATTTAATCGCAACCAGTATTTTTGTACAATTGACATATATATGTTTTATTGAAGTAAACTATAAAACCAGATTGTGTGTAATAATGTACTAATTTCTTAGAAAAGTTATTTTTTGCACGTGTGTGTGTCTGTGCGGATACATACATATGTGCTTTTATACAGGTGTGTTGTGTATGTGTGCACGTGCATGCCTTCATGCACGGATGTGCACGTGTGTGTGTAGGCGGGTGGATGCATGTACGTGTGTATGCATGCATGTGTGAATGTGTGTGTTATCTTTTGAACATGTGTATATTCTAATTTAAGTAAATTGAGTATATGAAATTATTTATTATCAACTAAAAGACAAACATCCTTTATCTAAAATGTATTTGTAGGTCACATTTCAAAGCTAGCAAACTACACTTTCTTAAAAATAAGAACCACACTTTATTCAAAATTAAGACTGGTGAATAAAATTATATCCTAAAATATTTTAAATTCAAATTTAAGTATTCTTGAATATTATGAATTTCACGTGTCCATGTGTGTGCATGCACGAGTGTCAGTGGGTGTGGGCATGCATATATGTGTTATGCAGACATATATGTATGTACATGTGTGTGTGCATGCACACATGACCTGTGTGGATGTATGTGTATACATGTGTTTCTGTATTTTGTGAGAATGTGTGCACATGCATGCATGCATGTTATTAATCAATTGGCTGGTGAAATGTTTGAAGTAGAAATATATTTCTCTTAGTCAATTAGTATGTATTTTAAAAATAGGATTTTCTGGCAACTAGAAACGAAGTGGATTATCCTTCTGTATATCATGTTACTTTGATGTTTTATTTAAATGTATATGCATAGATGAAGAACACTACTAAAATGTGGTGTTTATATTCTAGTATTAAACTATAATTAGAAAATAAGCTTGTACTTGAAGTTTTTAATTTTCAACATCACTAATTGCTTTCATATAAATTAGATGCCTATCTACTGAAGGTAATTTGCTTTGAATATATCAAATGTACTTACTACACCAAACTTTTAGTAGTAAAGCATAAAAAATGGATTTTTATAAATGTCATTTGACATAGAATTTCATTAAGTACCTATATTTTAAATATTGAGGAATTTTTTTAAAACAACCTTTCTTAATTGTTATACATGAATACATCTGGATACTAGTTTTAAACTAGGGCAGAAAAATTAGTTATTCATTTTTTAGGAAAAGATATTTTGGAAGGGCGACCTATGTATGTAGGCCGTGCTCAAAAGAAAGTCGAACGACAGCAAGAATTGAAGCGCCGTTATGAAATCTTGAAAATGGAACGTCTTAATCGCTACCAGGGTGTGAACTTGTATATTAAAAATCTAGATGATACAATAGATGATGATCGTTTGCGTAAGGAGTTTACCTCATTTGGAACTATTACATCGGCTAAGGTGTATTTTATATTATAATAATTTAAAATAAAATTTAATAATATTAATTTATATTAGGTAATGATGGATGATTCTCGCAGTAAAGGATTTGGTTTTGTTTGTTTTTCTTCACCAGAGGAAGCCACCAAAGCTGTAACTGAAATGAATGGCCGTATAGTTGGTTCAAAACCATTATATGTAGCTTTAGCTCAACGTAAAGAAGATCGCAAAGCTCATTTAACTTCTCAATACATGCAGCGTGTGGCTAATATGCGAATGCATCATCAAATGGGGGCATACATACAGCAAGGTGCTGGCGCTAGTAATTATTTTGTACCAACTCTTCCACAACCACCACAACGATTTTATGCTGCTTCTCAAATGCCTCCTATACGAGCTAGCCCTAGATGGCCGGGACAAAGCACACTGCGACCTTCTACTCAACCTAGTTCAAGTGGTGCCTATACTGGTAATATGCAAAATACTTACCGCCCTCCTACACGACCTCCTGGTCAAGCTAGTGGAACAGTTCGTACTAATTTAGGGCTACCTCGACCTATTACAGGACAACAACCTTCTACCATACAAGGGCGTCCTTTAGCAAGCCAACATACTGCAAGTGCAAGTCGTGCACCTAATTATAAGTATACATCAAATATGCGTAATCCACCTCCTGCGCCACCTGCTGCTCCTACAATACAAGCTGTTCATATTCAAGGACAAGAGCCTTTAACTCCAACCATGTTAGCTGCAGCAGCACCACAGGAACAAAAGCAAATGTTAGGAGAAAGATTATTCCCATTAATTCAAAGGATGTATCCAGATTTGGCTGGAAAAATCACTGGAATGCTTCTGGAAATTGATAATTCAGAATTGTTGCATATGCTGGAGCATAATGAATCTCTTAAAGCCAAAGTTGAAGAAGCAGTTGCAGTGCTACAAGCACATCAAGCTAAGCAGGCTGCTGGTCAAATTAAAAAGGAATAATTGACCTCTAAGGACATTCAAGTCCAATAGTAAAAATTTAAATTGCTTGACACTTATGTTAGTTTAAAAGTGACAAGTGCTGGATAAATGCAAAAGACTTCTTTTGTTTTGAGATAGATTGTGTGTATATAAAGATAGTGTTAATTATATAAACCATTTTGATTTTGTATAACCCTGTACAAAATATATATTTAATATATTTAAAAACTGCTTACTATTAAGTATTGCCAATTGAACTATTATGTTCAAAATGATTGTGAATTATAACAAGAATTGTTTTTCAATCTCTATATATATATATATATATATATATATATATATATATGTATATCTATATATATATATATATATATATACATTTTTGAATATTATATACTCAAATATGAATTCATTAATAGAAAAATCATAACAACTGTTTTTTTAATGGTAGAACTGTAGGTGACACGAATTGCTAAGTTCATATCACCTCTATCTAGCACAGATGCTGCAAACACCTGGTACAATGGAATGGAAAACACTTCAACGGAAACTCATTTGTTTAATAAAAAATATATATATATATATATATATATATATATATAAACTAATTGCTTTTTTTTTAATATTGGGATAAATTTAGTTCGAAATAAGTTAGTGGTTTAGTTTAAAACATTTATTCAACTTAACGTTTCGGAAAATTTGTTTCCTTAATCGTAAGTTAATGACCACTTTAATTTACTTTAAAGCCCTTTTGAACGTTCAAATGTTCTATCTATTTTTATAAATTCTCAAAAGATTTTTGATGACCCTTACAAATACTTCGATATAAATAATTGAAAATGTTAAAAATTTGAAAATACAGTCTTATTGCTAATAGAGGATTATAAATCTCTGACCTGTGTTTTCCCTGCTTGCTTCCTGGAACTGCCTCTATATGTGGATGGTCTGCACCCCTGGATTGTTTCCAATTTGATTCTCTGTTACAGCTTCTCCCAGTTGACTTTTAGCGTAGTTTCCTCAACTCGTTGACTAGAATAATTACTTAAATCTGCTTGAATTCTCCCTTCGGATTTTACCCAGATATTTGGTTAGTTCTATTTTAATTCTTAGTTTGCTTACCCTTTATAATTACTTGGAATGACTTGTAGTTTAATTTGAAGTTTTCCCAGAACTTATTTGGAGTTTAATTTTTGTTTAAAATTCATACATCGTTGTTTGAAGGCTATTTAGAGCCCTAAATTCTTAAATATTAGAATTATATTTAATTAATAATTTACGTCGCGTTTTTAAAAAGCAAACGGCCAATTCTATTGCATTTATTGGCGCTTGACTTTGCACCTTGATTTCACTGAATTATTTTTTTACTAAGTTCACTTTGCGTAGTAATTGACTTCTCATTGACGTGGTTCGTGCTTCTTGAATAACAACAACTGGTAGGACTTAAGAACTTGTTCTGACAGTACTCGGAAGGTTTTGCAGTCAACAGCGGCCGATTATGAAGAACCACAGTAGCCAAGCACAGAATCGATACAGGAGATGCCTGGTCAATAAAATAGCAGGCACGGAGACACCCATTGGCCAAACGCGAGTAGGTCGAGAAGGTGATTGGAGATATAGAAGGGCAAGGAGTGATTGAGTATTTTGATAGCCTTTGGGCATCACCTGTTGTGCTTGTTGATAGGAGGGACGGGCCAACAAGATTTTGTGAGGACTGCATGCGATTGAACTACATGACCAAAAAGGATAAATACCTTCTTCCAAAGTTTAATGACATCCTAGATACATTTACAGGGTAGCGATGGTTCTCAACTTTGGATTTGAAGAGTGACTACCGACAAATGAATATGGAACCCACAGATCGACACAATACTGCTTTCACTATTGGTACTGGCCTATGGCAATTTATAGTCATGTCACTTGGGCTCTGCAACGTTCCTAATATGTTTGAACGTTTAATGGATAGCATCTTGCCTGGGTTCTCATGCAGAACATGTCTGGTATATCTGTATGACGTGATTGTGATTGGAAAGTTGTATATGGAATATTTGGGAAATTTAGAAATAGTGTTTTGAAGACTCGGGGAAGCCAAACTGAAACAGAGTCCAAGGCAGTGTCACCTACCTAGGCGATGATGTGAAATGGAGTCAGGCTAGATCCGGAAAAGATTCAGGCATAACAAGATTAGTGGTCACCAAAAAACAACCATCAGCTACACAGCTTTCTGGGATTGTTCACTTACTGTAGACGATTTGTTTCCGGGTTTACGAATATTGCCAAGCATTTGACCAAATTGGCTGAAGATGTACGCAATTACGTTTGGAATGAAGATTGCCAGCATGCATTCCAGCAACAGTCTGAAGGCAAATCCAGCTTGGATACAGACACAAACAATGTGGCCGTCGAATCCCAAATGCAAGGCGGCCACGGAAAAGTCAATGGTTATTTTAGCAGGGTGCTCTTGAAACCAGAATGGAATTATTGCGTTACATGACAGAAACTATTGGCTGTGGTGCAATCTGTAGAGCATTTTTATAAGTACTTCTACAGGAGAAAATTTTACCTGAGAAGCGACAACACCACTTTGAAGATGCTATTACAGTTTAGAAAGTTCGAAGGGCAAGTTGCCAGATTGGTAGAAGCACTGCAGCATTATGATTTCGACATGGAATAACCGTGCTGGTGCAAGTTATCATAGTGTGGATGCGCTTTCGAGACGGGCTTGCCTCGAAGATTGTAGCTATTGCTCACAGGTACAAAGCGTGATATGCTTGGTCTAACTACCGTGATCAATGATGATTGGTAGTCTATACATATGCAAACGTGTCGATAATCAAGAGTTCTAAAGAAATTAAGATTCTCATCACTGTGATAATAAAAATTGTCTCGATTTATTAGCCATTATTATGGAAAGTAGCTTCATCCCTTAAGAGAACAAAATTAAAAAGTTACCTTCACATTCCATTTTTTCCAAAACCCATAAGGAAAACCCAATTTGCATGTCAAAATCTTTAGCATAGAGTTTCTGACACATCTGAATTATGATCAGAATGAAATTTATTTTTTAATTATTCTCGAAATACTTCTGCTAATACCTAATTCGTTACTAATACGTCTCTGACTTGGATTTTTTATTAGCCAACCAATAAATGATATATATATATATATATACACAGACATATATTGCTATGATAATAAGGTTATGTAAGGGTATATAAGGTCACAAGGGCGGTATACTTCATGTGAACATCATAAAAATCAAGAAAACCAAACATTTAAATCATAAAATGTACATAGTTTGCTCATTATGCGAAAGTAAATACCAATCATCGTGTATAAAATCAAGAACAAGCTACAGTTAATTAAAGGAAGCTCATTCTGTAATCATGTAACCACATTTGGTAAAATAAATAATTGCGGGCACAACCCAATCCATTTAAAAAATACAAACTCCAAATAAATACAATTTAGGCATATTTAAAGTAAAATAAACGTGAAATGAAATCTCTTTCAAACTCGACGTATTTGCGTAAGAAATAGAAGTCAATAAAACGCATGACGCATGACGAGAAATCAACCAGTAAATTTTGGCAGGACACAGAAATGTAGGAATGGACCGATTTAGCTATCGCGGTAACAATAACTATGGGGGAAATTTCAATCGGGGTAATAACAATTATGATAATGGCAACGGATTTAGATATAATTGGAGTGCAAACAACACACCAAGGCAAGAGATGGAGAAAACCAATAATAACCGAACCATTGGACGAACAATAGTAAGTACGGGGTCACTTGAGCATGGGAAAATTTTGAAGACCGTGGGAAATTTCTTAGCATGGAAAAATTCCTTTGATGTTTGCCGACATATCACAAGATGTCCGCTATACCCAGCGTTGACGTCACAGCTATAATCTTCCCTACCGCTAACGTCACAGTCATCCCCTCCCCCACTACTGACGTTACAGCTGTCACTTTTAAAAATTGTTGTCACTTTTGTTTTACAAACTGCCATTTTTTCATTAGGTCACTTTGACACATTTTTCTTACGTCACTTTGACGCGTCCACCATTTTAAATTACATCTGGTTTTGACTTATATTGTATATATCTACTTTTACTTCATCATGTGTACACATTTTCCACTATAGCTACGATACACAGCTCTTGCAGAAAAAAAGCTGACTAAGGCGGGATTCGAACCTGGGCCGCCTGCATGCAAAGCAAGTACTCTAACCACTAGGCCACAGAGCTTAGTAATGTAGTCCGAGCACATAAATAATTTAATTTATTTGTGAACATTAGCTTAAAAGTGCGTCTACTTCTAATTTAAATATGAAAACCTTTTTGAAGTTTGGGTAAAATTCGCATGATTAACAGTGCAATTGTACTTATTCTAGGGTACAGCTGTTCTAATTACATCCGTATATTGACGTATATAACGACAATTGAAGAAGCTATTAGAATATACGCGTTTGGTAAGATTTACATTCCATTTTTAAACTTTCATTAAATAAATATCCGCGGCGATATAAGCTGAAACATATCCCCTTGTAATTATTTAATACTTTTTCTACATTAGGTTAAATTTTTGATATTGCAATAAATAAACATTATACTACTACATATAAATGAGTTGCATCATCAACAAATAAGAGTCAACATCCTTCCTTGGATAAATGACGAGGTTTTCAGTTTACTTCGAGTGTAATATAACAGTCTCATAAATACCTAGTACCTATTGATAACTAATTTCTTGTTAATTAATTTACGATATAATACAATAATATTCGGAAAATCATAATAACAAATTACATAATAATGGTCAATATTCATTGTGTTAGCGAGTACAGTGTTTACTTACCTGTCTGACCTTAACCTACATTCTGTATAATCAGACGTTGCAAATTCAAGAGTGGATAGTTTTCATTTTAATCTGAAATGTAGAATAATTCTAACCTGCGCATTATGACATTATAATGTGAATAAGGGATTGCTTCATTTGCGGCCGTCCCCGACGCTCCACCTGGACGCTAATACATCGGGTTTAGATACGATCAAATTTCTAACTCGAGAACTGATATAGCCCGATAAAATTTATATAAATCAAACTGGCTCCCATAAGTTTGAGTTTAGAGTCATCAAGAGAATGCTCGAAGCTACAGAGCAATAGTAAAACGCGAAATGAAACGTCATGAAAATGACGTGAGCAGCAGTTCTGGTTACCGTTGCGACCTTACGGTCGACTTATAACTAACCTGATATAGGACATGTAATTTAATTTCCTGGTCTTACGCCATTTAAATGCAAAAAATAATTAATAATTAATCGCCTGCTCTAAGATATTTCACTTAGTCTAATCTAAATAATTTATCTCTAAATACGTTATACGATCAGAAATTTTTCTTTTCTTCATCTTCTGCCTCGGGTACCTATACTACTCGTTGTTATTTTGATTATAATTTGTTTATCCATTTATTTGGTCATTGCTCCGACTTATCTGATTTATCACAATTCAGTGGGATCGATTCTACCTATTTTTATATTATTTATTATTATTATTGCCGTCCGCTGCATTAGAATTGTTAAGTTAATCTACGCGCCGAGTTTGTCATTACCGAATGTCCATCCCGCCATTTCCCTAAACCCTATTGTCTGCTTCAAGCCTAACCACCCTACCTGCAAGTAGAGAACTTCTTTTTAGTGACTTTTGTAACATGAAGTTTGCTAAGCAGCTGTTTAATTTTATAAGATAAAATATTATAGAGTAATTACCTGATGAAAATTAATTTCAAATGGAAGGACATCGAACTTGTTAATCGATGGATTTTATGATTTGTTTATAAATTTTAGGGTGTTTTAAATAGAAGTAGGTTGAATTAATATTCATGCAGAAAAGATCGCTTGCAGGGTTTTGACCAAAACAACTTTATATAGCCATAAAGTGTTGAATTATTTCTGTTTCTATTTTGGTGAAAATAAATTACCTATATTACATAAATTTGTTGGTATATAAAGCTAGCAACTATATTGATTAGTTAGGTTCTCATATGACTTTCAATCCCAAGGTTCCAGAGTTGATTTTGAACACAGACTCCTTGTAAAATTTTGGCCAGGATTTTCAGAAGAACATGCTCTTGTTAGGACGAGATTAACTTAAGTCCTATGTAGGAGTGATATGACTCAAGTTAAAATTCTCTAACTTCCTGGTAAGAGTTTAACTAAAATTCTAAATTCCAGGTAAAAAATAGTATGTGAAGGTTACAGACCAAAGGAGAATAAAGGCTGTTCTAAGTTTCTGCAATATTAAAATACCATCTAAATTTGGAATATGTAAAAATTGTTAGGCTCAATACATTAGTTGTAGAAGTGATAAATGCGTTTTTGCCTACTGATGATTATTATTAATTGAGTTACATGTCAAGTGTAATACACACAGACGTTTAGCAATTATAGATCCCTAGCTTTACTTTGAACTGCAACTTGCATTCGTTGTTTGTAAAAGGTTTCTGCACAATCAGTGTGGTACTTCCTTTACCCAGCATGACGTGATGTGACAAGCAGAAATGTTGTATGATCAATGTTAAGGTACAGACATAGTGTTGTAACAGTAGGTCACATATTTAACCCAAGCTTTGTATTCCAGTAATACATTTGTCAGATCATCAAGGGAAGTAAATGGACACTCATCCAAAAATGCATTGTAAAAGAAATATAGAGAAGATGGCACATTTTAGCGATAAGAAAAAGTGAAATTAGATTAAATAGGTTAAATAAAAGATACACCAATGTTATCTTAGGCAACCCAAGTTGTAAGTTGTATAATATATGTATTATTCTACTACATGCTTGTGTGTGTGCATGCATGTATGCACATATGTGCATATATGTGTTTGTGTGTGCTTGCATGTGTTCGTGTGTGTTCATGTTGTTTCGTGTGTTCAGGTGCATGCAAGTGTGTGTGTGTGTGTGTACGTGCACGCGAGTGTATATATATATATATATATATATACCAATTACATGAGATGTATCCATTAATGCACATTGTATTTACATATACAAATTGAACTGGCATTTGCATAGCCATTACAAAACAATTACTTGATCGTTTTGTAGGGAGAAAAACATCCATTAACCAGGTTTCGACCTCATTGGGTCTCGTCAGAACGGACTAGTTTTAACCTTAACAAAACATTAAGCAAGCTCAATGTATATGCACGAAAAAACCTCTGTATGATAGCGAAAGGAAAAATAGAGTGCCATCAGTGGCTAAAACCAGCACTAAGGCTAAAACTGTACAGAATTAGATTCGTAACTAAACTGTGTCTTATAGATGTCTATAACAAATACGTTCTGCCTTTGGGATTTTAATAATGTACATGCATATTTAATGCAATAAGTAACATTACTTCCCGTGGCGGCGTCCAATTCTTGCCTTTAAAGCACATAAAATATATAAAAAATCAAAACCTTCTCTGCAATTTGCAGTTAAAATTAAACCAATTACATGAGATGTATTCGTGAATACACATTGTATTTACCTGTACAAAATGTGGAGGCTGGGAAAAACATAAATCGGATAACGACTTAAATAGATTCCAATCTGCATTCTTCATGTTCCATTTAGAGTTTCTAGTAAAGAGTATGTCGTTGTATTTAAATGTTACTTGCACATTTAAATAAATCAAGTAATGATCTGACCCAAGGGTTTTGTTTGAAATCAACCATTCACATAGCCAGACTATATTAGGGGAAACTATAGTGAGGTCAACCGCTGATGGATTAGTACCGTAGGATCATCTGGTGGGTGAGCCGTCGTTGATTAAGACTAGGTTGTGATTTTCAATAGCATTCAGTAGCGTAACTCCATTATTGTCGTCATGCATTGATCCCCATAGTCTATTATGACTGTTAAAATCTTCGCCGTACACTACTGGCGTGTTGAGTTGTGAAAGGTAACAACGTCCTCTGTAAGTTAGATATTCTAACCAATAAGGCCCTGAGAACGTGCCTAGGAGCTATGAAATCAACACCTTACGCCGAAGCCAATGAATGCATGCTCTAATTTAGACGACATCCTAGCTACTAAATTTGTATTAAAATTACGAGCATGTTTGGATTCATCGTACCTAGAAAATATTTCCGACCTATCAACTCAAAATCTGGTGAATAAATACTGGAGCAAACGCAATACCCCGCCAATCTGTGACGCTTTTTACAATACTAGTCACGTAAAAAAATTTTCTGGGTCACTCATGGGTACCAGGCCAGTCCTCCTAAGGTAATTTTCCCAAGTTATTTAGAAAACACCACACTAAATCAAAAGATATTTTTATCTTCATTAGAACCATATCATGATTGTACAAAGATTTTCACAGATGGGTAAAAATCTGTGGAAGGAGTGGGATATGCTTTCATAATTCCCTCTCATACAGAATATGGACAAAAACTCAACAATATGGCTACAATATTTACAGCCGAAGCATTTGCTATATTATCAGCGTTAAAGTATAGCATACAGAATATTAACAGTTTCGATAAAATTGTTCTAATCTCGGACTCAAAATCCTGTTTGCAAGCAATTAAACATGTGACATATAAATCATCACATATAATACAATTGATACTTGCACAAGTTCATCTTTTACAGTCAGGTGGAGTAACGGTAACATTTATGTGGGTAAAAGCTCACTCAGGTATAACCTTAAATGAGCAAGTAGACTTGTTGGCCAAACAGGCAGTGAATGAACATGCTAATATTTCCAACACCTTGATAACCTTCTCAGATTTTTTATAAACCTCAAATCAAAAATTATTAGTCAGTGGAATAGCTACTACATTTCAACATATAGTAAAACCAATTCAAACTATTTTCAACTGTGTCCAAATATCTACATACATAAATCGTATACAAATTTTAGTCGCACTGACACCAGTATGATTTTAAGAATGAAAACCACTCACACCAGAACCCCTGCTCATTTATATAAAATTGGTGTCTTAGATTCTCCAACTTGTACTTTCTGTGATTTTATTTATAAATGCCACCTTCTCCTGTAATACTTTAGAATTAGGTTAATTTTGATATTCCTGTTAACCTCTGTGGAAAAATCGTTCTCTCCTTGGCCAATTCTCTGTGCATTAGTCACCATGACGAGCCACTACGGTGCGAAAAGTGTCTCATCCCTATTCCATCCTTGCCTTATATTGCACGCACTTTATTAATTTTGTGGCTAAATGTCTTTGTAGACGAAGCCAAACTAAAAAAAACTATTTTATTTACAGAACTTAAATACTTGGCGCCGTTATCTGGTTGTCACTACCAGTGTAAAACGTACACTTGCTGAATACTTCGAGAGAGCAAAAGTGTCAGGGAGAGCCTCACCACCATTTGTTAGGACATATATTCTACGTTTGCCCCTCTAAAACTTGGTAACACCGTCAATACAAACATGCAATTCCTGAAACTCTCAACGGTTCGATTTTTCCGCAAATTGCATCCCTACTGGCAAAAGTTAACGTTCCAAACATGTCTCTAATAATGCTAGTTATCTCTATCTCGCTTCCATACATACACGCCAATTCACCTGTTTACCTTGTCTATTATCCCCATTGTTCCTGACCATTAAAGTTCTCTCTTTGCTTATCCCAGTCATACTCATTTTATAATACAATCACTCTTTGTTTACTGGTTTGAAAATTCTACTGTAATGGATAAATCACCCTCTCTTCCCAAGTTTAAACTATGTCCATGTTAACACGTGATTTTCTATCTTTCTTTTACATATTCAAATAAATGAGATGTATTCATGAATACACATTGTATTTACCTGTACAAATCGAACTGGTATTTGCATAGTGATTACAAAACAATTACTTGACCGTTTTGTAGGGAGAAAAACATCCATTGACCAGGTTTCGACCTCATTGGGTCTCGTCAGAATGGACTAGTTTTAACCCTAACAAAACATTAAGCAACCTCAATGTATATGCACGAAGAAACCTCTGTACGATGGCGAAAGGAAAAATAGAGCGCCATCAGTTGGCTAAAACCAGCACTAAGGCTAAAACTGTACAGAAGTTGATTTGAAACTATACTGTCTCTTCGTGCATATACATTGAGGTTGCTTAATGTTTTGTTAGGGTTACAACTAGTCCATTCTGAAGGGACCCAATGAGGTCGAAACCTGGTCAATGGATGTTATTCTCCCTACAAAACGATCAAGTAATTGTTTTGTAATGTCTATGCAACTATCAGTTTGATTTGTATAGGTAAATACAATGTGTATTTATGGATACATCTTTATATAATTGGTTTAATTTTAACTGCAAATTGCAGAGAAAGTTTTGATTTTTTATATATTTTATGTGCTTTAGAGGCAAGAATTGGACGCCGCCATGGGAAGTAATGTTGCACTTATTGCATTAAATATGCATGTACATTATTAAAATTCCAAAGGCAGAACGTATTTGTTATAGCCATCTATAAAACAGTATAGTTTCGAATCAACTTCTGTACAGTTTTAGCCTTAGCGCTGGTTTTAGCCAACTGATGGTGCTCTATTTTTCCTTTCACCATCGTACAGAGGTTTTTTCGTGTATATACATTGAGGTTGCTTAATGTTTTGCTAGGGTTAAAACTAGTCCAATCTGACGAGACCCAATGAGGTCGAAACCTGGTCAATGGATGTTTTTCTCCCTACAAAACGATCAAGTAATTGTTTTGTAATGGCAATGCAAATAACAGTTAGATTTGTATAGGTAAATACAATGTGTATTTATGGCTACATCTTTATATAATTGGTTTAATTTTAACTGCAAATTGCAGAGAAAGTTTTGATTTTTTTATATATTTTATGTGTCTTAAAGGCAACAATTGGATGCCGTCACGGGAAGTAATGTTACTTATTGCATTAAATATGCATGTATATTATTAAAATCCCACAGGCAGAACGTATTTGTTATTGACATCTATAAGACACAGTATAGTTTCGAATCTACTTCTGTACAGTTTTAGCCTTAGTGCTGGTTTTAGCCAACTGATGGCGCTCTATTTTTCCTTTCGCTATCGTACAGAGGTTTCTTCGTGCATATACATTGAGCTTGCTTAATGTTTTGTTAGGGTTAAAACTAGTCCGTTCTGACGAGACCCAATGAGGTTGAAACCTGATCAATGGATGTTTTTCTCCCTACAAAACGATCAAGTACTTGTTTTGTAATGGCTATGCAAATACCAGTTCAATTGGTATAGGTAAATACAAGGTGCATTTATGGATACATCTCATGTAATTGGTATATATATATACACTCGCGTGCACGTACACACACACACTTGCATGCACCTGAACACATGAAACAAAATGAACACACACGAACACATGCAAGCACACACAAACACATATATGTGCATACATGCATGCACACACAAGCATGTAGTAGAATAATACATATATCATACAACTTACAACTTGGGTTGCCTAAGATAACATTAGTGTATCTTTTATTTAACCTATTTAATCTAATTTCACTTTTTCTTATCGCTAAAATGTGCCATCTTCTCTATATTTCTTTTACAATGCATTTTTGGATGAGTGTCCATTTACTTCCCTTGATGATCTGACAAATGTATCTACTGGAATACAAAGCTTGGGTTAAATATGTGACCTACTGTTACAACACTATGTCTGTACCTTAACATTGATCATACAACATTTCTGCTTGTCACATCAAATCATGCTAGGTAAAGGAAGTACCACACTGATTGTGCAGAAACCTTTTACAAACAATGAATGCAAGTTGCAGTTCAAAGTAAAGCTAGGGATTTATAATTGCTAAACGTGTGTGTGTGTGTGTGTGTATTACACTTGACATGTAACTCAATTAATAATAATCATCAGTAGGCAAAAATGCATTTATCACTTCCACAACTAATGTTTTGAGCCTAACAATTTTTACACATTCCAAATTTAGATGATATTTTAATGTTGCAGAAACTTGGAATCAATATAATCCTACCAAACGTTTATCTTTTTCCTGCAGCCTTTATTCTCCTTTGATCTGTAACCTTCACATACTATTTTTTACCTGGAATTTAGAATTTTAGTTAAACTCTTACCAGGAAGTTAGAGAATTTTAACTTGAGTCATATCACTCATACATAGGACTTAAGTTAATCTCGTCCTAAGAAGAGCATGTTCTTCTGAACATGCTGGCCAAAATTTTACAAGGAGTCTGTGTTCAAAATCAAATCTGGAACCTTGGGATTGAAAGTCATATGGGAACCTAACTAATCAATAGAGTTGCTAGCTTTATATACCAACAAATTTATTTAATATAGGTAATTTACTTTTCACCAAAATAGAAACAGAAATAATTCAACACTTTATGGCTATATAAAGTTGTTTCGGTCAAGCGATCTTTTCTGCATGAATATTAATTCATCCTACTTCTATTTAAAACACCCTAAAATTTATAAACAAATCATAAAATCTATCGATCAACAAGCTCGATGTCCTTCCATTTGAAATTAATTTTCATCAGGTAATTACTCTATAATATTTTACCTTATAAAATCAAACAGCAGCTTAGCAAACTTCATGTTACAAAAGTCACTAAAAAGAAGTTCTCTACCTGCGGTGGATATATTTCAATCACAGTTGCACATATTAATGCTTTTTTTTAAGATAAGTCCGCTTAACCATCTGCCTAGTAAATGAACACTTGGAATGGGTTTGTAATCTACACCAAGTTTATACTGTTATCCTGCAACTGTGCAGGTGTTTCAAAGTAATAAAATCGTTTTTCTTTGCTAAAAATTCTTTGTTAACACGTTATCTCCTGGTCGGCAAGCTGTTACAGCTGGTAGTGCAGCTGCCGTCTGAGAATTTCTCACACTTGATCTTTCGACGATACTTTTGAAAGCCAAACACCTTAACTATACGTGATTCTTTTCTTATAAATATAGACCGTGCTTTGAAAGCAGTGCATTCAATACAGCACCCTTGTAGCGAAAAACAGGGTGTTGTGAGTTGCGAGATTAAAATGCTTTCTGTGCTAGTACGAGTTAAGTTGATGGTTCCGGCATCCAGCCCACAGAAAAATGCAACCACATTTCCTTAGCCTAAGACAATACCATCAAGAAGCCAATAGCTCAAGGTAGTGTTTTTCTGCTTGCTTTACTTATGTTGTTGTTTTGGAAGATTAACATTTTTTTGGTTGATTCCCCAATAAATTGCAGACTATACGCTATGCTTACAACACAAACAATTGTGTACCTTATTCTTAAAGCTAGCCTTAGAGTACTTTGTACTGTTTACTTTTGTGTTAACATTAACTAGTTACTGTTTGGTTAAGATATTTAAAAATTTAATGTTACGATACTTCTTAAACTTCATGAGGTGCACTCGTCAAAGCAGATGCTACTGTAAATTTTATGTATAATTTCTTCTCGTACATATTTAGGACTGGAAACATTATACTGGTATGTAGATATGTAAGTGCTATTTAGATAATAAGATTTTATTCTCGTTATTTTAAATGTTTAGGATCATATTGTACTGTATGTAAATTGACATTTTATGTACATCACATTGTGATGAACAATTACGTAAATGTGTTTTTGACTTTTGCAAATAGTCTTTTGGGACTAAGTTGATAATATAGTTTTACTGAGGTTTCTAATGTGTTCTTTCTGTATCACCCACGCCACTTTAAGACGTTTTGAGCTAGTCCGAATTCTAATTCGTTTGGATTTCGATTCTACCATTCTGTCCCTGTTTTATTGCGATATTCGGTGTAGACGATTTCTTTACTGACTTCACTGATTTCTTTCGAGTTTGCACCATAATAATGCCCTGACATTGAAGTGGATTAGAATCAGCATAACTTTGTTATCAATAGGTTCATTTGTATGTGTGAATACATGCATATGTATATCAAAATTATGTACCCATAATATTCGAAGACAACCAGTGTTTTATACAAGCATTGAAATGTATACGTACGTGCTATATTAAATATCATTTTCTGTTTTTTATTATGTTAGTTCAAATGATCATTTCTGATATAGCTTTGATTTTATATTTTAAAAACTCAAAAGAAATTGCACACTAAGACATCTTATTTAGTGAATGTGAATAAGGATGTACATTTATGCTTTGGCAATGGTATAACTTTGTTATTTTCTTGTCTGCTCAATATTGAATTTAACTATTTCTCAAATTCCATACCATATAATAGAACAGCCTGTCTTTTTTCTTTAGATACTACGTGACTGCTATGATAATACGGACCACTATAACCTCAATCAAATTCCCAGAGATCCTAATGAAGTTTTCAACTAATAAGATTAATTTTTTTAATTTTAATATAATGTATCGAAATTACAAAAATCAGAACCAACCTAAAAATGACTTCTGTCACATGATGTATAAATTGATAACAAAATTTCATTGTATCATCTTCCAAAATCAGTTACTTGAATCTACTGCAACATGTGACAGGAAAACACCAAAAGTTGACAACGATCATTACTAGCTTGAAATTGAAGTGAATTTTTGAGGGTCAGCAATGGCCTGTTATTAATGCATTTACTCTTTACAATAATTATATAACACATGGCAAGCCATAGTTTTTGGTTTCTGCAAGAATAGAAATGGAATAGACAATGTTGAAGTTTTTAAAAACTTTTATGTTTTAGATTTGCTTGTTAGTTTAATTATTTAGTAGTTATTAAATAGGTTGGCGGCCCATGACAATTGGTTTATGTGTGACTACTAATCCCACAATCCCAGGTTCCGGACTACTTCAAAAATGCTAGGTGAGCATTTTTCAGATATGCCCTCTTTGGATGAGAGGTTAAATGTTGGTTAGAGTGTGGTTAAATTCTATATTTCCAGGTTAAGAAAAATTCGCCTCCTCTACGAACTGAGCATTGGATACTTCAAATATACAGATATTAAATGGATTATAGTGTCAAACAGTGCAAAATGTAATAATGAGTACAAAATTCAGTTCACTCAGATAAATGGAATAAATACCAGAATAATCAAATTAACACAGTATAGATACTGCTATAAATATTACAATTGCATGCATCATTACTTGATCACGTGATTCCAGATGCATGGAAAATTTCTTTAATATTAACACTTCTTATACCAATTAATGCTTCAACATTTTCTGATTTGTCACTAATTAATGTCTTGTCCATCTTTCAAGCTTATTATATTTTGCTTTCAGTGGAATCGATGTTTAGAAAAACAATAAGCAAACCCAGAAAAACAGAAAATAGATATATGCCGTACAATACCGAAATAATACAAACCATTTCAACTTGGGATTGCATGCTTAACAGGAAATGACCTTAAAAATTGTGTGAAGACTATGTAGAAAATGCAAATCAGTCTTTAAGGTTCATCAAACATTTACAGTTTGTAAACTATAAGGGGAATTTCAAAAAGGTGTGTTGAACCCACTGCTTCTTATTGTATACACAGTTCATCTTTTTTTTTAAATTAAAAAACAATGTAGCTAGTATCACCAAAAAGGGTTAAATATAAATATCCTTAAAATCCAAATTTATAAATATAGTTAAAAACAGCCATCTTAAATAATGTGAAAGTTTGTCATTACATCATTGATAATTATTACTGACGACAAAACTCAGGTTAAATATTTAAGTATTCCTTTCGTACACAAGTGAATATTGAACTAATTAATAACCGCTGTTTATTTTTGTAACTACTCTGGTAATCAAAAGATTGTAACCACAGTGTTTGTCTGAAACATATTAGTAATATTTAAATAAAATATTTCTACTAATTAATATAGTTTCAAGTAAAGTATGATTGTTAACATACGCTAGTATGATATAATCTATCTCATGGAAAAAACACAAAATCAAACATTATACATTAACAATTAGATATATTGCTAATACATGTGTATAAAAATAAGAAACTACAATTGTTATCTTAAAACTATATAACCCACAAGATAGTATATTGCCTTAATATTTTCTAAATCATAAACTGCAGTTCTTATATGTTATTTTACACTATTCACAGCTTTTCGAGCAGCTTCTTCAAAAGAAGTTGCTATTTGTATTGGAAGATTTGATTTTTCAAGAATGCGCCTTGCTTCATTAACATTTGTACCTTCTAGTCTAACGATTACAGGAATATCTAAATTAAAAGATTTACAAGCTGCTACAATACCATTTGCAATTGTAACACAATTAACAATTCCACCAAAAACATTTACTAGCACTGATTTAACACTTTTATCTGAAGTAAGAATTTCAAATGCAGCACGTACTTGGGTTTCAGTTACTCCACCACCAACATCCAAAAAATTAGCAGGATTTCCCCCATATAATTTGATTAAATCCATTGTCGCCATAGCTAAACCAGCGCCATTTACCAAGCAGCTGAAGAGAAGACCAAATATCCATACATTAAAATTAATTAACGATTATTTAAAATACATTTCACTTATCACTTACCCAATGTTGCCATCCATACCAATATAGTTAAGGTTGTATTTAGAAGCCTCAACTTCTCGCGGATCTTCCTCTGAGGTATCTCCCATACTAAATATTTCCTTTTGTCTGTACCTTGCATTATCGTCAAAATTTAATTTGGCATCCACAGAAATAACTCTATCATCATCAGTTTCTACAAACGGGTTAATTTCTATTTGAATAGCATCAACTTTAATAAATAAACTCCACAGCTTCATAAGTTCGCCTGCTGATTTTTCTTTCAATGGTCCTTTAAATTCCAAAAATTCTGCTAATTCACAAGCGGCGGCATGGGTTAAACCTAATAAAAAACAGAATTACAAAAAATAAGAATTGACAACATAACCACAATAAGGGCAATCTAAATAGATGGTGTAATATATACAGAACAGAAACTACTTCAGTAAATCCAAAATTGTAAACATTTCATAAACACATTGAATCACTTAAACTAATTATTTTAGTTGTGCTTAATTTAATACACTTTACATGCCCGTGGCATCACCAGTTTTTGCATTATGATGTTATATTTTTTGTTAATTTAGAAGCTTTTCGATGCCTTTGTAAAAAGACGCAACATCTTTACTTTCGCAGTTCCTGAGGTGTGACCACCTTTTGGAAAATCATGGATAACCTAAACACAAATTGAAAAAAAGAACAATAACAATAGCAAAATAAACTTTGTTCTTCTTGTTTGTTTTAATTCATTTTTTAAATCATCTAAGTTTTAGGCTTTATTTTAAAAACTTTATTTTTTACATAGGTCCATAGAGAGCTTCGTGGTGGTTGTATCAGGAGATCTAAGTGGCCACTCTAGAAACCCTTGTCATCTAAGCCATCTGCTAGAGAAAATGCGTTTAAATAATTGTGAACTAGATGATCATAATGAACCAATACTCTATTCTGTCGGAACAAAATGTAGTCATTAGGAATATCTGGATCTTCTGGAAATAAAACTGCTAAGTTCATTTCTAAGGGGTTCTAAGTATATTTTCCCAGTATAATGATCCAAAAAAGATAGGTCTCACTACACAATCATTTATTATGTCTGCCCAAATGTTAACTTTCTGTGAGTATCTCGGGCATGATTGTTGCATATCCAGTGGCAGCTCAGTATCTAAAAATTTCATAATTGGCAGTTTACAGTGAATGGGTACTCAGAGAAAAGCATGTTCTCTACAAATAAAAAATCTGTATCGAGTATGTTCATCATTTAGTAGTAAAATAGATTTAAATTGTCTGGATTGCCTTATGTTCTCTCCAGAATACTGAAGTCTATATAGATGCAGCTTTTCATTTTGCAAAACTAACACGGTTGTATGGTTAGTACCACTGGCTGCAACTATTTGACAGAAAACACTGTTGGATTATCTTGTTGTTAAAAGAATGGTTTAATAATAATAAAAAACAATAGAAAGATTGTCTGTATTATTTATTTTAATTTAATTTTACAATATTAGCCTTATTAACTATTATTATTATAACAACTTCTAGCAAACATTATTTTTATCGATCCAGCTATTGTGTACGTTAGAGAAGCCTAACCATTTTAAAAAGACTTTATTTCCACTCTTTCTTAGGACTTTTTCTACCAGGTAAATTCCTGGATGTTTAACCTTTTGCAACTCCATTTCATAAAATGCACCTTCGATTTCTTTCTCGTATTGATCTTCTAATATATATATATATATATATATATATATATATATATATATATATATATTGCTGTGATAAGGGGTTGTTTAAGGGTGTATTTTATAGCAATGGTCATGTAGTAATCAGAAATTATAATAGGAAGCAGAAAACTGCATTTATTTAGGAGAAAATTGAGTAATTGGGATAGTTTGTAAATAGTAAGCAGTCAACACCCTGTATATAGAGTATAGGTAGTTTTAAGCGACGCAAATAGACACAATAAGACGCATAGTTAGCATAGAAATGAGTAATTCATGCATTAGGTAGATAACAAATATTTAACACCCGGTATATAGAATTTTAGTTAATTTAGGTAATGCAAATAACGATATTTTCAGTAGAAGCACGCGTATTTATAAGTAAGCATAATAAAGGTAATTAAACATGCATTCAAAAGAATTCCAATCAGTTATGATAATACTGAGATAAGAAATAGAACTTAGAGAAGCGTAGTGTAAGTGCGTACATACAATTAACAATTTTTGATAAGTAAAGGTAATTAAAAATGCGTAAATAAATAAGCATACATGAAAATTGAAAGTCATGATATTCTGAGTCTGGTGAGAATAAATTCCAATTCTGAGGCTGGTGAGAAAAGTCATAAGTCTAAATGCGACGACAATAATTCGAGGGAGACAATAAGTCTAAGTTTGAAGATAATAATTCAAGTAATATAATAATTCAAATGATATTCTGAGGCTGCGTGTCGATAGATAATATTTTAAATGGGTATATAATAATTTTTAATACGAGGTTAATGATCCAAATGGATGGGATAATGATGCATGGAAAATTCTAATGGATGTTAGTTGATAATGGATGCGTTGATAGTCTTGGTACAATTTTGAGGAAGAAATAAAAAAACACGAACTAAACAGACCAGGTTAGATCTTTTAGTTTTAAGACATTTTTTTTCTATTTGAATTTAAATATTGAATTTGCTTAATTAATATAAATTAGTGTGACTGAGTCAACAACGAACTTGCATACGTAGAAAGTACGTAATATGATAAAGGGGTTTTGAACGTTCCCGGCTTCTTTTTATAAAAACAATAGGTTTTTTGGTGACTTTAGATTGATTGAAAAGCATATGATTTTGAGATAAAATAAGATTTACAATATTAATTGCTTGAAAAGTGTATTTTAATAATTTTCAAAACCTGTACATAATATTTGTTTCTATTATATGGAGTTAACTAACTTCATTTTATAATTCAAAATAAAAGCTAGTCAAGGCCGAATGATAAAATTTATGGGAGTGTAATTTGATAATTTAAAAAGAGAGGAGGGGTCAAGTAGAATACGCCATTGACATCGAGTAAGGCGAGTTAAGGTTCGGGCCTTTGGAGCGGTGTTTTTAAAAACAATTCCAAACACTTAACACATTTTTTTATTGATTCTTAAACAGAAATTAACATGGAATTTTGAATAACTGTAAAATATAATAACTTTAATCAAAAATAATATTAATTGTACTAAGGGGAGTAGTCTAGGTAGACAACAATGCAAAAGCTGTAATACTCAGACTGACTCGATTGAGTAGCTTGAACAACGAAGTATGGAGTTCGAAGACTGACTGCCGGGCCTTGAGCTCCCGGACTTTTTATAATAACCTGCCCCTCACACGGCTGTGGGAACTTGCAGATCTCATGTCTGCTTTTCTCGTAATTGTACACTTACTACATTGTAACAATCTTATTTCTAAGTAATTGCGGTATGTTAACCGCCTGTGACCTGCCACCTGCAGTATCACTGCCCTCTCGGATGCAAAGTTGCATGTCTGTTCTCATGAACTGTCGATAACCTCTCTGGGTTATCTTTGTATTACAGTGTTGCATTGAACTTATACTTTATTTAACAATTTCTAATCATTCCTATTAGATTCAATATATTCAATACATATAGATAATTGGGGGATACATAACTCCTCCCACCGTAAATGAAAAATTAAGGTTTTACTAAATTTTTAAATACATAAAATTCATTATTCAATTTCATTTAAAATTCATTATTTCTAAGGGTATACTTATCGTTTCTTTATTTCTCTTTGTTTCCTTAAATCTAGAACTGTTTCCTTCATTCTTATATCTAAGGTACATTTTGTAAAATACATATATAATTACAAAAATTATTAAAATGATTAACACAATTGTCCAAACGCTTATATTATCATAATGTAACTTTGGCATTTTGAGTTCACTTAAATGTTCTTTGTAACTTTCTACTAATTTCATGGCGCGGTTGAGGTCGTCTAAGTCTAGATGCTCTAGCTTCATGGGTTTCTTGACTATTTCTTCATCTTCTTGTTATTCTATCTTGAACTGTAGTTCAGGTAGGTTTGCAAGTTTCTTTGTTGCTATGGGATCTTGATAAACTCTGATTACTTCTTCTTTCAATTTCACATAACAATCTTCTTTGAGGGTAATTAATTTGCTTCCGATTAATGCTTGGTTATTTTCATCTTGATTGCAGTGGATGGTTGCTACTACTTCTGTTGGGAAAATGCCTATCCATTTGTTTTCTGTAACTTTTTGAATTTTCATGTTAGTTATTTGCACTTGTTTGGCTTCACAGTTTTCGTAATGATTTGAGAATTTTAATAGTTGTACTTCACAAGGGCTGTCTTCTTGAATGGTTGTTGTCGTCATCGATTGACATAAGTATTGGTTTGGTGTTACTTCAGTTCATTTTTTGTTTGTATAACCATATCTCAGTTCATTTAGGGATAGGAATTTGGTTTTGGGTATGATAACTTGGTATGTGCTAGTAACTTTCGTTGGAAAAGCAAATAAATGATAATAATTATAATTGTTACTTTCTACTATCGGGATTTCTATTAAAAATATTATTTCGTTATTCTTAATGTAGCCTTTTACTATAGCTATCTTTTCAAATATTAGAATGTTTGATTCTGTTACATCAAAAGGTAATTTACTGTTAGTTATACGTGATCTAATTCTTATTAATTCTTTTAATAAATCGGTTGGTTCAATAATACTAGAGTGTAGGGTATTTAATTTTGCAAATGTTACTGCGTTTTCTAATGTTGCTAAAATTTGTTGCATTAAAGTAAGGGTGGATATTATTTGAGTAAATATTGTATTTTGTATACTGCCTAGTTTATTGGTAGTATACCGGGGTTGTTTTTTTATTATATCTTTTATTATTATTGGGTTGTCCGTTCTACCTAGGCGGAGGTTGACGGTAAGGGTGATGATTGTCCATCTGAAATTACAGGGTGTCTTAGGTTTTTCAAATGAATGTACTTTGTTATTTTGCCGTTGTCTATACTGCTATGTTTTTATCTGATATTTTCTTAATTTTGAATGGTCCTAAATTTCTGGGTGCCGTTTTATGTCGCTTGCTTTGAAAGTTTTTCTCATACACGGTTTGTCCTATTGAAAATTTATTTGCGTCGGCATTTTTGTTTCGGGTTGTGGTGATACGTTCCTTATCGTTCTCTAATTTATCTTTTACCTTGTCGTAAGTTATTTTTAGTTTTTCTTTGTGGTCTTTCGCATATTGTTGATATACTTCCTTGTTGTAGTGTATGTCATAGGGATTTCGTGAATCTGAATGTCCTAAGGTTAATTCTAAGGGTGTAAAATTTGTTGAGTGAATTTTGTTATTATAGGCGATTAGTGCGTATGACATTAGATTGGTTATATGTTCCTTCTTATAATTTATCCTTAATAATCGAATTTGTTCTAACAGGGTTAAATGTAGTCGTTCAATTAGTCCGTTTGATTCAGGGTGGTTTTCCGTTATGAAATGAATTTTTATTTTGTGAAGTTCTAAAGTGTTCTGTATTGTCTCATTTTTAAATTCGCTACCATTGTCTAGAGTTATTGATTCAGGTGTTCCATAAAATGTGAAATATTGTAAAAATCCTTGGGTCACGTCGATGCTATTTTTGGATGTGATTGGTATTGCTTGGCCTATTTTTGTGAATGCGTCTACAATTGTTAAATAGTTTTGCGCTTCTACTACTAGAGTATCGGCATGTAGTTTTTGAAATGGTTTGTCAGGTGTTTTGGTTAACATTAAGGGTATCTTTGGGGGTTTTCTATCGTATTTCGCTTTGTCACATAATTCACATTGATTAATGAAATCTGTGGTCAATTCCTTCATGTCTTTAAAATAATAACGTCTTACAAGTTGCTTTATTGTTTCGTTAATTCCACGATGGTTGGTTTTTCCTTCGTGTTGATTCCTAATTACATCGTTTATTTCGTCATGGTCGTCTAATGTTATTAATTTTCTCGTACATCTGATAAGTTCAGGGCCAGAGTTATTGAATTTGACGTATAATTCTGAAAATCTTTGGTATAAATGTTCGGTGTTGAAATAGAAATAAAATCGTTTTTTCTCGGGGGTGTATTCTTTTAGAATTTTAATTATTTGTTCCTCGTTGTCATCTTTAGTTATTTGAATTTGGTATATCTTTTTGTTATCTATTTTTTTATATTTTACGGGATTGGGGTTATTTAAAACTTCGGTTATTATAAATTGGTTGGGTTTCATATCGATTGCTTCGTTTAAAATTTTAATCGCGTTTTTAGGTTCTTCGTTTTGTGTCGAATGTATCGTGTTGATCTCATCTGGATCTTCCCTTATTTCTGCTTCGTCTACGTTTCCTACAATGGATTCCGTTTCTAAAGCATCGAGTTGGATTCTACTTAAAGCGTCTGCGTTGTTGTTATAAATTCCTTTTTTATATATAATTTCGTAATCGTACTCTTCGAGTCTGATTCGCCATCGTTGTAATTTTGAATTCGGTTCTTTAAGTTTGCATAGCCATACTAATGGTCTATGATCGGTGTATATGTAAAATTTTCTTCCGTATAAGTAAGGTCTAAAATATTTTGTTGCCCAAATTATGGCTAATAATTCTTTTTCTATGGTACTATATTTCTGTTCGGTTTCATTTAGGGTTCTGGATGCGTAGCTGATGGGTTTATCGCTACCTACTTTTCCTTGACTCAATACTGCGCCTAATGCTACATTCGATCTATCGTCAGTATAAATGGTTTTGAAAAGTCTGGGTATTCTAATACAGGGTGATTCGTTAATATGTTTTTAATTTTGTCTACGGCTTTAATGAATTCCGGGGTGTGTTCAATTTTGTTTCCCTTTTTTAAACAGTTTGTCAGGGGTTTGGTTATCTGAGCGTAACCTTTGATGAATTTGCGGTAGTAACCACTAAGTCCTAGAAATCCTTTAATTTCTTTGGTTGTTTTTGGTAGAGGGTAATTTAGAACTGCATTTGTTTTGTCGGGATTTGGCATTACTCCTTGGGGTGTTATTACATGTCCTAAAAATGATACTTCTTTTTGTAAAAATTCACTTTTGTCTAATTGTACTTTGAAATGTGCTTGTCTTAGTCTTTCAAATACTTCTCTCAATCTTTCTATGTGTTCTACCAATGATGTGGAATAAACTATTATGTCATCTAGGTACACAAGGCATTTTTCATTGTGTATTCCTTGTAATATATTGTCCATGACTCTCTGAAAAGTAGCGGGTGCGTTCTTTAATCCAAATGGCATTCGTTTGTACTCGTAATGTCCTCTAGGTGTGCTGAAGGCTGTTTTTGATATATCGTTTTCTTCCATATCTACCTGATGGTATCCTGATGCTAGGTCTAATGTTGAAAAATATTGTCATTTGCCTAATTTGTCTAAAATTTCGGTTATATTTGGTAGTGAATATTTGTCATCTACCGTTTTTTCATTTAACTTTCTATAGTCTATTACCATTCTGTACTTTCTCTTTCCGTTTGCGTCTAATTTCTTAGGTACTATTAACACGGGGCTGCTCCATGGTGAGTTGGAGTGCTGGATTATGTCTTGTTCTAATAAGTCTGCTACTTGTCTGTCAGCTTCTTCTTGGCTTGCATGAGGTAGTCTATATGCTTTTGTAAAGATTGGCTTATTGTCTGTTAGCTCGATATTATGTTTTACTGTGTTGGTGAATGTTAGTGGTATTCCTTCGCAGTGGAATATGTCGCTGTATTCAAAACATAAGTTTTTAATTGCTCTTTCTTCTTCTTGATTGATGTCGGTATTAAAGCGGATGTTAGTTAAATTTTCTCTTAACATTTTGTCATGTTCTATTGGGTTGTAATCGTTTTCTAAATTTTCGTGTATTTCCATTTCGTTAAAATTTAATTCTTCTACGTTAATTGGGTCTGTCAATGATAATTCTACGGGATAGTCATTTGAATTTAGTATGGTTGTGGTTGCATAATTGTCTTTTATTTGTACTAAAGCAGTTGGGGTTTCTACTCCTTGTTGAAATGTCATATGATTTATTATTCCTACTTTTTTGTTAGATTTTACTGGGATTTTTATTTTTCTTTCCGTTCGGGGTTCTATTGTGTATTTTTGTTCGATTTGTGTGTTTTGAAATTTAATGGGGATTTTTCCGTATTTCGTCCTTAATAAACAATTTTTAATGTGAATGTTGGCTCCTAATTTTCTTAGAAGGTCCATTCCGATTAAGCCGTCATATTTGTCGTTAAATTCGAAAATACAAAATTTATGTTTCATTTTAACATTAAATGTTCTCGGTAAGGGTATATTAGCTACGAATTGGTGTAGTGTTGTTTGATGGGCTGTTTTAATTTTAAATGGTTCTCTTTCTACATAATCTAAATAATGTTTCTTCACGGTTCTGGGGCTAATTAATGTTTTTGAGGATCCGGTATCAATTAATAGTTTAAATTCGGCGTGGGGTATTTCTATGTATGGTAGTACTAAGTGATTTATGTTATTTAAATTTATTAGGTTTGGTCGGTTATGTGTTATCTTGGTATTTTGTCTGGTGTTACCAGATGAGGTATCCATTGGTGTTGGTTTATAATAATTATTATGGTTGTTATGATTATTATTCATTGGTGTATTTCTATTGGGGTTTGCGTTGAATGCTGGTCTTTGTTGGTTTAGGTTTTCAAGAACATTTCGGATGCTCCAATGTAGTTTCCGAGATGCGCTTGCGTGCCATCAAAGACTTGGATTGTGTCCAAATAAAGCCTCATCTCCGCGCTACTCATGTTGGTTAAGGGTTGCTTTCGCTTTTGGGTAATTTCAAAAATGTGTATCGTTATTTTCGCTTCGGAATTACTAATTTTCCGTTTAGGTAGTGTAATTTCAAATTTTGTAAAAATTGGGGTTGGTTTTGCTATTTGTATCTTTAATTTTGGTTTGGATTTGTTTATTTTCAGTTTAGACTGCGTCGGGTTATTTTTAGAATCGTAATTGCTGTTATTTGTACTTAGTTACACAGTGCGGTAATGAACTTGTGAGATTTATACTCGATAATCTTGATTTAATTACTGTAGCCTTGAATTTGCATGTTTCTATCTTGCGGTTTTAATTTGTTTTGAGTTTGCTTGAGTTTCTGCTTTCTGAAGAGTCTGGGGTGGATAGATTTGTTCTCGCGATATTTACTTCGCTTTGTGTTAGTTCAGTTCTGTTAATTTGTAATTATATCCCTTTCTCCGTGGGTTTTAATTGAGTTGCATAAACGTAGAGTTCGCCTGTCTTGTTTCCTTGTATTCTAAATTTAACTTGCAGGTTAATTATTTACTTGGTAATTTTAATCACTAGAAGATGTAGTCTTGGTTATTTAATCACGTACGTGCCGTATAACATGCGATTATACCTGTTACGTAATTAATACTTACTCACCGGTGTCAGTTTTCAGTTTATGGGAATTAAATAATTCGCTTCTTTAGTAGTTAATTGCTTTGCACAAATGTTACGTCTGTTTATTCTTAGATATTTCCGTATTCAATTATAATGCATGTTTGTAATTGAATCTCTCCGTAATGTAGGTTTTCAAGTTGCAGTTATGAGCGTTTTAATTAAAGCTTTTTACGATGACCGTTTAGCTTTACTCAGTATTTGTACTAGGATAATGCAATTTATAAATGATGAGTAGTTTTAATTAAAAACGGTTAGCTTTTATTCCGTGTTTGTACTACAATTTATTTATAGATTGCTGTAGTGAATAGTTTTCATTAAATGCTGGATGTAATTTCATGCGCTTTTATGGATTAATTACTTGTGGATCTTAATGCAAAAATGCGTTGCTTTATTCTATACAAAGGTTATGAAAGTTATTGTTTTAAATAGCAATTTCTCTTATGCTTTTAAGTGTGTAATAAATGATGCTTCCTTCGCGAACTTTGCTTATCTTAGGTGAAGATTGCACGCTGGTTTTAAGTTACAGTGGTTTCAGTTACTGCAGTGTTTTGCTGTAATTTATACAATATGATACAGGTCAATGGTTTAAATAATCGTTCCGTAATTGCTTGTTTGAAGAATTACCTTTAGCTTTGGAACTAATTTGCGTTCTGTCTTTTTAGTTTACCGGATTAAACGTACGTTTTGTATCGCGCTAGTTAATTTTTCGTATTTCGGTATTAATGGATGTGCGTCCGTTATTTTTTGTTTATTTTTGAGTTTGTTCTAATAATTGTGATAAGAATCTCTTAAACATCAAATCTTTTTTGCTTTTAAAAGAAAATCTCTTTTACTTTTAAAGAAGGTCTCTTTAAACATTCATGTCTCATAAAATTTTATAAATTCTCGTTTGAAAATAATTTCTCTTTGTAACTATTTTCAAAAAAATTGGCATAAAATATCATTCATAAAATAATAAATGGTAATTAAATAATAAAATAATAATACTAGCATATATCAATTATAGTTTGTGAAATCAATTGGTATAAGTGGAATGAACTTACATTAATTTCTTCATCTGTTTCTTTTGTGGGCTCGATCGATGCTGTATCTTGTCCACGTTTGTTTGTTTGTTGGATTCGAACGATTTGTGTTCTTCCTCCAACCTGGTTTGGATTCTGTCAAAATTGCGAATTGAAATTCTTGGTCACCAATCTTCCGATTTTTGGATTTTCAGTGCCCTTTTGACATCCGTTACGACTGCGCCAGTTAAGGTTCGGGCCTTTGGAGCGGTGTTTTTAAAAACAATTCCAAACACTTAACACATTTTTTATTGATTCTTAAACAGAAATTAACATGGAATTTTGAATAACTGTAAAATATAATAACTTTAATCAAAAATAATATTTATTGTACTAAGGCGAGTAGTCTAGGTAGACAACAATGCAAAAGCTGTAATACTCAGACTGACTCGATTGAGTAGCTTGAACAACGAAGTATGGAGTTCGAAGACTGACTGCCAGGCCTTGAGCTCCCGGGCTTTTTATAATAACCTGCCTCTCACACGGCTGTGGGAACTTGCAGATCTCATGTCTGCTTTTCTCTTAATTGTACACTTACTACATTGTAACAATCTTATTTCTAAGTAATTGCGGTATGTTAACCGCCTGTGACCTGCCACCTGCAGTATCACTGCCCTTTCGGATGCAAAGTTGCATGTTCGTTTCATGAACTGTCGATAACCTCTCTGGGTTATCCTTGTATTACATTGTTGCAATGAACTTATACTTTATTTAACAATTTCTAATAATTCCTATTAGATTCAATATATTCAATACATATAGATAATTGGGGGATACATAACTGGCGTTATCACATCAAGTTTTGTTATTGGTCAACACAAGGTCGGTCCACGATGAATTCCTGTTTATTCATAGCATAAATCAATATGATGCCCAAACGATGGGGCACGAATAATTGTGAGAGTAACATAGCAATATATATGTTGTCGGATTGGTTACGTTTACCTTGTTAATTGATTTTGGATTATGGTTAACGGATCAAATCGGAGAAGATGATAATTTTTTGAATTTTGTTTTGTTCAGTGATGAAGCAACACTCCATAACAATGGTTTTGTTGAGTTTTTTCACATTCATTATTACCTACTTCTTAAGTGTTGCAATAATCTTTCAAACGCAGCTCTATTAGGATGCATTCGATTAGGAAATTTCTGAACATAAATTCTCGAAGCTAATAGACAATTTTCTTCAGCTTCGCCAACTACCAGTATCATATCAATCCTTGCGTTAATACTATATGTTTTCATTTTACAAATGTTCACCTCACAACAATACAGATACAAAACTGATAAACAACAAAAACAAAACTTAAACATGGTTGCTGTTGCAACGAAGTCAAATAGTTAATATTATTTGGTAGACCACGCGCCACCTGTGATCAAAGTAAATTACCCAGCTTTGGGTCAACTTACCCTATACACAAGTTGCTTCATTTAGCCGCTAGAGGGCTTCAAAATTCTTAAAAAATTCTTAATATTTTAAAATAACTCGAAAACGTGTCGATATATTTTGACCATTTTTAGGGCATGAGTTTCCATTTTCAATTGACATTTTGTGGTGCTGTATACAATGGTTTTAGAAGCATATGAGTGTCCCAAAAATAGTATAAATATCTGACCATAATCTTTTTGCTGATTATGCATTGACTACTAATTTTTTATGAGTAGTCGACTTAATTTAGAAACTCCTTTGTCTCTTGTAACATTTTGATTAGAAGAGTAGTTTGCCAGATAAAGATAAATTCAAATGTCTGCATACTTTCGTCATCTTTGCTGCATTAAGTGTAAAATGGGGCAAATAAAACAACATAGTTTGGTAGTTGGCTTTGCTTTTTATTTGTTATTTAATTTGACTGTCATTTAACCTCAGTTTGCCTATCTAGTCGTGAATTTCTGCTTAATTCAATAAAATTTTGCACCTTTCATCATGGGTAATTACATAAACGCCAAATAGGTAGATATGCTTTTGGTTGTCAGATTTTATCAAGGCAATAGCCGTGGAAGCGTCAGAGTCTACAGGGAAAGATTTCCTAATCGCCAAGTGCCAAACCATCAAACATTCACAAATATTGAAAGACGTCTTTGCGAAAATGGTAGCTTTCAGTCAAAAAATACGGATCGAGGACGACAACATACCACAAGAACTGCAGATCTAGAGGAAAAAAATTTGAATAGAGTTGAAGAGGACACCGAATGCTTACGACTTGAACTACAAGTTCCTAACAGTATTGTTCACAACGTTTTAAAGGAACAGTTATTACACCCATATCACATTCAACAGGTACAAGACCTTTTGCCTATCGATCCTGAGAGGCATCTAGCTTTATGTCAGTTTATTCAAGGTCAGAGAAATCAAAATACAAATTTCAGTCGCAAAATTTTATTTACAGACGAAGCTTCTTTTACAAAATCTAGTATCACTAACGTACATAATGAACATGTTTATGCTGTAGAAAATCCTCATGCAACTAAAATGACTCACTATCAACATGAATTTAAGATTAATGTCTGGGCTGGAGTTATTGATAAGTTTATTATCGGTCCTGTTGTGATACCAAATCGATTAAATGGAGACAATTACTTCAATCTTCTACAACAAACATTGCCGAATTTATCGGAAAATACGTGTACAAAGTGAAAATAGAGATTCCATAGCTCAAAATAGATCTTGAATAAACTGACAGAAAGCTAGACGCCTCTCAGGATTGATAGTCAAAAGGTCTTGCACCTGTTAAACGTGGTATGGGTGTAATAACTGTTCCATTAAAACGTCGTGAACAATACTCTTAGGAACTTGAAGTCCTAAGCGTTTGGTGTCTATTTTTGTGTCTTCAACTCTATCCAAAATTTGTTCCTTCAGATCTGCAGTTCTTGTGGTACGTTGATGTCCTCGATCCGCATTTCTTGATTGAAAGCTACAATTTTCGTGAAGACGTCTTTCAATATTTGCAATGTTTGGTGGTTTGGCACTTGGCAATTAGGAAATCTTTCCCTGTAGAGTCTAGCACTTACATGACTATTGCCTTGACAAAATCTGAAAACCAAAATCATATAATAATAATAATAATAATAATAATAATAATAATAATAATAAATGATTTTTATTGACAAGAAACAATATAAGAAAAGAAATTTATACCAAATACATTTGGGCGAAGTTCAGATCACATCAATCAATATGATCTGCTCTTACACTTAACCCTAATTACGCATTAATAAAATCTACAAATGCAACACCAGAAAGCTACTAAAATAAATGTGATATATAATTTTGAGATTCAGTAAAGCTAGAAAACTATTACATCAGAGTTAAATCACTACACTTTGTTGTTGAAGCAAAAACTGTTTAATGATGCCTAAAACGCGAAACTGACAAAGACTTTAAATTTAGAGGTAAGTTATTTGTAACAATTCGCTATTGAATAAGAAAAGGAGCGTTTACCAAATTCAGTGATGAGCGAAGAAATTGTTATGTTGCCTCTGCAGGTGCTGAGGAGACTTTGTAATGAGAATTTTGTAATACATGCAAGGCGACGATTTTTCATATTCAACCACTGCAAATTTTCTAATTTATGAGAAATACGTTCATGTTTCCTTATGCCAAAGATTAAACGCAAGCATGTATTTTGGAGTCTTTGAATTCTGTCTTTATCTCGTAAATCCAAGCAGGGGTCATACACTACATCGCAAAAATCCAGTTTAGAAAGAACTATACTGTTACATAAAACCGTTTTTAACTGGCGGTTTAAGACCTGTCGATTTTGATAAAGTAGTCTAAGACTGGCATAAGCATTTTGTAAAGATTTAGAAACATGTTGTTCAAAACGTAGATTGGAATCTAATGTTACTCCCAAGTTTCTGGCTGTATCTACTATCAAAAGTTTATTCTTATTTACTTGTATGTTTATACCTTTAGTCACTAGTTGAACATCCTTTCCTTTATCAAATACTATAACGAAAGATTTATCTGCATTTAACTTTAGTGCGTGTTGTTCAGAAATATCGACAAGCCACATTAGATCTTTATTTATTGCTTCACCAGCGTCAACTATCTTTAATGGATCAGCAGAAACATAAATCTGGGAATCATCAGCATAAGAATGTGAGTTGCAGGAGTGCAAAGCAAATGGAAATTGCAAACTGTATATACTAAATAAGATAGGCCCAAGAATTGAGCCTTGCGGAACACCCGAAGAGATTTTACTAAACTGGGACATACGATCATCAATACTAACAGCTTGAAAACGATCAGATAAGTAACTTCGAAAAAGCCAATAAAATGCAACATGGACAACAAGATTTCATGATTGATTGTATCAAAAGAGAAGTCTAATAGAACCAGTATGGTAACCTTTCCATGATTGGTAGCAGTAATTATGTCATCAGTAATTTTTCAATAAAGCTGTAGCACGACGATGTCCTTTCTTAAACCCAGATTGTGTTACTGGTATCACTTTATTTAAAGCAAGATGCTGCTGTTACTGATCCTCAATGACTTGCTCCAAAACTTTAGACAAAACTGGCAAAATGCTTATAGGTCTCAAGTCCTTAATGTTTGTAGGCGATTTGATCTTAGGCAATGGTAAAACTAATGCTTTTTTCCAACAGTTTGGAAAGATAGAAAATGTAAGACAAAAATTTATAATATGGGCTACAATATGTAACAGAAATGGCATACAAAGTTTAATAATACGAATACTGAGTCCATCTTTACTGCTAGCGTTTGTCTTAATAGCAGATATAAATCCCATTATTTGTATTTCACCAACTTTTATAAATTGGTAAGTAATGGTAACAGTAGAATTTGTATTGTTCTTATAATATACCATCAGATTGTCTTTGTTTTTTATGTTAATTTTAAGTACAAAACTTTAAAAATCTTTATTTACTTCAGTACAATCTTAGAGATTCTCTGGTAACGGAACATGAGCTGAATTTTTTGCTATATTAAACTTATTAAAATTTTTCCAAAATATATTAGGATTAGATTTGAAGTTCGAAGTAAAATAATACTTTTTTCCCTTTTAACAGCAGCAATTACTTGATTTCATAACTGTTTGTAATATGTAAAATGTTGTCGATAGTTTAGTTACTTTATAGCGACTTAGTGCCTTATCATGAATGCGCCTCATTTCTTTAATTGTACTTGTTAACCATGGCGATGGTGGTTTTGTAATCCTAGACTTAATAAAAGGTGCATGGAGATTTAATAGAGTATTTAAATTATCATTAAGAAATGCAGTTTTTGCATTGATATTATCTAAATAAAAAATGTTGTTCCAGGGAATTGAACGTAAATCGAATTCAAACTGCTTATCATCAAAAAAATTTAAGTCGCGGTGTGGAATGTAACCAATTAGCTCGCTCTAAATTACGTAATATGTGTAGACTATAAACTTGAGAGTTCGGCAATATTTTTAACGGCCATCTTGATATTGTCCTTTTGGATCATGATGACACCATCACATATCCAGGTGTTTCTCCAGCCAATTTTTTTCCGTACTTCTCTAAATAAATTCATCTGGCGAGCAGTTAAATCTTCTTTGATAACATAAGGTGTTCCTTTAAGTTTTTTATTTTTTTTGTTAATAAGTATAGCGCCACATGTATTATAATTATGAAATTTAATTATAACAGCATGTGATGTTTTTAACTAATTTTCCTACACGGTGAACGCGATCAATTTCTTCGTTAATTATTTTCATATTAAGTTACTTTTCAAAGACAGATAATACTTTTTCATAAGATTCTCGTTATTTGTTTCAGAAATACCAAAAATCCTAATGTTATTTCTCAGTATTGTTTTAAATTATTTTCACGTTTGATAGATTCTATTTCCTGCACACATTTTTGCAGCTTATCACTAAAAGCTTCTAACAATTTATCACTGACACGTTGGACAATACCGTCAATAACTTCACTATTTATAAAATATTCCTTAATTGCTGTACTGACACAAAAATTTATTTCTGTTAATTGATCTCTTGTTAACGGTGTCATGTTATAAACAAATTTATTTATGTCAAAGTACTGATAACTGCACTGTAAATTGCACTTGTACTTCTAGCAAAACACATACAAAAACTTCAATAATGCGTATCAAGAACATGTCTATACTCAACGAAGCATATTCGGTGTTTGTGTAATTACTCATGATGAAAGGTGCAAAATTTTATTGAATTAAGCAGAAATTCACGACTAGATAGGCAAACTGAGGTTAAATGACAGTCAAATTAAATAACAAATAAAAAGCAAAGCAAACTACTAAACTATGTTCTTTTATTTGCCCCATTTTACACTTAATGCAGCAATGATGACGAAAGTATGCAGACATTTGAAATTATTTTTTTCTGGCAAACTGCTCATCTAATCAAAATGTTACAAGAGACAAAGAAGTTTCCAAATTAAGACGACTACTCATAAAAAAAATTGGTAGTCATTGCATAAGCAGCAAAAAGATTATGGTCAGATATTTATACAATACATCATTTTCGGGACACTCATGCTTTTAAAACCAATGTGTACAGCACCACAAAATGTCAATTGAAAATAGGAACACATCCCAGAAATGGCCAAAATATATCGACGTGTTTTCGAGTTATTTTAAAATATCAAGAATTTTCACAAATTTTGAAGCCCTCTAGCGGCTAAATGAAACAACTTGTGCATAGGGTAAGTTTAACCAAATCGATCTATTTTGAGCCAAGTAATATGTTCTTACGTTGTACACGTATTTTCCTGACACCCTGTATATATATATATATATATATATATATATATGTATATATGAGTATATTGATGTGATTAAAGGTCATCAAAAGGTCATACGGCATCATCTCCTGAAAACTTCCAATGCTGTAAACCAGAGTAAATTCGGAAAAATTTACAAAAAAGTTCAATTATGTAAATATTAATTTGTATAGAAAAGCGTATTTGAAAAAACACTCAGTATATAAAGTATAAATGCAGAGGGATCGTGATTAAAAGGGTTGTTCATTTTCTTCACATAAACTTAATGGCGAAGAAATAATGTTTTAAGAAGAATAATGGTATTTCACTATATTCTGCACGTGTTTTTCAAAGAGTTACATCTTTAATTAGATAATTTAATAATATGTTTACATGCAACGATATACATTATGAATAAACAACTGCATGAGAAGAAATATAATTGAGCAGCCAATAGATTTTTATCCACATTTTGTTATCAAACTATTAATATGTATTTTTAAGCGTAATTTTCAATTTACGAGAAGTCACGTGAACAATATTTAATTTTAATTTCATTTAATAAACAAACATACCGTAGTAGTTCAACAAAAACGGATTAAGTTCAAAAGGAATTTAAATCTCCCAACAAAGGAATGTGTTTCAATTAATAAGATTGAATTTCTAGGAACGTGTTTATTGACCTTCTTGAATAATTTTAGTACTAAAATGGAAAATAAGTTGAATGATGAAATAGCTGGAGGGCAATGATAGAATTCATGAATAATTAACTACAGCAATAAATCTTGAATATTGATACAATAAGGTATATGAAGTCAAGTATATAATAGCTTGAGGCTGTTAGAACACGGTAAATCTGGGAATGTTGCATGACTTCAAATACCAGCCAATTAATAACTAGGCTTCACGAGAAAATTCTAAATGCTTACGATAGAAGACAAGCCCATTTCTGGGACCAATCTAAACATAGAAACAACAAGTAGACTTCGCCAGATTCGTATGTCAATTCTATTTCAAAAATTATAAAGAAATGGCAAAGGCAAAAGAATTTTTGATATAAAGTTTTGAATGAAATGGTGTCATCAAATCTTCATTGCAATGTATTGTTGTGTCTTTTACTATTTCTGATATGGCAATGTTATCACCTCGTATATGAGATACCCAGTATAAGTTCTTTTCATACTATAAGGCATCCTACGATCACAACATAAATTTCACATTACATTTTGTATTAGCATCATTTAGAAATAATGTACATGGATAGTTCAATGGAAACATGTTTAGAAGCTGTAAAGGTGTTGGTACAATTCTTGCGGCTGTTTGTAGAGCTATTCTATAACAATCTCTGCCTCAGCATCCGAATGGAAACACCGCCCGTTTAATGATTGTTTTAATGGGTCAGACACATGAAAATCACATGGGGACAAGTCGGGACTGTAAATTGGATGCTGTAAACCTTCACATTTCATATGAGGATGTATATCATGAATTATCTGCGCTACATGGGGTCATGCATTATCATGCAGAAAAATGACACCATTTGTGAGCACTCGGGGACATTTATTCTTGATGCTGGCATGCGCTTAGTGTTAATGTTGACACCAGGCTCTTTAAAATTCAAAACAGTACACCGTGGTAATCAAAAAATATGGTCAACATTTCTTTTCCTGGCGAAGGTTGGAATCGAAATTTTTCCACCTTTGGAGATTGTGCACGCTTCTAGTGCATACTCTGATGTTTGTATTAATTTTTGTAGTAAAAACACCAAGACTCATCACCATCAACAATTTGGGTAGAAAAGCATTATCTTGTTGATAGTGCATTAAATGTATTGATAATGCCAAATGCATGTTCTCTGTTCATCAGTAAGCAACCGTGGAATCCAGTGAGCGGCAACTTTGGGATACACAAAACTATGAATGATAGAATGAACAGTTCTCAAGCTAATGTTCAATATTTGAGAAAGTTCTCTAACTTTGAAGTATCTATTTGTCTGCAATGCAGTTTCCAGCTGTCTTACATTTTCATTCGATGGTGCAATTGTGTATGTCGGGGACGGGCCAAATCTATAGCGAATTCTGATTCCTATCAAAATTTATTGCACCATTCAACCACTGCCATATGAGAATAACTATAGTTACCATACATGGTTTTCATTCTCTTATAAATTTTCATTGGTCAACACTCTTCAGATTATCTTTGAACAGATTTTTTATCATAGATGTCATTTTTAATTCAGCCACAACACGTAGCAAAAAGTAAGCTGCAAATATTTTTCACAGATGTGACAGTACAACTTACACAAACAATATGCACAAATGAATTCTGTTTTCATAGAAATGAAATCATAGCTATGCTAATCATATGTTCTGTACTGTCCTTGTACTAAGTCTTTTCGGAGTCGATTTTATGCAAGCACTGGAGTTTATAAATGACCATTTAAATCTCACGAGAACATATGTCATTTTTTATAAAATTTGTTCTCGAGATACTCAGTTCTTTTCTATTTTCTTAGTATCACTTTCATTCGAGACTGTCATATACAGTCCATTCTACAAAAAAGGTCCAGGAATATAGCCATGCCAAATATATTTGAACTCCAACAAACCATATGTATTGTAAATGTGACATTCTTAACTATAAATTGATGAAAAAAAATTCTTTAATATTGTCATATGTTTTTACTGTAACATCAAGGTAATTTTTTTAATTGCACAGTATAATTCCTGTAGAAAAATTTATGTACTTTTCAAATACTTAAACCTTTTGTGGGATTGCATGAGAAAATTTTTGAGAAAAATGCAAAAAACAATAGTGTGAATCAGCTTATAAAATAAACATAAAATCTTGAATTTAACCAAAAATGTAAGACTATTACTAAGAAGAATACTATTAAAAATCACAACGATAATAGAACACAATTAAAGAAATTCCCCAAAATATGAGCCATTGTTGTCCATTCACGGATGGAAATGCTTCCTGACACTGTTAACCATTCATATAGTGTATCTTTGCTAGTATTTGCAACATCATCATCATTAGTTCTTCAGTCCTGGAACTGGTTAGACGCGTACCCTCATTGTTTCCTATTCTGAACTAACCAGCACATTTCCCTAAAATTTGCTCAATCTGCATCTATCTGATCTAGGTCTACATCTACCTCCTTTTTCCTATCTCTGTTTGTAATATATCCCATACTATTCCGCAAATATGCTTTAGAACGTATTCTGTCGTTTTCTTTCTCCTATTTTTTTCCACAGATATCCTCGTTCCCCTACTATTTCTATAACCTATTTATTATTAACTTTGTCTGTACATGCTATTATCCTCATACATCTGAAGCACAGCACTCCAAAAGGCTGCTACCGTTTTTCTGTCTGCTTTTCCTGCTGCCCGTGTTTCATAGGCATACTGTGCTGTGCTCCACACATATGCTTTCAAGAATTTTCTTCGTGTTTCTATGTTTGTTGTTTTTCAGCATAGCCACTGTTCTTCCTTGTTAGATGCAGTTTGGTCCTCTTCTATTGTTTTACAATTATATACCCTATTTCTCCGACATTCAGTGGTTGTGAAGGGGGGTAAGCAGCCTGTGGCTGCCAAGTTCCCCAGCACTTAAACATTTGCCGATTTAATATATTTTCCAATATATCTTTTCGCACAGTCAACATTAGTTGCAGATATTTCACAACCAACACCTGTAGTTGTTTATAATAATCATCAGATTTATCTGCACTTATTTTTTGTCATTAGGTTTTCTGTCTCAAAACTGGTTGGGCACGTACCTGCACATATTTATTAGGGATGGACTCGGGCCGGCCCGACTTTTATTCAGCAAATGAGAAGATAGTTTTTTCTGTTGTGTTCAACAAGTTTACTATCACTCTTTTGTTTAATTTAAGAGTATGATGATTTTGAATTACAATCAAGATACTTGTGGAACATATCGTAGTATATCATTTGATTTTTGATTCTGTTACGTACCTAGACGTAGCCGGAAGAAAAGTAAGTACCAGGCTAACTATTAAACGCGGAGAGTGGGGGGGATTCGCCTACATACCAAAAAGAAACAAAAAACACATCGCCCACGATGATCTATTAACAAATAAAAATAAATAAGGGATTCTGTACAAACAAGCAAGAGCAATAAATTAAGCGTTACTATTTCAAAGCAAACAGTTAGGTGATATGAACAATTTAGTACCTTAGATACGAAGTGCGCATCTTGTATTTACACAAAATAAAATTAATCAATAGTAAATAAACCTGTGAGAGCTTTTGTCAAGCAGTTTTAAAGTTTCACCTAATACTTTTTGTAAAATAACTAATTAGTAGGAAAGAATTAACGTGTGGGAACTTTTGTCAGATATCTTTTAAATCGTACATAGTACCGTTTGTAAAATAAACTAATCAGTACAAAGGAATAAGCGTGTGTCTGTCCAATACTTTTAACACAGGTACATCACACATGTAGAGCGATAATATCGATTAGCAGCAACGAACAATAGTTCTACAATGTGACGTTTCTTGTTACATATGTACACCAAATGTTGATACAGAATATCCCATTGACACACACAAAAGAAAACGAGTTGCGTACCTGTAGGTGTCCGGATACTTAGCTTGAAAACCGTCGGGGGTGAGTCAACACAGAAACGCCGCGGTGTTCAGGATCCATTCACCCTGGCATCGTAACTACAGCAACTACCTACGCACAAAAGCAGTTGGTCTACAGAAAGGAAGAACCCATTTGGCTTCCAGTTAAAGAAAGCAATCCACGCCAGACACCTCCTAGTTGTCGGACAGAAAAGAAACAGACGTGCATTGCTTTTGAAATACGGTGACGAATAATGTAGAAAATATGTCGACGCACAAGCTGTAGAAGCAAATTTAACAATGGTTCAAATAACACGAATTCCAACTGCAAATCCTCGCTTATCAAAGCGCGATTAAAACTGGAAAATCCGGGTTTTATCAGATAGTGTGCGACCTTATTTCAACAAGTTTTTACATTGAAACAATAGAGAAAATCATTATAGGCGGTCGTAATGTATACCAAGATAACGGGTACCTGACACAGGATATAACTATTTAGTTGTTATATAAACTTGTCGTTTCAAAGCAACTTTAAGTTGAGGAATTTATTCCAGAGCGTGTTTATTATTAATTATGTTGAAGGATTAAACAGTAGAAACAGAATTTATTCGAGCGGGTATTGAATTAATAAGAGAGAAAAATAGGGTAATTAATTTATGCTGAAAATAAACGTAACAATTCTTTAAAAAATCCTAGAAATAGGTAACAAAGGTACAAAATGTTTAGCAATTTTTAATGTTTATGAAATTGTACGCTTAACGCACGTTATAACCTTTATATTAAATATGCGTCCGCTTTATTTTGTCGTTCCTACTTCAAAGAATTGTACTAAAATTACCTACTTGAAATTAGAGAGTTGTTGCAAACTCATTCCAAGCAGACTTTATTAAAAGAATCTTCAAATAAAGTATCCTTTTTTAAAAGTTTGCATCCAATCTAAAGGAGTGTAAGTGCAAGTGTTTTTTCCCTTACTCTTTATTCTGACATATATATTTAGTATTCTATATCTATAGGTTATGTTTTAAAAATGAATAAAGAATTAATCTCTATTGTGGTAAGGTGACCTATAATACATGTTTAACTATATTGGAAAAAATCAAAGAAATTATATTCACACAAAGATGAACCTTTTTTTTATTATTTGAGTCTTTTATTTCCCACTGATTCGATAACATTTGTATGTGTTGTCAAAGTGTTTTCACGGAATACTTTTTGAGTTTACTTCAAGACACTGTTTTTACTCCTTTCTAAGCATATAGCATATCTGTTTTCAAAAGGATTTTTACAGCTTACTTCTAGGAAAAGCATTACAAAACAGCATCCTCGTATTTAGAGCGTTGACGTTTTATATCTTTTTCGTGTTATAAACTTGGACATTAGATTTCTAAATTTAATTACGGAAACAACACTACTAAAAACCATTTATTTCGCTATATTTATACACAAAGCAGACAATTAAATGTAAGTTTGTAATTATGGCGTAAAAGCATTCCCTGCCTGTATTTAAATTAAATAAAGGTGTCCTGTATTTTAATAAAGTACAAACATTAAAGGTGTAATTGCGCATGTGTAAATGTCAAATAAGGGGAAACTTTATTAAAAAATTGGTAAAATGAACTTTGCAATAACTCTCTAGTGTTTTAGGCGGTAGACATAAATTATACACGCGATTGATAATATCGACGTTCGCCGCATGATTGAAATTTGAAGTATATACATATACATAATATAAATCGTGCAAACTTTTAAATTATGAATAAATCACCTAGTTTGCTGTTCTTGGGCATCTTTAACTTGCCTAAAGTACAACATGAGGAACATTAAATAGGACTAGAAAAAATATAAGAAGTGAGTTATAATATCACGTCTCATTTACACTAAACAAGTCGAAAAACTGATTATTAATGGGTTTATGAAAACACTACGTGAAAATATAATTAAGAACGTTTACTTACTCAATGTGAGATAGAAGTGAAGGGACGATGGAGTATGTACTCGTGCGTTTTTCGGCCCGAAAAGTTCGGGCCGACCCGAGTCGTTTGGCCCGGCCCGGCCCGAAAAAAGATAGGCCCGGCCCGGGCCCGGCCCGAATAAAGTAGTAAACGGCTCGGCCCGGATTCGAGCCCGAAATCGGGCCGGGCTCGGGCCGGGCCGGCCCGAAAGCCCGAGTCCGAGTACATCCCTAATATTTATGTTCTGAGCTAGCCTACACAGTTCCCTGAAATTCCCACACAGCCTATATACTGCTTGGTTGCCCTTCTATTGCTTTCTAATTATATGCACTATTTCACCAAGATTCAGTGGTATGTGAAGAGGGTTAAGGAGCCTGTGGCTGCTAAGATCCCCCAACACTTAGACATATGCCAAATAAATAGTTTTCCAGTAAATCCTTTCACACAATTAACATTACTCGAGAATATTGCTCAACCAATACCTGTAGTTTCTTATAATAATAATCATCATGTTTAAGTACAGTTATTTTCTTCGTCATTAGTTTATCCATCTTGGGACTGGTTGGATGCGTATCTCCATTGATTTCTATTCTGAGCTAGCTTACACATTTCCCTGAAACTTCTACAGCCTACATCTTTCACTATCTGTGTGCAATAGTTTAACAGTTTAACAGTACCCTGAAATTCTCACACAGTCTATATACAGTTCGGTTTCTCTTCTATTGTTTTATAACTTTATGCCCTATTTCACCGAGATTCAGTAAAGGGGGTTAAGCAGCCTGTGGCTGCCAAGATCCCCCAATACTTAGACATTTGCCGAATTAATAATTTTCCACTAAATCCTTTCACACAATTAACATTATTCGAGAATATTGCCCAATCAATACTTGTAGTTGCTTATAATAATCATCATGTTTAAGTACAGGTACTTTTTTCGTCATTATTTTATCTATGTTGGAACTGATTCGATGCGTACCTCCATTGATTTCTATTCTGAGCCAGCATATGCATTTCCCTGAAATTCCTACAGCCTACATATTTCACTATCTGTGTGCAGTAGTCTAACCTAGGTCTACCTCTACTCTTTTTTCCTATATATGCTTCTAATATTTTCCTCACTATTCCCTCGTGCCGTAGTATGTGGCCTATCATCCTATCTCTCTTATGTATTTTTTGTATTTGCAATAGCAAGTATAATTCGATCTCTAAATTCGTCTGCAGTTTGGGGCACTGCAATAAAAACTTCTTTTTTAATTGGCTCAACAAATTGAAGTTCAATGGATTTAAATCTTGCGAATGAAAGGGTCATTAGTATCTAACCAGTTGTGCTCAAACATTTCGTTCGAACAATTTTTAATAAGATTGGGATTATGGAAAGGGACATGTTAGTAAAAGATTGCTGTCTAACAATCAGTGGCAGTTTGTCCAAAATAATTTGTAGGCCACACCAAACATTAACACTAAATCTTCTCTGAGTGTTATTTTCTCTCGCATCCCTTGGGTTGCTGCCATTCCAACTGTAAGCTAGGGTTTTCTTAGCATAAGTTTAAAAAACAATTAAAGAAAGTTTTTCTGTTTGCAACATAATTGGACTGTAAATATTGAACCAAATCGATCTCTTAAATATTAAAAGGACATTACCATAAAAGTAATAAGATGTCATAAGATCCTTATATAAACGTAAATTATACTTTCTGAAAATATGCTAACAAAATTTCATGAACCGACGTTTGTGATTTTTCTTTGACATTAAGAAATATATCCAGTTCCTCAACAGTTGTGTGCCATTTTTCCTATATTCAAAATATACTTGTAGCCTATCTATTGGATTATCAATATTTTCCATTGTGGAATACTAACAACATTAATTTCTTAATGCACTTTTAAACATCAAATAAATGATACAGTTGTTTTAAAGTTGCTTGATTATAAAGAACGACTATTTTGTTTCTGCAAAAGTTGTTTGAACCACATACTAGCTAGAACAATTTTTCTGCATTATACTCAATAATTTTGTTATGTAGCTCTACAAAAGGTTTAGACATTCAAAAAGTAACTAAATTGCTGTACAGGAGTAATTTAAAAAAAATTGCACTGTGTCATTAAAAAACGGCATTGACATCGTAGCATACAAATTAACATTAAAAAAATTTGTTTGACAAATTATAGCTAAGAACGTTGTATTTAACAATACATATGGTTTGTTGGAGTTAAAACACATTCGGCGTGGCTATAGCCCTGGGCATTTTCTGTGGAACTGACTGTAAGTCACTGTTAAAGCCTCTGCCCATTATAAATTAAATAGTAGGTTCCTCACTGGTCCGGGCAACGCTATTTGTACGTCAACTGACCAAAGGGACTCTGTAATCACTATTAATAAAGATTGTCTATTCAAAGCTTTCGTGCCAGCTTAACGATTTCATTAATATTGTAAAACGACCCTTCATTTCTATTCATTTCATACACATCTCCTTTACCTTCAGGTTTAAACAGTTGCATTAGTGTTGTGTTAATGCCACACACGATAAGTTTTTCACAATATTTATTTTTGTGCCACTTTTGTTTTATTATGGCAACTTGTGCCACTTTTGTTTTATTATAGTAAGTTGTGTTCCTCATTGGGCTTAAAGCTCGAACATAGATTTTTGAACTTCGAGTAGAATAGTTTAAAAGAAAATTGCATTTGTGATTTATGAGGAACTTGCTTTATGTTAATATTACCATAAGGTTAACATAAATTCATTCTTATCGAATTGTTATATTTACTTCTAAATGAACTTGACCAGTATGTAGATAATTTTTATCAATACAGGTGGTTTATTTATTTTGAAATTTAATTTTCTTTATAAATCATAATTTGAATTTGTGAGTAATTTTTGGTATTTTCACAAAATATCTTACAACAGCTTATCTCTTCAAGCTCCACACGAAGCTCTGTTTGGCTGTTTGCAAGGGATTTGGCATTTTGCTAGTTTCCCAATAAAAATTAATTGAACATTTCAAAGCTTTGATGCAAAGGTTATCAAATATTGAAAATACATTCAAAATGTTACAGGTAGAATTGCATGTAAAATTAAATCTAATATCTTTTGATGATTTGTTTGACCAGAGTCGTTCGAAATACCTTGAATTAAAGCGAAATTCAATAAAATCGAATTTCCGAGGCTGCTCCAATAGCCCCCCTTCACTTAGAAATTCCCATGTTCAATGGTTCTTTTATTAAGTGGAATAATTTCATCAAGATTTATCAAAGTGTTGTGCATGAAAATCGAGAAATCTCAGTGTTTTTAAAATATCTCTATTTCAGGTCATATGTAGAAGAGGAAGTACTGAAACTCATCTTTGATTTAGCATTAGAGCCCACTTTATATGAACAAGCTTTCAAATAACTTGAACCATAATAATTTCCCAAAAGGATTACCAATTTTTATTTATAGAAAATTCTTTAAATACATCCACTGGTACTTTATCACATTTCATAAATGTGTAATGGAATGCAATCAACATGTTAAAATCAGCTCCTCGCATAGAAGATTTATCAAATTTTCTTTTATTTTCTGTTTGCTATTGTAACTTAGAATATAAATTTCAAACAGCATTTGATTTTTGCACGTGTTCCATTGTTCCCACTTGGGCTCAGGTATTCGATTTTTTAACAGTACAAAGTAAAACCCTCTGAAATGCAAAAAGATGTTCAATTTCTGATCACCAAAGTGAATATGCAACCCTACTCCACGTATAATTTGAATAAATTGCTTTTAGCAAAGAAGTCCACAGATGAGCATATCAAAAGTCGTAACTGTGCACCTATCGTGATGCGGGGGGCAGACAATTTGTGCTTGCAAGAACTTCCAAAAATTAAATGTTACCGATAAATATGCTGTTATTAAAAAAAGTTGCATTGCTTTAACAGTTTAGGTAATCATATCAAGGATTGTAACTCTAAAGAAAGATTCAATATGTGTTGTTCAAAATACCTTTTTATATAAAGTTCCCTCTACGTTGGCCTCCAATTCAAATAACCTCTTCTAGTTCTCTTGTCCCCGATAGGGGATTGCTTCTAAATGTAACGTTTCCAACATCTCTGAAAATTATATCATATATTTGAGAACGAGATATTCTCAACCCAAAATCCCAAATCTATGTAATTACTTCTGCTTGTGTGCAACGCTTAGGCTTCAAATATGTGTGCAATTGTAGTCGAGTGAGCAAACTTGCCAAGACTGCTATTAATTTTAAGGGTTAGTCGATTGCTTTCTTTCGAATTAGTCAGATCAGCATGTAATTTTTTGTACCAGTGTTCTTCCAAAATCTACTGGGAATATTCCTGGTTGTTTCCTATTAGTCCAAATTTATTAGTTTTAAGAACTTACCTTTGGCTGACCGAAACATTCATGTATACACTCCGGTAGAAGCATTAGTGCAAGCAGACATGTTGCCAAATATTGCTTTCTAATAATCTAAATGCCTGTCCTGGTAAACCTCAGGCCATTAATACTATTTTTGGTTATGCATTCTCAATGACCATCAAACCCTGTCTCGTTGCATAATGTCAGAATTGCTTGAAAATGAAGTAACAACTTTTTGGAATCTTGATGACAGATTGAGAAACGCATTTGATAGAAACTTATTTCTTGACAAAACTGGTCGCTACATTGCAGTCTTGCTCTTTCGGGATAATACCAAACCTTATTTAAATTTGGAAGGGAAAACCAAGAAATTTATAGTACATCCCTAAGGGAATATTTGTCTCTGGGACACATGAGTATTGTCCAGCAACCCTCTGATTGTTTTACCCCACCATGGCGTTCACAAAATCCACAAGTAGCACAACCAAGTTATGTGTTGTCTTTAACGGTTCTGACCTTGATTGGACAGGTGTTTCTCTCAACCAGCATCTTTGTGTGGATCCATGTGGATTACTCAAAATAATATTTTCATTAACTTCCCACAAAATAGCAATTTGTGCTGACATACGAACGATGTATCAATAAATTACAATTCGTCTACAAGAATATGAGTTGGATATGCTCACTTATGGTCTTACGCCATCTTCTTTTACCACCCAGCACATTTTGAAACAACTGGCAATGGGTGAACATCTACAGTATCTTATGGCATCTCAGGCCTTACTAAACAGCATGTATATGGACGATTTTGTTTTAAGAACCAATTCTGTATCCACAGCCCATTAGCTACAAACTGAATTAATCGAATTGCCTTCTCTCGGGCAGTTTCGTTTAAAAAGAAGTCAGCTTGTGACAGCCCTCTTTTAAATCAATTTGAAGGATCCTATTTAGAGCCTTCAATAAACCTTACTGATAAAATCATAGGCATCAAAATTTTGGAGCTAGTTCGGAATCCAAATTTTGATAATTTTATCGACTATGTTGTGTTCCTTTCGTAGACAGTGTTTCAAAACACTGCTCTTTCCTACGTGGCTAGGATTTTCGACTCACTAGGCTGGTTAACTTTACTGTTTTTTTTAATAAAGCATTTCCTATAAGAATATCATATCACTTCGGATGACATACGAACTTCCGATTGGTGTTTGAAGTAGGAACAAATATGTGCCAGCCCTTTTTTAAAATTTCTCACCGTTTGTTTCTACTCTGAAGTAGTCCTAACTTTGCTAAGTACTCCTTCTTGCTTATTGAAAACATTTGTGGCCAACTGCGCAGAGATGATTCTAGAGTGCACCACCTTTCATTAGTGAACCATATCTCTGGTAAAAACAATCCTGCTGATAGGGATTCTCGTGGCCTTATTGCACCTCAGATGATCGACTAAGATTTTTGGTTCACCTAATTGTAGTGATCTCTTTTCTACTACCAGGAATTTGAAAATTCACCTTTGTCTAGAGAATCTTCTCGAGATAAAACTTTCCCCGAATGTTCTCGTTACTTCCTCACAAGTAAACTATACTCAATTTCTTGATAAGTATTCCTCTCTCACGTCAGTCCAGCATACCGTTGCATAAGTAAATCACTTTATTCATAATTGTCAAAACTTGAATAACAAATTACAGGTCCTCTTTCCTCTAAGTAATTGCATAACTTATTACTAACTGTCATAAGGGTTATGCAACGGCAGTTCTATTCTGAGGAAATTAATCTACTAAAATTAAATAAAGGTTGTGCCATGAATCTACAAAGTTTATCGCCCCTTATTGATCCACTAGATCTTGTTAATGTGAGCAGTCTCCTGTGCCCTTCCAGGTTGTTTTATGATAATAAACACACTTCTTTTGTCAAAACAAGCTATATTATCATTATTATTGTCTGATAATTAAGACAGAGTCTCTATGCATTCAGGTGCATTTATGATGCAATCTCTTATTTGAGGTTGATCTTAAATTATTGGAAAGTTTCTTAGTTCAAAGTATATCTATAAATGCATTATTTGCTCACATCTCTGTGCGAAATCTTCTCAGCAGTTCATTATTGATTTACTGTCATTTCCAGTTCATTGTCTAGATACTTTATTCCCGTAGAAATAGATTTTGTGGGTCCCTTTATGGTCAGAACCTCTAATCGTCATAATGTCCCAGTTTCCAAAACCTACTTATGTCCAAGACCTTATATTTTCCATCTTTCAATTACTAGCCCGATTTGAAATAATTATTTGGGCTTTGCATAAAAGTCTAAGGTATTATTTCATCTTATACTAACTGTAAAACGATAGTATTTATCAACTTACCTTGTGTAAATAACTACCTAGGATATATATATATATATATATATATATATATATATATATATATTCTGCCACGAGGGCATCCTGTTGACGCGTTTCACCCTAATTGGGGCTCATTAGGACAGGAGTAGCAAAGTTGTAATCTCTAATACAGACACCTTATGGGTAGTACAGCATCACCTAGCTCACAATTTGTGTCTTCGTGTTGTTTCACCTAACATCGCAAGTTTCTAGCAACAGTCAACACCACAGAGGAGATCCGGCTCAACTGCCTTTTTCCCATAGCCAAAAGTTATAATTTAAAAGAAAAGTAAGTTTAATGAGTCATAAATTAATACAAAGTAAAAGTGTGCCTCGTGACAGAATTTGAGTCACTTGCCATTAATTTTTTTTTACTTTGTATTAATTTAAGACTCATTAAACTTACTTTATATATATATATATATATATATATATATATTACTGTGAGGTTAGCTCTCTAAATCGTGCCCCACAAATTGGGCTGCCATAATTCTGTGAGGTTATACCTGTACAATCGCACCCTAGCGTTGGGCTGACATAATATTGTGAGGTTAAGGCTCTAACTTCTCAAGCCCCTCCGTTGGACTAACATAATTCTGTGATGTTTTAGCTCGAATCTTTGCCTCGGCTGCTCCTAATAATTCCTCTTACCTAATTTCCTAAATAATATTGTTGACACCTACCTGTTACATCCTAAAACTTCCTCTCAATATCCTCATGCTGAAACCTAAATAGACATTCACACCAATTACACACTCAAAATAACTCAATTGACCAAATATATCACACTCTATTTAAATTAGATCCTTTAGGTACATCCATAAAGGTCAATAATTTTATAACAATAATCATGCAAATCGATAACCTTTTAAACACATATTTTTATTAAAGTAAGAGGGCGTTCCTCATACCTTACGTTACCCTTTTGGTCTTAGCATGAGCTCATAATAAAACTCTACAACTGTGCATATAAATTTCCTGCACTACCAAATATCAATAAGCCCTCTATATCTCTTTACAACATTTGGTTATCGGTAAATTCATTAATTATTTTCAAAAATCAATTTGCTTTTAAAGTCCCATAAATGTCTGTTTATAAAATATCAAATAATAATAAAACACATCAAACTCCAATCCAAATAATCACAAACACCATGAAAATATTCACCAGTCAATGCTCAATTTTATCGCCTACCTGGTTTTTATCTTCTAAGTGTGCTCCACCATCTAGCTCCTTGAAGATGCTGCCGTCCAGTAGATACCCAGTCCATCAGCTAACTCCCTGGTCCAATTACCATATCTGCGCTGCATACCGCTGCTTATAATTTCCAATCCAAAAATTCCAATCTCCAAAATTAACTTTTATTATTCAAACATCGCTTTTTCTCATCATCCAAACAATTTCAAATTTTATAATTTTCGTGCAATCCAATACCAACTTAACAAGCTTTGTACTTAAGTACCACTTAAATGTTTTAACACAAAGATGCTTTATTAGCTTCTACATAAAATTTTATTAAATTGCATTAGTTCACTTGAAAGTAACTATTATCACCAATGCTGGATGAAATCAGAACAAAAAGAAAGCGAGAGAGTGAGGCCCCTCTCTGCCAGTGATTATTTATATAAGTAAAATTCGCCGCCTCACGTTTTAAATTGACACGTACACTTGTATACCCGTTCCTTTAATTCTGGAAAATCTTTTCTAACCGCTTTTTGTTCCAGCAAGAAACCCCTAACGAACCTCAGATTCTTGTGAATTTTCATAACTTTTTTTATAATTGGTGTTTTCTTGGCTCTTTACTATACCACCTCCAAGATTGAAATCAATATTTTAACCACCAAACCGCGTCTACATTAATCGCAACGGCTGATCTTTTCCAATAACCCATTAAAGTTTGTTTGTTGCCAAGCTTACCGAGAAATATTATCTCCCCTAGTTTTATTTAAATGTGTCGGATTTTACGTTTGAGAACAGAAATGTTGTTTTAACACATGCTCCACGCTTTTAGATTTTCATATAATCACTTTACTACAAATTTAAATACGTTAGAAACTTACCCCAATTATTATTTATTCTGCTCTATGTTTATATAAATATTATGTTACATTATCCTTGGCTAAATTCATTGACCGTACATTATTATGCACTACTTAAGTTAAAAAAATTATTGCTAAAAATATTCCAACTCCCTAATTAAATAAATTTGTCTTCCCTTATTCAAAAGTTCTCAACCCATGAGTTCACTTGCTCCCTTATATATCCCAATGACCCCTTAGTTACATGATAATATATATATATATATATATATATATAATATATATATATATAATGAAGACAAGTTATTTGCAGTCCGCAATAAGAAATAGTAAAGTAAGATGTATCTGTAAACAAACTCTTATGAAAATAATAAGAGCTATTGACAAATACAAATCGGGCTGGTAGTTATATAGCCATTAACAAAACATTAGCTTTATTACTTCACAGGGGAGGAAACATCCACTGACCAATGGTTTCGGCTTGTTAAGCCTCATCAGAGTGAAATAGTTCCCAAGAACCCTGTGATGTAATCGAAGCTATTATAATGATATAATTTCAAAACAATCACTGTACTATGGCAAAAGTAAATAAAACCGCCATCAGGTGATAAAACACCAACACTACTAAAGTGTGGAAGTACAGAATTGAACTGAAACTACATAATAAATTTTATAGATGACTATAGTAGTCTGGCCTTTGAGATTTGCGGAATGTTACAGCAAAATTTATTTGCAAACGTAACATTCCGCAAATCTCAAAGGCCAGACGTACTTTTATAGTCATCTATAAAATTTATTATGTAGTTTCGGTTCAATTCTGTACTTCCACACTTTAGTAGTGTTGGTGTTTTATCACCTGATGGCAGTTATATTTACTTTTGCCATAGTACAGTGATTGTTTCGTAATTATATCATTATAATATTCGATTACTTCACAGGGTTCTTGGAAACTATTTCACTCTGATGAGGCTTACAGCAAACCATTGGTCAGTGGATGTTTCTCCCGTGAAGTAATAAAGCTAATGTTTTGTTAATTGCTATATAACTACCAGCCCGATTTGTATTTGTCAATAGCTCTTATTATTTTCATAAGAGTTTGTTTACAGAATCTTACTATATATATATATATATATATATATATATATATATATATATATATATATAAGTGCATCTGTGCATCAAAGTTGTGCACCTCGAGGTGATATCAGAATTATCAACTGATGTTTTATGGCTTCCTTTATACGATTTACAGCTCATAGAGTAATTCCTAATACTGTTTATTCTGATTGCGATAGAAATTTCCTCGGTGCCTCACGTTCACTCAGGGAAGCTATTGTGTTCCTCAAATGTAGCAACTGCGAAATCTTTTCCACTTTAGCTTCTCGTCATATCAACTGGCATTTTAATCTTATTTATGCCTCAAACTTTGAAGGGATCTGGGAGTTCGGCATTAATGTAGCAAGAGCCTTATTAATTCATACTTTAGGTACACAATCTCAAATTTTTAAGAAGCTGTGTATGATCTTCTCTCGGATTGAAACTATACTGAATAACTAACCCTCACCCCCATCACCACCTACGTTCCAATCCACATGATGGTATGGATTATCTCTCACCAAAGCATTTTTTAATAAGCGATCCCCTTTCATCCTAGTCTGAAGTTACTATTCCGGAGGATAACTAATTCAATGTTCTCAACGACAACGATTGTGTCATGTGATTCGCTCCACCTGACATTGGTGGTCGAGCTAGTATCTCCATTAACCCATTTAATGCAACAAACGGAATTGCCCCAACTCTTTGTTGAAGATAAATGTGGTTATAATTAGGGGTGGGCGATACGGGATTTTGCGTATCGAATATCGATACATATTCTATATCGATATGTATCGATATATCGAATATCGATATATATCGATACGTATCGATGCGTATCGATACGTATCGATGCGTATCGATATGTATCGATGCGTATCGATACATATCGATACGCATCGATTCGTATCGATACGTATCGATGTGTATCGGTGCGTATCTATATGTATCGATTCGTATCGATGTACATCGATACGTGGCGGCACGTATAGATATATATATATATATATATATATATATATATTATATATATATATATATAGCGATTCGTATCGGAACGTTTAGATATGTAGATTAAGTATACATATCGAGACGTAGCGATACCTATCGGTACGAATCGATACGCATCTATAAATTTTTCTACTTTTTCTTTGGGAATAAAATCACAAGATCGTTTTAAAATAATGTATTTACTGACAATTCGACCTTTCACTTAAGATTGTTTGTTATCAAAATAATTAAAGTTTCAAGTTCAATATTCGTGACATAAGTATATATATAGGGGTGGGCAATACGGGATTTTGCGTATCGAATATCGATACATATTCTATATAATAATAATAATAAATTTGATTTATTGAATATATACAAATACATATATCCAAAAGGACATGGTTCAGCAAGGCTGATTTTCAACCACTCCTGACTATAATTTAGTACACTTATTTAGATTATATTTTATAATACTTATTTAACAAAATTTTTTGCATTTCTTTCTTAAATGTACATTGATTTTCACAACTTTTATACAGATTTATATTTTGATTTATAAACTTAGCTGCCGTATGTTCAAATGAAGCTTTAAATTTGGCTACTTGATGCCTAGGTACATTAATCATGTCTACTGACCTTAAGTTTAGATTATGTATGTCACTTCGCTTCTTTAGTAGTTCATACAAGTAATTTGGTTTTTTTTGTAATAATAATTCCATACAGTAACACCACAAACAACAATTCACACCTACTTTAAAATTTTAAAATTTGATGTTCTTTATAAATAGGTGTTACATGATCAAATTTTCTATAATTAAAAATAAAATCGTATGCAACTGTTTTGTAATACCTGCAACTTATTTTTTAATTCATTAGTTAGATAATTAAAATAGACACAACTACAATAATCAAGCTGACTAATTATTAAAGTATTGCATAATTCCATTTTTGCATGTGAAAGAATCAAGTTTTTATAACTGTATAGTCGCTTTAAAATGGCATAGCCTGACTTAATCTTTGTTACTGCATGTTTTTCAAAATTTAAATTAGTATCTATAATAAGACCAAGATTTTTTGTACTTGATGAAAAAGTAACTTCTACATTATCGATTGTGATAACCTCATTTATATTGTCGTGAACTTTCCTACAAGCCAATTCATTTCCCAAGGACATAGCGACCGTTTTTGTAGGATTTAAGAGTAAACCATTTTCTTTTGACCATTTAGATATTTGTTCCAAATCCATATTTAAATATTGAATAGTTTTGTTAATTTCTTCTGCCATACATGATATATACACTTGCACATCATCGGCATACATGTGCACTGAACATACCTTTATCACCTCTGGTAGATCTGCAGTAAATAGGGAAAATATAATCGGTGCTAAAACACTTCCCTGTGGCGCTCCTTGCTTTAGTGGTAAAAATTCTGAGAATCTATTGTTGAGGTTTACTTGCTGATACCTTTCACTGAGATAGTTTTTAAACCATAATAAAACTGTCTTACTGCAACCATATAATTCTAGTTTACGGAGCAAAAGTTGTATATTTACTAGTTCGAATGCTTTGCTATAGTCTAGCATTACCAATAGAGTAACCTTGGCTTCATTCATAGCTCTCGTAATGTCATTGACAATCTTACATAGCGCTGTTGTCGTACTGTGCCCCTTTCGGAATCCAGACTGTGCTGATGGCAAAATATATGTATTGATATACTCACTGTACTGATCATAAACTATTTTTTCTGCTATTTTTGACATTGTGCTTAAAATATTGATTGGCCTTAGATGAGATAATTCTGTAGCATTAGATACTTTTGCAATAGGCGTGACTATTGAGTACTTCCATATCTTAGGATAGGTTCCTTCATTTAATGAGCATCTTAAAATATTAACCAGAACATCTATACAGAAAGGTAGTATATATTTTAGCATTTTTATGCCAATACCATCCACACCAATTGCTTCTGATTTGATACCAAAAATAATTTTGTATACTGCATCATGTGTAATTTTTTACATATCAAATTTAAATTGTTGCTTAAACACTGGATAATCTAATTTATTATTTATATCTGTTTCTATGCTAGAGGCCAAATTTTCTGCAGCCTTAACAAAGAATCTGTTTAGGTGATTGGGGTCGTTCAAATTTTCTTGGATTGTATTTTCTGGTTTACGATATATTTGTCTTTTCCTAAAGAAGTCCCACAATCTTTTCTTGTTGCCTCTATGTTTATTAATTTCAAACTTAAAGTATGCAGCTTTCTCTGCCTTAATTGCAGTATTAGTAATATTACGTAAATCTTTATAATACCCAAAATGACTTGCTAATTTAGTTCTGCGATAACGAGCATATGCTTTGTCATGCAGCTTTATCATATTTTTTATAGTTGCAGTTATGTAAGGTTTATTCAGACTACTAGTTCTAAATCGTTGCATGGGTGCATGTAAATCAAATAATTCCCTTATCATATTAATAAGACAACTCACTTTGTCATCAATATTTTGCATATTTAGAATTTGCTCCCAATTTAACAATTTAGCATCATTGTTAAATAATTCCAAATCAAAATACTTAAAATTTCTTGCTGTATTATATTTCACAGAGACTTGATATGTATCTGATTTTATAATTCCATATATAAGACGATGATCTGACATGATATTCATATCCAGTGTACCACACTTTTGAATACTGATGTTGTTGCTAACACATAAAATGTCGAGTAGTGTTTCTGAATGTTCTGTTACTCTTGTAGGTTCGATATTACGTCTTGTTAAGTTGAAACATTCTAATATCTGATTTAAATAATTACTAGCTCTGGTAGTTTGGAGCATATCGATATTAATATCACCCATTAATATTGTGTTATCGTATTTAATGCTACAATCACATAATACGCTCTCCAATTCTTTCAGGCATGTTATCGATTTTGTGGGACATCTGTATATGACACCCATTATATATGACTGAGATTTAATTTTAAATGTAATCCAGTGCTGTTCTAGTTCAGCTCCTGTTATATAACTTATATCAACATTCTTCCAATTGATCCATGTCCTTACGTAAAAACATACTCCGCCTCCCCTACTTGGCCTGTCTAATCTTGTTAACGTATAACCTGGTAACATGATTAGTTCAGACGGTATATCCTTTGTGAGCCAAGTTTCTGATAATGCTATGATATCAAACTTCTCATTATTCACAAAGTCTGTAAAATGTGAAAAGCACGATAGCAACGAACGTATATTTAAGTGACATACTGATAAGGTTTTAACATTTTGATTTTTGATATGTATATATTGCTTATCCCGGATACCAAACACTGTTGTTTATGCTGTGATTGCTAAACCTGTTTACCATAGTCAATTTTGGAACGAGCTATCTGCAATTGCTTGCACCATGTGTGACAGGTTTTATCAAAGGTTAATGTTGAGCATTAATGAATATTTGGTATTCATTTCTTTGCAGTTCGGAAATTGTGTTTCCAAATTCTTACACAGTTCCCCTGGGTGATTTTCATATCCACATTTAGAACAAACTGGTTGTTTTTGACAAACGTTTGCATAGTGGTTATACCCATAACAATTAAAGCATCTTTTAATATTAATATGTTCATAAACCGCACAAGCTGAAAATTCAATGCAAAGAGCACCATTATCTAATATGCTATTATATGTGTCAATATCCACCTGTATAATTGCAGTCCATTTACTATTGTTATTTACCATCCTTTTTATATTAATCACTTTGATTTCAGCATTGTCACTAATACATCTGTTTTATTTGATAATAGCATTTATTAGAGAATCAGGTGCAATCTCTTCTAAAATACCAACAATTTTTACACATGGTTTTTGTTTACTCAGTGTTTTGATTAAATATTCACTGTGTAATTTATTTTCGGTTTCTGTTTTCAGCTTGATTAAATCTTCTTTTGATGAGCAACTGATAGCAAGTCCACCCTTATTTGTGCCTCTAATTCCTGCAATAGTCACCCCTAATTCACTAACACTAATCTTTTCTTTAATTTCATTTCTGGTCTTGTTTGAATTTTGGTCTTTTTTTGGCTTGATTAACAAAACATTATCATTGGTTTTTAGGGCATCTGCAAAGCTTTTTGATTTCCCACTAGTAACATTTTCATTTTTAACATTTGGATCCACATTATTATTTGTTTGTGTTTTCAATGTTGTTTTTAATTTATATTGTAGGTCATTTACCTTATCTTGTAACAATAGTATTATTTTTTCCTTATCAGTTATGAGAGCATCTTTCTGTAGATTTAATTCCTTTAATAGTAAAACCTGTTCCATTAACCCATTGTGATTATCACCATTGAAGGTTAAGGTATTTTTATCCATACAACACATGACTTTTGAATTACTAATGATTTTCACATTTTTCAATCTATCTACACAACTCTGGTGAAATATTGCATAACAATTTACACAAGTTACTAATGTACATACTTTATTTTTACAGCATTTAAAAACTTTCTCTTGAGCACTTTTAGAACCATTTACATCAGTGGCCATCTTGAAATTCGAATATCGAATATCGATACGCATTGATACGTATCGATACATATCGAGTATCGATATATCGATATTTATTTTTTGCTGTATCGGGGGGGTTGATACGGGGGTCGTATCGATACGTATCGATATATCGATACGCCGACCCAGCCCTAGTTATAATTAAGGGTTTGAATACTGCTCCATTGTGCTGTCCTCTTGAACATATAGAATAATTATTTTTTAGTCATGACGGTATACCTCGGGTTGCATTTGAAAAAACTACTGCTGATTCCTTTACAACCCAATGTAGTACCTCCGGTGGAGCATTGGGGACGTGGCCGCAAGTATAGCGGCCCTAATTCAAATTATAATGATTCCTTTACACGTCCTATGAATAAACTTATTGTACTCCTTTTGAATGATTAAATTTCTTTTCTTTTATATTTTAATTTCATTTCAGTTTTAATTTATTTTTTGAGGTTGAACCAGTTTCAAGTCTTTTTTTGGCAACCTTTGAATTTTCTATTATTTTAATTAACTTTTTTCTTCTTGAATTAGCAAAACTTATTCAATTTTAGATAGGCGTCTATATTAATAGCCCTGCTAATTATAAATTAAATAGTGGGTTGCTCGCTAGTCAGGATGCACCATGTCTGTACGTTGATTTACCAAAAAGGGCTTTGGAATCACAATAAATAAAGATCGTCGTAATTAGCACTAAGGTGACAGTCCATTCGAAGCTCTCGAAATGGTATATCGGCTTCACTAATATTATAAAACCATGCTTCATTTCCTTTTATCTAATACATCTCTCGTTTAACTTCACGTTTAAACAGATGCGTTAGTGTTGTGATTAATGCTACATATGGTAACTTTTTCACCATATTTATTTTTGTACCAATTTTGTTTTATTATTGCGACCTGCGGTCCTCATTCAGGTTTAGGTTCGAATAACGACTCCAGAAAAAGTCTTATTTCATTAAAAACGCACTTCCTATCAAAGTAATTATTACATGGATAAATGTGTGAATGTGAAACAAGTGCATTCAAGTTTAGTACACACTATAGCAATTAATCAGAAATTGAAATAACGTATAATAAAGTATCCAAATAGTTTTAAAAGTTGTAATATTATGTATTTTAAATCATCTTAAAGCTTGATGATAATTTGATAAAAACTCTAAGACTATAAGTTACACCTTTGCAACATAAATAAATCAACAAAGATAATGCAATCTCAAAAAGGCACAATTTAACACAATTTAACGATGATATTGGTTATGAAGATTTAGCGTTTAAAATTTAGAATTTTAGGGCTTCTAGTATCACAACATACTTATGCTGTTGCTACCACAAATTCTACTAATATTAATGCAATGTTCCAGTACTACTGCTATTTCGATTGATGCAGTAGGTTCTATTATTACAAATGGTTTACTATTATTAACCAATATATCAATATATTGGAGATTGTTTATTAATAATGACAAGAGAAGATTTCATACCCTTTAGGAAAGACTTGGAAATTTATGCAAGTTTCAACCAGAAAGAGCTGCTAACTACAAAAGGTTGCAAAACAATGTGTAACTAAAACCTATTTTTCATTTTATTGTGGAATTTATTTGATTCAGTCATTTTATATCATTAACTATCTTATACCAGGATAAGTAAAATGGCCAACATAGAGGGGTCGCGTGTTTATAACTCCAATAAAATTATTTGTAAAGTGTGCTTTAGGGGAGCTTCCGGTGGCCCTAAATGTGTTTTATGCAAAATGTGCAAAGCAGTTTTCCACAGAAGTTGTGCTGAGCAAAAAAAGCTGCATTTTGTTGATGAATCCAATGTTAATTGTTGTATTAACATAATCGATTCTATTTCGGCTTTTTCCGCCATTCCAGATGCCAATGAAAATTCGGCTCCTAATATGGTTTGTGATATTCAAAGACAACTTATATCTTCACTTCGCAATGAAATTTGTTTACTGCACGAAAACGCTGCACTATTAAAGGAGAAAATTGTTATACTACAATTACAGAATGATTCATTTAAGGCTCAGCTAAACTGTGATCAACCGGTTTTGAATACATGTGCGCCGCGTAGATCTCGTGCAAGTGAAGGTTCAAGTTCAATGCACTTTGACTCTGATCTTAAACACAGTAAGCAAATGGATGCGTCATATTCAACTAATGCGGTTGCCGTCGCTAAAGCTACTTGCAATGACGATTTGTCAAATATGGCAGTCCGAATAGATAAATTTAAAAAGCTAAATAAACATAATAAACATGTGGGTGACTCATATTCCGCCAAAACAGCTGCTGTTGTCAATAACAATGGTGAATTGTTGACTACATTACCGGAATTAGCAAAAGTTCAAGGGCAACTTATGAATACAATTATTAATTTAGACACTAAAGATTGTGCCTCATTGTCTAATTTGGAAAAACCACTTTGTTCTGCAGCTCCTGTTAATAAACTGAGACCTGCTAACTTAAATAAGCCCACTTCTAAGCACACCTCTTTAAATTCTAACCTCAATAAAAATAATAAGAACTTATTAATTTATGGTAATAATGCAGACTCGGACATTCAAGGAGTTGAAAAATTCAGATTTATTTTTGTATCTAGAGTACATCCTAAATTTAATAAAGAAGATATATTGGGATTTCTTAGTAAAAACAGCATTGAAGCTTCATCTTGTGTTGAATTAACTACCAAATTTAACAATTAGAAGTCTTTTAAAATCGGTGTAAATAATTTACATGTAAGTAAAGTATTATCAAATAACTTATGGGGTAATCTTGTTATTGTCAAGCCATTTAAATTCAAAAGTAATCTGGCTCAGAGTAGGGGTTTTCAATAAACTATGACAAATCAGTTTTTAATAAAATACATGAGGATAAACTTCGTAAATCTCCAAGGGTCTCAACCTTGAATATTCAATCATTAAGCAATAAAATTAATGACATGGAAGCATTTTTTATCTCTAATAAAATTAAATGTGACCTATTATGTTTAACTGAAGTGAACATAAAGAATGATGCTCTACAATTTGTTAAAATTAATAATTTGGTACCTATCTCTAGCTTTGTCAGATCTAAATTTTCTTGGGGAGGAGTGACTATTTTTGTAGATGAGAAATTTTACGCCACTCCTAATGTGTTGGAGTCAATCAATAAATACTCAATTGAGTTACATGCTGAATTATGTGCAATATATTTTAATCGTATCAATCTTACTATTATTACTATTTATAGATCCCCTAATAAGGGATCAATTGACATATTTTGTGAAACGCTTCACAGAGTATTTAAGCGCCTTGGTTTGCCTTTTACGTCTCACCTCTTGGTCTGTGGTGATTTTAATGTTCATTTTGAATCTACTGAGAAAGCAGCTATAACACTGATTGATTTTTTTGTTTCCTTTGGCTTGTACATTGTTAATAAAACAGCTACTCGTCTTTCTCATTGTCTTGATACAATCTTTACCAATATTCCATCTCTCTCTTGTAGAGTGGTTAAGACTGGCTTGTCTGATCATTTCGGCCTTGCCACTCGATTAAATCTTAACGATAATGTTAAAGTTATTAATCATCATAAATCTTATCGACCTTATACAATATATGAGAAATATAAATTTTTTAATCATCTCCAACTAGTTAACTGGAACTTTATTGATGATAATAGTCTGTCCATTAATGACAAATTTACTAACTTTATGTCTATAATTGCTTATGCAGCTGATCTATGTTTTCCTATCAAACACTTAAGGATATTGAATAACTGTTCCAAAATAGTTGTCAATTGGTTTACGGATGACCTACGAAAGATGCGTGATAATTACTTACGTCATGTTGAATTCTACGATGCTTTTCCTAGTGCAGAACTCAAACTGCATGTTAATAAATTAAAATATGCTTATCGTCATGCACTCAAAAATGCTAAAATTAATGCCTATGACAACTACATTGTTAGAGCTAATAATAATAATAAAAGAAAATGGGATTTGATTAATAATTTCAAAGGTTCTAAAAACAGAGCCAATGATATGAACACTCATTTCTCAGCCGATGACTTCAACTATTTTTTTATTGATTCTGTTGCAGAAATATTATCCAATTTATCGAATACTAACACCAGTACCACAACTACTTATACACATTGTTTCTCTGGTTTGGTACCCTCTTTCCATTTTGAAGAAGTTTCTTTCAACTACGTACGAGATGTTATCTTAGCGATGAGGAATTCCGGATCGAAGGATTTGTTTAATATTAACATCTCTTTAGTTAAATCAGTTATCAACAGTATTCTTATTCCGCTAACCAAATTACTTAATATTTGCATAAAGAAAGCAGTTTTCCCTGATATTCTAAAACAAGCAAAAGTGATCCCTGTTCATAAAAAGGGTATGTTTGATGATATTAAGAACTATCTTCCTATTTCTCTTTTACCCACTTTTTCAAAAGTTTTGAATGTATATTAAATACTCAAATTACTTCTTATCTTGAAAATAATAGTTTGTTTTGTGCTGAGCAATTCGGCTTCCGAAAAAAATTATCTACTAGTGATGCATTAGTCAAATTAGTAAATAAAGTTTCAGATGTTTTTGAGGAGGGTAGTTATCTTGCCGTTAAATTCTGTGATTTGACTAAGGCTTTCGATTGTGTTGATCATGCCCTCTTAGTTAACAAATTAAAAGGTTTAAATTTTGATGATGATAGTATTAAGCTAATTGCTTCATATCTGACTGCAAGGTCTCAACGTGTTTTTTACAAAGGTAAATTGTCCAGCATGTGTGAAGTTTTTTCTGGTGTTCCTCAAGGTTCCATCCTCGGTCCGCTTCTTTTCTTATGCTTTATTAACGACTTACCCTTTTTTCTAAAAGACAAGTGTGATGTCCTTTATGCAGATGATACCACTCTATATAATAAGAGTGATAATATGGCTCAACTGGTAGCTGACAGTACAACATCTTTATGCCTCACTGAATCATGGTTCAATGATAACAAACTTGCCCTGAATAGGGATAAAACCAAACAAATAATTTTTTCATTAAAAAGGGATTCTTTTTCAAAGGAGCAATCAGCTAGTTTTCTCGGTATCACCCTGGATAGCAAATTAAGTTGGGACACCCACTGTGATCTGCTATGCAAAAAACTTTGCCGAACTATTTATTTCATAAACTCTTTGGTAAGATCACTTTCACCTAATGTGCTACTGTCATGTTAGCATGGCATGTTTTATTGTCATATTTCATATGCTATAATTGTGTGGGGTCATTGTAGCGGCTCCCTTCGGGTTTTCAAGCTTCAACGTAGAGTTGTTTGCATTATGTCTAACCTTGGGTTCCGTGATGGCTGCCGTGCATCTTTTATGAAATTTAAAATTTTAACTTTGCCTTGTCTGTTTATTTTACAATGTCTGCTTTACATCAAAAAACAAATCTTACAATATAAACACAACACTGATATTCATCACTTTGACACTCGTAACAAGGGAAAATTGGTTGTACCTTACCATAGGCTAAGTAGGAGCAGAAATGGTTCTAACTATTTTGGCTGTATTTTTATAATGCACTTCATTCTAGCATAAAAGATTTGCCTCTTTATCAATTTAAATTGAATATAAAAAGATTGTTATTAGAAAATGCATTCTACACAATACCTGAGTTTTTAGCTTCAGTTGGTTCTTTAAGGTTGTCCTCTGAAGATTTATAACATAATTTCCATCTTTTTGGTGATTTTTTTTTTAAATTGTATATTCTAAACATATTTTTAGTGTATTTGACAAATTGTTATTCACGTCAGTGATTCACACATGTTTTATTATAAATAAATAAAATAAATAAATAAATACAGAATTATAAAAAATAATAAGAAAATGGCTGCATGGCTAGAAAGTATATATATATATATATATATATATATATATATATATATATATATATTGATAAACAGTACGTAATGACTTCCAAAACAGATACATAGCAAACGATGTGACTTCATATATACTGTTATTACTTCCATTTTCGGAAGTCATAGCGATTTGTAGAAATTTTACACTTTTCAGACCATTGGAGGTATTTTAAGTCATTTCCCAAAAATTTGTCTGGAGGTCACAACTGACCACCTGTACCTACAAAAAAAACTTTTTGTTCACTTGTATATCGCTGGCGCTAGTGTCGTGTTTGATACCTTACATACGTCAAGCACGCTGCAACTTCCGTTACATGTTAGCTACCTAAGTACCTCCAAAGACCGCGGTAAATGCGACAAAGTTGCTCACTACATATCTTGAAACATAATTGCAGTTTAGCATTTATTCAGAAAGCCGATTAAGAAAGTTTTAAATAAAGGTGATGAAGAAATGAATTTAATGAGCCAGCTAAATGATACAATTACCTCTAAATAGTAGGGATATTTAAAATTTAAATTATTATGACCATTTATTAACGATTCTTTTATATTACAAATAGTGTAATATTAACGTTATGCATTCTGTTAGTACAGCTGACTTACATTCTAAATTAATGTTTAACATTCTTATGTAAAGTATAATATGAATTCTACAAATTGGAAAAATATCTTTAAAAACAAGTGCACTTTTTATGTTTGTTTATGGGGATTTTAAAGAAATGTTAAACGCCTACAAAATTTTGCTTGCCTAGTTAGTGTAAACACCTATGGTATTTAGCCATTTACAAATATACATTAAAGTATAAGTTGGGTAGATTACCGCATGTTTATTAATGCTACCTAGTTATACTTTATCGGGAGAATTGAATTTTTATAAATTTCAGACGGCAATGAGTTTTAGGTATTGTTATATTCTGCGTATTTAGCACAATTATGTTTCACTGAAAAGTACCTTTTAAGCAGACTTCACGGAACCATGCATTAGTTTGGTTAAGAGGTATGGGAAAGATTTATAGTTAATATTTAAGTCAAGCGCAATTATATTTTTAGTTATTCAGCATTTTATTGTGTCTGACATTAATACGATAATATACTCTAAAAAATTAAGGTAAGTCCCTTGCATTTTTGAAAAATTGAGGAACGCAGTTTGAATGCATTTTATGTTAGTGTAAGTCATTAGAATGATGTCTAATACAAATTAAACCAAATCATTTCTTAATTAATATTTTTAAACAATTGCCAAAGATGTGAAAAACACGTTTCTAGATGATATATTGAACGTTATAACATTTAGAGAAAAAAGTTTCAAATGAAAAATGTGAGCCTTAAAAACGCCTACAGAATGAGTGGTAATAGTTTAAAATCGGTTAATTTGTTCACTTGTATATGAATTTAAAGTACCTAAAATACCACATTCTTAAATCTGCTGTTGTTTAAACAGTGGAATTTCTACAGAATTGGCCTATTGAAAGTTTAAATAAATTAAGGAAATTTACTCTGAAAGAGTCACACCATAACATATTGTTACGAAAATAGTGAATATTTACAGTCGAGTTGCAGGAAAAAGGCTCTAAAGTGAAAGCATGTTTTTTAATATAAACAAACTAGCGTACCTTGTTTAATATTTATTCTATTGAATCGAGACAAAAACCATTCGAGAGCTGATTTTCTCTTGAACCTTCTCAGAAAAAAAATTTTCATCTAATTTGAAGGTGAGAAGGAAATAATTTTTATTTTCAAGAAATCCCTGCTCCTATAATTATTAGCATTTTTAATTGAATTTTAAATATGGTGGAACGAACGAGTTAAAATATTTGTACGAAACTCCTTACATTTGATTTTCCAATGCTCCACCTGAAGGTACTACAATGGCCAGAATGCGAGTTTTTTTTATTTGGAAAATTTTGAATTTTGCCGAACCCTTGCTGTTCCACGCCTGATAGGGATCTTTAACGTGCGTGACAACACTCACACACGGGACCTCCATTTTACCTCTCAACCGAACGAGAGCGTATTATTTTTGTGAAAAATGCTAGCCTAACATTTTTCAAGCGGACCGTGTCGGGATTTGAACCTGGAACCTTGGGCGTAGTAGTCACACGCATACCAACTATGCCACGGAGCCGCCTGTACGAAACTCCAGGCTTTTGTACACTCATTGTTATTAATGACAGTTTTGTACAAAGTGACGGTCGCTCTTGAATAGCGTCGGGTGACAATGTGGGAGTACTCGTACCGCTCGTTCGAGTGTCAATAAATGATTTTAGCTCGCGTGACAAAATCGCTGCAACTTTTAATATCTCAGCAATAAATTGACATTTTGAGTTTTAGTATTGATTTCAAATGTCGTATTGAAAATTAAAAAAAAAGGTTCTTACATCTGAAATTTAATATTATTTATTTATAATAATTATTTTTTATAAAAGGATTAGCTTTTCAAATTCATTTTTAGATTAATTTCATTACATGAAATAAGAATAAGAATGAATGCGAAAAGCTAATTATTTATATAAAAAATAATTAATATAAATAAATAATGTTAAATTTCCGACATAAGAAACAAATGTTTAAAATTTTCGATACATTTGAAATCAGCAAAAAAAGTACTCCAATTAAAAAAAAATTATTTTACTATATAAATTTGTTGCTGAGATATATAAAGTTGCAACGAATTAGTCACGAGAGCTCAGAATCTTGTATCAACGTCTAAAAATAAAAATTATTTTCCACCATTCTAAAGGCAGATGATTTTTTTTCGAAAGAGCTTAATGAGAAATGGCTTTCGTCCCGATTCAAAAGAATATATATTACACAATGTTCGTTAATTTGCTTGTAGCGAAAATAATGCATTCACTTTAAAGCCGTTTTTTGAAACTTAACTGTAAAAAATCACTTTTCCCATAACAATACATTATGGTTTGACTTCTTCTGAATAAATTTCTTTAATTTATTTACATCCTCACAGACCAATTCTGTAGAACTTCTAGTGAGAAAGAATTTTTTTAGAAAACAAATGAATTATTAACAAAACTATTAAATTTTTTTCAATGAAATAGTAATGGTAACTTAAAAGTCCTTAGATGTACACTTTTCAAATGGTTTCAGCTGAGTATATCATTTATTGTTTAAACAATAGCAGATTTAAGAAACTGGTATTTTAGGCATTTTAAATTCATTTGTAAATAAACAAATTAACCAATTTTAAATGGTGACCATTCAATTTTGTAGGTCTTTTTAAAGCATACACCTTTCATTTGAAACTTTTTTCTATGTTTTCTATGTTCCGTCAATCTTTGATAAATGCGTTTTTCACACACTTTTGGCGATTGATTAAAAATATTAATATTGAAATAAAATGATTGGATTAGTATTGCACTTCATTCCAATGGCTCACATTAACATAATATGCATTCAAACTGTCCCTTAATTTTTTTTTAAATTTTTCTTAATTTCCACAAACTAAATAACGGCATCGTCTAAATTTAATAGTATTATAATTTTGCGAACATTTGACGTCATTTTTCCTAAAGATGGGTTAAAATCGTGGACTTAATTAATGTATGTAACTATTCACATCTAAATAACTACTTTATTGTAAAAGTAATCCATGTAAAACTTTTATCAGCTAGATAGGTCAGCACAACGCACATTTTGTGTGAATAGTGTAATCATAAAGTCAAAATCCAGCCAAGTATAATAAAAGTAAAAAAGTAGCGTGTCAAGCAATGTCGTCTGTAGTAATTAAAATAAGAGTAAAAAAGTATTAAGAAAAGTTGGTATAGATCACTCAAAAATCCAAAATAAATACGGAATTTTGAAAAACAATTTTCTTTTGAAATTTTCACCATTTTTTTGCCCTCATTAGATAATAATTTATTATTGTAGTAATAAGCATGCCATGAACAAGCAAACAATCCCAAAATTTTATTTAACATTAACAAACAAAATTTAACAACGATTTACCTCGTGTTCTGGTTTCATGGCACCCTTATTATTGCAACAACAAATTATTATTTGGACACACACACGTGTGTAGTTAGCACTCCGTTTTTTAAAAAGTGTGATTTTGAAAGTTGTTCCAGGTTGTTTTAAACTTGTACTACATTGTTTTCATACAACGTTATTTTATTCAAACAATTCTTTATAAAAAACGAAAAAAAAATTCTTATTGGCACCCACTTTTTCAAAAATTGAAGATTTGACCCTCGCCATATGGTGTTTTGTTTACTTCAAACATAGTTGCAAAAGGACAATTCGACATTTACATACATTTTTAATAAAAATGATTCCGATATTTAAAACCATATCCTAAATTATACACGCATGCAATGCTAATCGACTAGTAAGGTAAAACGGGTCAATCAATTTAAGTACGAACAATGCAATCTCCTATTTGAAGCATATACGACAGTCAATATTCTCATTATAATATAAAAATGCTTTCGGAAATATAGGCAACGGTGTTGGAAGTAAAAGAGTAGCAAAGGTATTACGTTACGAATCGTCTACATATATATAAAAGGAAGTGGTTACGTATCTTGAGTAGGCGAACATATATAAATAAAAATTAAAATCAAAAACCTTTTCCCCTTGTTTGAAAATTGTAATCCTCAATCCCCTCAATGAATATATGCATTCAAAATAGAAATTGGACTTTTGGAAAATGCGGAAGTAAGGTAGTCTCTTGCGTATTATGGAAGTTACAACAACCATCAATATATATATATATATATATATATATATATATATATATATATATATATATATATAATAAGATGTATCTGTAAATAAACTCTTATGAAAATAATAAGAGCTTATTCACCTATACAAATCGAGCTATTAGTTGTATAGCCATTCATAAAACAATAGCCTTATTATTTCAGAAGGAGAGGAAACATCTACTTACCGGTTTCAGCTTTCTATATACACTTAAAATTTTGTTTCTTGAGAACAAGGTGTAAATAAATAAAAATTGTTTACATTATATGTGTGTTTAAGTTGTATTCATAAACTAGACTTTTCTACCATCGCTAGATCTTTATCAATGATGTTTTTTTCCAATAAACGGAGCTTTATATATTTTTAAAATAATATAAATTGAACCATTCTATTGAATGATGTGGCAATTACTTGATGCAAGTTGCTAAACTCTTCGTCAAAATTTAAAATTCAAATTTCTTAATAAACATGTATAATAAAATGTTTAGTACAAAGTTTGATTGGAAACTAATGCTTGATTTATCTGAGTTTTTTCTTTTTTCTTTTTTTTTGAAAAAAAAAAATCAAGCATTAGTTTCCAATCAAACTTTGTACTAAACATTTTATTATACATGTTTATTAAGAAATTTGAATTTTTAATTTTGACTAAGAGTTTAGCAACTCGCATCAAGTAACTGTACCACATCATTCAATGGAATGGTTCAATTTATACTATATTAAAAATATATAAAGCTCCGTTTATTGGAAAAAAACATCATTGATAAATACCATCTAGCGACTTACACATATCAAACTTGTAACCAAAATACCAAGGTATTCGTTAAAAACAACACAGGAAGTAAACACAAAGAAGCCTTTAAGAAAGGTTATACATCAAATAGGTCAAATGAGATATTGGAAATTAAAAAGAGAAACTTAACAAATCAAACAGAATATATATTAGAAGATCAAGAGAGTAAATAAATCAAAAGACTATTTTACAAAATGGAATGCCAAAAGGTTAATCATCCAGGAATGTATCTAGTAGAAAAAATCCTACATAAGAAAGGAAATAATCTTTGTAAAATGATCACGATTCCTTAGTGCAGACAAAGCTGCATTAACAAAAACAATGTTTATTAGATGTAGTATTGTACTAATATTTATTGGACCTACCACTGCAATTTTATATTAAAATATATACTGCACTATCTTTCTATGATTTATTACTGAACAATTCTATTAATGGTATGATATTTTGTATGGCACATTAAACATTGTTATTGCAGTGTTTACAGCAATGGATAAACGCTCAATAAACAGGTGCTGCAGGTTAATTTAGGCAACAGGTAGGTTTCTAAACACTTCTTTTCCGAACCCTACAGCAGTGGGTGATAAATAATAAACAGGTACAGTATATTTTAATTCTGACAGCTTAGAACAGCTAGGTGTAAGCATATGAGTTACAACATTTTGTAGCAGGTAGGTTTCTAACCAGGTCTTCTTTTCCAAATCCTTTACATATACTTCTTCACTTGATTACACCCAATCCTGAAAAGAATAAGTGCACAACAGGATATAAATTAATTATCCTGGCACAGCTAGACTCAACCATTTTTAGTTGCAGAGGCTGGAAAAGTCTTAAAATCTCAGGAGAAAGATAAAGATACGTTGAAAAGCTATAACCTTATACAGAAGTTATTACAAAAAAAAATTGAAATGCAGATTTATGGATTAGAAAGGCTTCCGACTTTTAGTATGACAAATTAAATTGTAAGGATTTGTTTACAAGACAAAAAAATTAATTTAATAAGACTTTGGATATAAGTCAAATATAGTATCAAATCACAAAGCCTTTTGTTTAATCATACTATTTTTAAATCAAATACTTGTAAGCTTAAGGCCATAGTTCTTTCATTCCTAAAATTAAATTTACATTTCATAGTAAAATACAAGTTTAACAGATAATGTTAGTTGAAAAATATACTGTTATAAAGATAAAAGTGGTATTAATTTTATAATAATCCTAAATCGACATAATATTTGTAAAATATCAGGTATATCAAACACTTGTTAAGGCAACTAGGTAACCAACCATTTCATGAAACTTTTGGTTTTACAAACTCTGTTAACTTATTTCTCTTAGTAATTTAGAAATATACATAATGACAAAACTTGTATTACTTTGTTAATGCAATATTCAGCATAACTAATTTGGAAACTTACTTTTCACCATTTATAAAATCTGTAAATCAAAACCATCCTTGACGGTAAGATAACCATATAGTAAAAATGGTTACCCATTTGTATTTACAAGCATATGGTCTACAAAGTCACCTCGGGTTCTTGAAGCAAAGTAAAGCTTAGCAAGCTCACCACTATAAAAACCTAAGTCCCATGAAAGTTACAACTGGCATACACAAGAAAGGTTATGTATAAATTCCAGCAAATTCCAGCCTACAAAAGAAAATTTTACTTATTCCATCGCAAAAGGGTAGCCACTATAACGAAATGCTTATTAGAGCAGACTAATTAAAACTAAAAAGGAGAATCCTAAAATGAGATTGTGTGAGAAAAGAATTTTCAGCTGCTTGCAAAAAAAAGCTGTTAAATTATATCCGAATATATCTTACCATCATTAGCTTTAATGATGAGCCCTTAGGTATCTATGTAGGTTTGCCTACATCATCTTTCCTATGGAAATATTTTTTAAGAAACACTAAAGATTTACAATATATTACATACCCTTCAAAGAAAACAGGTAAGATATTATTTTCCGAATGTTGAAACCAGAAATGATCTCAAACACCAGGCAAGTGAAAGAATTTTTAATGAAGAAAGAAAGAGAGAGAGTTAGTGCAAAAGTTAACATTCACACCAGTTGTGTATGGGTGAGATTTAACTGCTAATGAAATAAAAGAAAATATTTTCTAAAAATAATAACGCAACCACACTTATAACTGGACCAAAATATACAAAATAAATGTGTAAGAATTATGAGCATGATAATTTATTTAAATAAAATGTATATTGTAAGAGAGAAAATAACCGCATATAGGCAACTTTCCCAACACCCAGACAAAGAATTTTATTTAGTGCTATTAAGCCAACCTGTAAAATAAAATTTACATAAAAGTAGAAATTTGGAGAGTAAATCCAAGAGATTTACAAAGCTGTAACTTGACATTGCCGGAGGAAAAAATGTCATATTATAAGATGTGACAATTTGCTTTAAATATAGAGGCATGCATTATGATAACAATTCAGCTGTAAAAGGGTGCATCCCAAGTAAGACTATAAATATTCATTGTCGCCAAAGCATTATGTTATATATGATCTTGACTTAAACAATTAGCCTGGCATTGGTAGTTTAAAAATTCGACACTAAATAACCTACTCCAACAATTCAGAACCACAATTTCTTTGCACACTAAATAATTCTTTTTATATTTAAATTCCAGTACATCCATTATAAACATGTTATGTCTGTGAAATGTAGTTTAGCTTAGACCTAACTAAATTAACATTAGAATCAGTTTACTTATATTCCATCCACACACCATCAAAAATTATCCTCTCTGTAAACCTACTTTTTCAAAGTACTACATGCTTTGATTTGAAATGGTCTCCACATATTTTGTAGTTAATCAACTTTCTAACTTCTTGCTTGAGCAAACCCACTGTGAGTTCAAAGCAGATCAACTTTTTTGTAACCTGCTGAGCTTTTCAAGATATTAATTTTAATTATATTACATATTATATTATATATGATGAATTTTATACACACTTAACAAGATTCTTTAGTTGTTGCTTTCCAGTTCAAACTAAAATAATGAATAAAACTAAATCCAAGAGAGTCCAATTTTGTACTAAAGTTTTAGAAAATCTTAAAAAACTCAAGCACAGGAATTGGCTTAGAAAACAACCCAACCATGTCGATTTACATCTGTACCATAAGCAATTTAAAAAAATCTATAAACTAAAACATTCTTGAGGGAAAGAAAGCCCATTATTGATTACTTATTAATAACTTTGCTAACAACATGAAAGCAGTGTGGAATATTGCCAATGCATGTAAAAACAAATGTAAGAACCTTGAAATTTCTATTCATTGAAATAATTCGACAATTGCAGATCAAATGGCTATTGCAGAGCTATTTGCAAAATTTTTCACAGAACTTCTGGTAAATAAACTTAACGAACATTTTAATAAAGGTATATCAAAAAATTATACTGTATCATTATAGTAAATACTGAACATAGCTTTTATTTTGTAATTTTGTAAATATTAGTTTAAATTAACTTTTAATCATCGCTACATTGAAGAAAATGGCCGAGTTACCTATCGTTCCTATGAATATATAAAGAACAAGTAAACTGTCCAAAAGGCTACCCTGAGACACTTTTCACAAGCATAATATTAACCTAATATTTCTTAAAATGGATACAGACCGCCTACAAATTAAACAACACAAGTGACTTGTTTATTAACGTATTTTAAGACGTTCAGTTCTTAGAACAAATTTATAGTATTTGATACAATTGAAAATATTCTTAAGATAAATTCAAAGCGAATTAAATGGTAATAACGTTTATTTCTATTACGAAATTGTTTCTTCTAATATTATAATACAAACTGATGAAATCAGATACCACAGAACTGTAACAAATGGAAGCGACTTCAAAAGTTAATACCTTAGAATATATATTTGCTTGGAGGGCAGATAACGTTGAACAAAATAACAAGCAAATTCCAGTTGTTGTTTACCGCTGTCAATTGAAATGAAATGTATAGCTGGAATGGGTAAAAGCCGTTGACTGTTACGATGAAACTTGACAACCGAGAAACAAAGAGGGGTTATTAAATAGCATGAATACAAGCAGGATAGATATAACACATGTTAACATAGACATAGTTTGAACGATAGAGTTCGTTGAGCTGGAGTGGGTAAATGGTTGGTTGTTACTAATTGCCAAAAAAGAAACAAAGAGGTTATTTGATGGCATATGTAGAAGTGAGATAGATTAAGAATACAAGGTTTAAGGGAGTGAGAACATTAGGAGTGTGGTTTAAAACCATGGCGTTCGTTGATTGGGGTACGGATAAGGTTGTTTTAAGGTAAGAGGTATTGGATTTCGTCAAAAATCGTTAGTAAAGCGCGCGTGTTTGGCACCGGCAAGTGATTTCAAAAAAATGTTTTCGGTTAGTGAAAGAATTTCTGAAATTATTGTATACATTAGTGGGTTTTTGGAAAATCGTAGCCGTTGAAAGTTTTCGAAGAATGGTGGTGAAGTGTTTGTATTGTACATTGCTGGAATTTAACAGGCTTTTGTGGAGTGTGAAACAGAATATAAACTAGAGGAGATAGGTTGAGGTCCTCTTAGTCTTGTTAGTCTTCGACAAGCTCTTAGTGCTCTGAGTCTTCGACAAGCTGAGGGCTCCATACAAAATGCTTTTACGTTTTGCATAAAAATTTAAGTTACATAAGTAGAAACAGTTTGCTTTAAGTTGCAATGAGTATGCGATTGGAAAATGGAGTAGATGTCAGTGTTTGGTCGATGTGGTATTTACCAACAATTAATGGTATCAGTAGAAGAGTCTGAAGAGTTTGGATGCACTATCTATTTGGTAGACGAGGTGAATTCGTGGTACTATGGTTACAGCTTGCAGTCGAGGTTATCGCAGTCCAGATTTGGGTGTTCATGAATGCCGCAGTCTTTGATGGTTTGATAGCAGATCCGTGTGCAGTTATAATATCCAGGTAACTGATATTTTTCCAATTGTATATGTGTATAACTGCTGCTTAATAACTTAGTGCATCAAGGTGTATAAATTTTATGTATAAAAAGGACAAAAGTTTCTAATTGAACAATTTAAGTTGAATTAGGTTCATTGTATTTTATGTGGGAATTTATGAGTGATGCATGGCATCTGTAATATTTAATTTATGTACAAGGTAAGAGGGTTTTTTTTTAAATTATTGATGTGCAGAAATTAGCACGAAAGATGAGGTTTTACTATGAGCTCGTATTAAACCAGAGTTAAAGTCAGAAACATGGTAAAGTTCTATTGCTTTTTCTTTTATTTTATTAACTGGAAACATTTATTTAAGGTAACGATACATATCGAAACGTATTGTCAAGGGAATAATTTGGAGGGATGTATATAGCTTTTATCAGAGATTTGAAAGAGTAAATTAATTAAGGCTTGTTTTGAATATATTATCTGGTATAAATGTCGAATTTTAAATGTGTATATAATATGTTAATAATGTGTGATGGAGTCTAATTTTTATATTGGCGTGTATCTTATCTCTGGTATGTTAATAAAGGTAGACTATGTACTGTTGCAGCAGTTTTGTTTTTGAGTAGTTAGTTTTATTTTCAGGAAGCAGCTGAGCAGCTGTAGCAAAGTTTTGTTTTAGGATCCTGAGCTCGCAGAAATTATATGAAGCCCAAGTCATGGGGATTTTTAAGTTTATTAGCAGTCGTTGCAGCCCAGTGATCGCAGCAATAATATGGCGACCCAAACGTAAGGCTCGAATTCTGATAACCAGGAGATTAAGGGTTGATTGTGTTGATATTTTTTTGTTTGTTGTGTATATGTGAGTTTGGGGTTTTGAACGTATGTTGAGAAAAGAGTGGTTGAGGAGTCAAGGAGTTGAGATCGGAAGTAGTGATAGTGCTTTGTTTGATAAACCGGAACAGGAATGGAAGCAGAGGCAGGAAGTGGTAGGGATCAGTCGAAGACGGAATTGAGAGACCAAGGGAACGAACTGATTATGAGAATGTTAAAGGAAATGCGACAAGATAGGGAAAAGTCGAACCGGAAGTTTGAAGAGATTACAGAAACGTTGAGTGAAAAATAGATAAGTCAACGAAGGAATTTAGTGATTTCAGAAATAGTTTGAATGCAAAAATGGAGGAAGTTGAAATGCGTGTAGATCGGAATGAAAGGGATATAGTTGGGATTAGACAAGACATAGGACAGCTGAAAACGGAAGTGAGAGTTAACGTGAGGAAGACATTAATACTAAATTACAGAAGTAAGTGATTCATGCAAGGACCAGTTAGGTAGATTTGAAAGGGAAAGGAGTCGAATCAAACAAAATGTGACCGCTTTAACGGTGGATGGACCGAGGTTTTATATAAATAATTTATCATTAGATCAGCACATGAAATTTTTTGGGGACAATCGGGCAAACCCGCAAATTTTTATTAATAGTGTTAGGACATTGGTGCATAACCTATATAATGAGCAGGCAAAATTAAATATAGTAAAGGCCTTACTAAAGGATAATGCAGAAGCATGGTACAACCTTGTGGGACAAGACATAGTCATATTTCGTTTTTGAAGCGTAATTTTTGAAACATTATTGTGGAGATCATAAACAAGACCAAGTGAGTGATGATTTGATTACGGGGAAATACAAGGAGGAATTTGCAGCATCCCGTGAGCAATATACGATTCGAACGTTTAGTATAGCAAAACAATTAAGTCCGCCGTTAACAGATAGGCAAATCATTAAATACTTATCAAGGCATCTTGAGGTAGAGGTTAGACAGCACGTGGCACTTCAAAACATTACAGAACGAGAGACAGTTTTAGAGTATTTATACAGAGATACGGTGATGTAAGTACTGGGAGGCAAAGGGAATTCAGAGATACAAATGTGAATGAGGTGAGATTTGAAAATAGGGGAGATAATTTTTGCAATAGACGGGGACAAATTTTAACAGACCACAATTTGGAAATAACGGGGGTCTAGGAGAAATTATTATCGGAGTAGCAGCGGCACACGAAATACAACTCAGGTGCCAAGTGTGTGTGCTGATAACGTGGCTTATTTTAATAATCAAAGGTTTGTGGATCATTGGGAGCAACAGGATATTAAGATAGTGTTTTGCAGCATCCGACATACGCAAGTAAATCCGGCTGAATGGTACATACAGGAAATGGTAAAATTTTTATATTTAGCATCGCATAGGAACCATAGGTTGTGGGAGGACAATTTGTCTAAGGTCGAGTCTTGTATCAACGAAACGCCCAGTACCATGACTGAAACTAGCCCCATTATGTTCATAAAGCAAACTTACCTTGAAAGGCCTTGGCAGACTGTACCTAAGGATGATGAGTTTCAGCAACTATTGGTTGAGTTGAGAGAGAAGCTGAGGGTGCGTGCTGAAAGATCTATAAGGAAGATGACTGCGCGAATTAGAAAGAGAGTGAGATTCAAAGTTGGGACTTAGTAGTAGTTAAGAGCGGTAAAAGGGAGCAGATGATGTGTGCAAAACTGCATTTACCCTATGATAGTCCTTTCAAAATTAGTAATGTGATAGGAGAATTCATGTTTATACTACGAGATGTTGATACACAGTTGGTGCGTGGAAAGTTTCACATCAGTTTATTGTTTCCGTATAAACAACAAATTAGGGAATAAGGAAATATAGAGAATATTTGTATTTAAGTAAATATGGGTGTAAATAATAGTTATAAGCAAAATAATGGTAAACAGTAGATAGTTGTAGGAAGAATAGATGTAAATAGTAGTTGCGAATAATAAAAATAATTGAACCTAATGACTAACAGTAAATATAGGTGTAAATAAAAATATAGATATCGAGTTAGGGAGTATGTAAATAGAAGTATATTTGAATTCAAAGAGAAAATTAAAATTAGTTTTTATTTGTATTCAAATAAGGGGTGGTATTTACCAACAATTAATGGTATCAGTAGCAGAGTCTGTAGATTAAACCAGAGTTGAAGTCAGAAACGTGATAAAGCTCTATTGCTTTTTCTTTTATTTTATTAACTGAAAATATTTATTTAAGGTAATGATAGATATCGAAACGTAATGTGTGAAGGAGTATAATTTTTATATTGGCGTGTATCTTATGCCTAATATGTTAATAAAGGTAGACTATGTACCGTTTCAGTGTTTTTGTTTTTGAGTGTTAGCTTTATTTTCAGGAAGCAGCTGAGCAGCCGTAGCAAAGTTTTGTTTTAGGATCCTGAGCTCGTAGCAATTATATGAATCCCAAGTCATGGGGCTTTTTAAGTTTATTAGCAGTCGTTGCAGCCCAGAGATTGCATATATATATTACTCATATTTAGACCAGGGTAGAAAATTAAATAATCAAATCAAATAATTTTAATTACCGTGTATAAGGAATTTCATTAAATAATACGCTTTATTAAAACCTTGAAGCATAAATAAACTCGGTCGTTTCAGTAAAAATAAGAAATTTAAATTATCTATAAGACGCTTTACATCAAAAGAAGCAGTATTGAAAAGCGCAGTGGATAATTTAATTATTCCTAAACAAATGGAAATTACGTGCAAAGTTTATATTAATTAACCCTATTTTAAGTAACCGGTAGTAAAACAAAGTGTACATATAATAATTAATATTTAAGTTGTATTCGCTAAAAATGAAAGGATAGAAATCAATTTAATTGGAGTTAATTAAACCGTTAATAACATAATACCTATAGAAGCTAGAAACCCAATAATAGTCAAATCGTAGGAAGGTTATTTAAAATGTTACGTTTGAACACCCCTGCGTGTTTTTAAAAGGCAATTTCAAGTTAATTTGTTTGGATAAACATGTTGATTCTAAGGATATTGGAAACGATCAGATGCTTTAGCAGGAAATACAGAACACCTGCGTATTTTTAAAAAGCGCATTCTGCGTAAATTTGGCAAATAATTAATGTTTCAAAGAATCTTGGAGAAACCGGGACTTAGTATTCACGAGAATGTGCGATACGGGTTTATTAAACCCAGATAACAGTCCGCGTGGACTAAAATATAATCGATAATAAAGAATCTAAATTTGCACCAATACGAACAGGTTAGAAAAGGAAAGGAAAATGCGTCAAGCAAAGACACATATTGTAAAAGGGCGGGATTTAAGCAACGTCAAGGGGTTGCGATTGGTTAAAATAGGATGCATATATCAGAGGTAGAACAACAATTTCTGTATAAAAGTAATTAGTTTTTCTCGGACAACTTTGCGGGCCGTGTTGAAATTTTCTGAGATCTCAATGGGGTGAGGACTAAATTCATAAAATCGACGTGCAGGCTACAGACTGGGAACGTAGAATGAGGAATTCGTTGGAATTACCCGTTTTAGGGAACAAAGCGACGTGTCGGCTATTCGCTATATATACAGGCGGGAATATGTGTTTCTCTCTTAGACTCTTAGACTTTCGACGATTCGATGCGTTAAAAGCTCGTGCATCCGCGACTTGATATTAAACAGTGCATTTTAGTTTGATTAAATAATTTAAAGGGTGCTAGTATATTTTAGTGACTCAAAATAGTTGGTTATTTTACGTGCTAACATGAATGTACTTCAGTGCACTTAGATACAAGGTAATAAAAGTTTATTATCACGGTACCCATTAGTAAAATTTACAACGACAAATGTATACCCAAAAGTAGGCAGTTTTGGCGTATATTGGTAATATTGGTAAAGGAAGTATGAATTTCTTTGCTATTTTGCGGGGTGTTAATGACTAAATGGTTCGTAAATGTGTCTGCATCCACTGAACCAGAGGCAGATATACACAGATGAGTTCGGAAAAGCCTAGAAACAACTTTAAATTAATGGTGATGGAGAACATTTTTAAAGCGTTGACAACATGAAGCTGTAAATAGAATCCGGTTGGAATGGTGTGATTTACAAAGGGACGATTACACTGAAGCTACGAGGACAATAACCTTCAGGTAAATTGTACTATTTTGTTTGACATTTTTGTGTGTATTGAATGACTTTATAATTGATTTACTTTAAATGGACATTAGTGGAATTTTTCTAACCATAAAATTTAATTTTAAGATGAAATTTGCTTGTTTAAGTAAAAGGGTATTTTGTTTTGATGTTCGGGAATAGGATGAAACTTTGGGTAGGTCTTTGAGCTCAATTAGACAAACCTGGTTAATTAACGTAAAGGGTGGTAGATGCTCCTTTATACTCAGACTCGGTCTGCTTATATTGTTATATTAATTAGTAGGCATCCAACAAGGACTTTAATTTTGGATGCACAGTAAAATGATAATAAAATTAATCCGAAATTCTTTTAAAACTGAATTTTATGTTCAAATTTAATTTGAAAATTTAATGTATTCTGAATATTGATGTAAATAGAGTTAACGTTGATGTTTGTGGTAGGAATGTGTTGTTTAATTTTTATGATTGAGAATGGAAGTTATCTAGAAGAGCAGCCGAGGCGATTAACAGAAGGAATCAACGGACCAGGTAATTCAAGAGGTTTCACAGCATTCTTGACCCCCAAACTGTGGGGCTCGAATGTTTTTTTTTAAAGGGCCAGTACCTGCAAAGATGAGAGGTTACACAGCATTCTATATATATATATATATATATATATATAGCTGTGGTACCTCCAAAATTCGGGTCCGTTGACTTTCTTCTGTTAATCGCCTCTTTACTCTTTCCGCCTCGGCTGCTCACCTAGTTAAAACTTTCATCCTCATTCATAAAAAAAACAAACACATTCCTACCACAAACATCAATGTTAACTCTATTTACATCAATATTCATAATACATTAAAATTTCAAAATTAAATTGTAGCATAAATTTCAGTATCATCAAATTTCAAGATTAAATTTGTCATCATTTTAATTTGCATCCAGAATTAAAGACCTTGTAGGATGCCTACTAATTAATTTAACAATATTTGCAGACCTGAGTCTGAGTACAAAGGGAGCATCTCCCACCCCTTTAAGTTAATTAAACAGGTTAGTCTAATTGAGCTCAAAGACAGACCTAAATTTTCATCATAATCAAGAACATAAACTGCTAAATACTCCTTTCTACTTAAACAAGAAAATTTCACCTTAAAATTAAAAATTTGTTGTTTGTACAAATTCACTACTGTCCATTTTTTAGCAAACAAATTATAAAGTTATTTAACACACACCAAAACATCAAAAATCGAACAACAAAGCATAAGTTACCTGAAGGTTAATGCACTCGTGGCTCCAATGTACATCGTCCTTTGTTAATCACACCATTCCAACTGGGTTATGTTTACGGCTTCTGATTCTGAACGCTTTTAAAATTTTCTACACCACCATTCATCTAAAGTTGTTTCAGGGCTTCTCAGGGACTCATCTAAGTATATCAAAATCTTGTTTTGTGGATCCAATTACGATTACGAATAACATTTAATTATTAACACCCCCGAAAAATAGCAAAGAAATTCATACTTCTTTCACGCTATACCCCAAAACTGCCTACTTTTGTTTATTCATTTATCGTTACAAATTTGGATAATTGGTACAGTAATACTCGCAAATATAACTAGACTTTATTACCGTGTATCTTCTTTTCTAAGTGCACTAATGCATAATAACTTGTATCGTAGCACGTAAAGAGCAAACTGTTTTAAAGTATTCAATAATCACCAAAATATAAGAGCAAACTGTTTAAAGTATTGAATCAAAATCGAAATCTAAGAGAGCGAAACTGTTTAAAGTCCGGGTTTATATAATCGCTCGCCTGTATGTCGGTTTTGTCCCGCGACGGCCAGTTTTCAGAATTTCGCATACTATGTTCCCTTTTCGACAGTCCGGTACGCGGTTCTATTAAATTTGCACACGCGCCAGTTGAAAATCTAAGAAATTTTCACACGGCTCGCAAACACGTCCGAGAATACTAATTAATTTTGTATAGAAATCGTTACGTTTATACCTCTCATATCTGCATCTTATTACAACCAATCGTATCCTCGTGACGTTGCTCAAATCACGCTTTTTATTATCTGTGTCTCTGCCTTGCGTATTTCATCTGTCTTTTTCTAACTTGGTCCTAGTGGTGCAAATCGATACTCTTTACTATCGGTTATTTCAGTCCACGTGGATTCGTAAGTAAAATAACCCCGTATCTAGCCTTCCCGGTAAAACATCCGACCGTTTCCAATATACCTAGAAGCTGCATGTTTATCCAAACAAATTAATTAGAACTTTGATATTTAAAAATACGCAGGTGTTCAATCGTAATACTTTAAATAACACTTCTACGATTTAAAAATTATTGGGTTTTTAAAAGCTTTTGTGCATATTATACCTTAATAATCGTTCAATTAACTCCAATTAAAATAATAATGAATGGCATTGACTTCTACCCTTTAATTTTTAGTGAATACAAATTAAATATTAATTATTATTTGTACATTTTGTTTAATACTCGTTACTTAAAAATTGAATTACTTAATATAAATTTGGCACGTAATTTCTATTTGTTTCTTTACTTGGAATAATTAAATTACATACAAGTTGAGCATTTTAATTCTGCTTCTTTTTATAGGAAGCGTCTAGTGAATAATTTAAATCCCTTATTTTTAATGAAACGAATAAATTTTTATGCTTCACGGTTTTAATAACGCGTATTATCTAATAAAATTCCTTATACACGGTGATTAAAATTATTTGATGTAATTAATTAATTTTCTACCCTGGTCTAAATTTGAGTATTTTCCCCCTATTTGAATACAAATAATCCCACTTATTTGAATGCAAATAAAAAACATTTAGACTACCAAAAAAATTTACAAAAAAAATTGCCTATCTCACTCTACCCTTATCTTTCTAACTTACCTAACTTATATCCAATCCTAAAAATTTTTACACCTATCCTATATCCCTATTCTATTCCTAACTCTCACCTAATTTTATAAACTGAAATTATCCCTAACTTCATCCTCCTTATCCATCTAATCCTATATACATCCTATATACCTGTCCTATTCCTAAATTCTAATTAATCTTCACTATACTCACTTCCCCCTACCTAATCCTATATACCTATCCTATTCTTATTCTATTCCTAACTCTCCACTAATCTTATAAGAAATATCTACACTTAACCTATCTTATTTTCTTCCTACATTTAATTTTTATTCTTATCCTATATACCTATTTCTAACTATTTCCCATATTTACCCTATACCTAGCTTTATTTTCTATAAACACTTACTTCTACTCTTCTATATACACCTATTATATCCCTATATTTTAATCATTCAATTTAAATCTGACTCTTTTCTTGATCCTCCAAGTCTTTCTTCTCACCATCCTAATACTCTTCATCCCTATTTCTCCCCCTTCTATATCTATACTTATCATCCCTATTATCTCACATAAAATAAACTCATCATCCCTATTATCCTGACTCTTAAATATTGCTTCTTCTTCAGTCCCTACACTTGTCTGTTTTTCATTTATTATTATTTCCTTTTCTGCCGACAAACCAAACGATACTACCTTAAAATTAAAGATTTTTCCCTCTACGGAAAATCCTGTGTACCTTCTAGAATCCTTGTGTAATGGAATCAGCCAGAATGAATTCCTTAAATCTAATTTACTACAAACAAACTTGCCACTTAACCTCGTCAAAAGTGTATCCATGGATGGTGGACAATGGAATTGCGGTTAGGTCCGTTGATTAATTTTTCGTGCATCTTTATTTAATTCTGCCTTCACCTGCTCCCGATATGCTGCTCTTGCTTCTACCTCCACTAATTCTGCATGTTTTTGTAATAAAGCTTGAACCTCTACTATCCTATCCTCTGGACATCTTATTGTGTTGATCTGTTTAACTCCATCATCCTCTACCTCTACTACATTAATACTCAACCCCGTGTCATCCTCTGTGACTTCATAACTGCCCTTCCATGGCACTACCCTATCCTTAATCCTTACTACCTTCCTTTCCATATCTATCAAAACCCCTAACTGCATCATACAGTCAACACCTAAAATGCTCTGAAACTTCAGTTCAGGTACAATTACAAACTCCTGTTCACAGCTTAAACCTCCTATATTTATCCTAAGCACCACAACACTATTCACTACAGCAAACTTCTTTTTATTTGGAGCTACTAAATGGCTACGCTTTATAGGCATAATTCTATCACAAACCTTATCCCTAATTTTGCTGACGAATTCCTCCGATATTAAACTCGCCTCTGTCCCTGTATCAAGTAATACCTCTACATTATTCTCAAAAATTCCTATATTAATAATTGGCAAACATAATTTTTCTACAGTTTCTGGCTCTATTTCCTCCTAAATTTTGAAAAATTCACGTGGATGTTCATACACATTTACACCAAAATCTAGTGGTCTGTCTCGTTCTAAAACTCCTGTCTCGTCCTGTTTTCCGTGCTTGGTCCTGGTTGTCCTTCTACAACCTGTGCGTATGTCCTCCTCGTATTACTATCCGCGTCCCTGTCTATATTCGGCGTGCTCGTCACAGTCCTCTTTACTTCCGGTAAACTATTCTGTCTCGTGTAACTAGGTCTTGGCGTCGGTCCCCTAGTCGCACTATTGCTCCTGTATTCCTGTCTTCGTCGTTCCCAATTCGGTCGAAAATTTCTGTTATAGTCAGGCCGTCTCGCAAAATTCTGTGTCCTGTTGTCAAACCTAACCGTGTTAATGTTCCGTTCCCGTATCTCTCTTGTCCGTCCTACACATACATCGTCATCGCTGTAAATACTCTAAAAATGTCTCCCGTTCTGTGATGTTTTGTAAGGCCACGTGTTGTCTGATTTCCAGTTCAAAATGTCGTGATAGGTACTTGATAATTTGTCTGTCCGTCAATGGTGGATTAAGTTGTTTGGCCACACTGTATTTTCGAATGGCATATTGCTCCCTAGAACCTGCAAACTCTCCCTTAAATTTTCCTGTAATCAAGTCGTCCCTAATCTGATCCTGTTTGTGATCACTCCAGTAATGTTGTAAAAATTTGTTTTCAAAGTCCTGATACGTCTCTATGTCCTGTCCTACTAAATTGTACCATGCTTCCGCATTGTCCTTCAATAAAGCCTTTATCGTATTCAGTTTAGTCTGTTCGTCAAATAAGTTTCCCACTAGATTTCTTACACTATTAATAAAAATTTGTGGATTTACCCTGTTATCTCCATAAAATTTCATGTGTTGGTCCAATGATACGCCACCTGTATAAAATCTGGGACCGTCCCCCGTTAAATTTGACATGTTGTATTTGATACTACTAACTTCGCGTTCTACCCTGCCTAACTGATCCCTACATGAGTCCGTTACTTCTGTCATTTTTATATTTATTTCTTCTTCACAAAAAATGCGTACTTCGGACCTTAAATGTCCCATTTCCTGTCGAAGACCTGTAATATCACGCTCATTTTTATCAACCCTACTTTCTACTTCCCCCATTTTCACGGTAAGACTATTTTTAAACTCTGTAAATTCTTTAGTAGATTGCTCAATTTTCCCGCTTATCTGCTCTAATTTTCGGTTGGACTCCTCCCTCGCTCTATTAGATTCATCGCTTAGCTGTTCTAATTTTCTATTGGACTCCTCCCTAGCTAATCGCATTTCCTCTAACATTCTCATCATTAACTCATTTCCTTGATCCCCTGATTCCGTCCTCGACTGATCTCTGCTGCCTCCAGTTTCTTCCATTTTCGAATTTTTTTTACACAATGCACTATCGTCACTTCCAATTTCCACTCCTTGACTCCTTAACCACTCCTTTCTCTGCATACGTTCTAATCACTCACACACAATCTAAAACACTCTTAAATTTATACACAAACAGAAACTCTCTCTCTCTCTCAGATCGCCAGTTTCCTGGAATAAAATCACAGAAATTTTATTTGGAACTCAAGCCCCACGTTGGGCGCCAAAATTATGCTGTGGTACCTCCAAAATTCGGGTCCGTTGACTTTCTTCTGTTAATCGCCTCTTTACTCTTTCCGCCTCGGCTGCTCACCTAGTTAAAACTTTCATCCTCATTCATAAAAAAAAACAAACACATTCCTACCACAAACATCAACGTTAACTCCAATTTACATCAATATTCATAATACATTAAAATTTCAAAATTAAATTGTAGCATAAATTTCAGTATTATCAAATTTCAAGATTAAATTTGTCATCATTTTAATTTGCATCCAGAATTAAAGTCCTTGTAGGATGCCTACTAATTAATTTAACAATATTTGCAGACCTGAGTCTGAGTACAAAGGGAGCATCTCCCACCCCTTTACGTTAATTAAACAGGTTAGTCTAATTGAGCTCAAAGACAGACCCAAATTTTCATCATAATCAAGAACATAAACTGCTAAATACTCCTTTCTACTTAAACAAGAAAATTTCACCTTAAAATTAAAAATTTGTTGTTTGTATAAATTCACTACTGTCCATTTTTTAGCAAACAAATTATAAAGTTATTTAACACACACCAAAACATCAAAAATCGAACAACAAAGCATAAGTTACCTGAAGGTTAATGCACTCGTGGCTCCAATGTACATCGTCCTTTGTTAATCACACCATTCCAACTGGGTTATGTTTACGGCTTCTGATTCTGAACGCTTTAAAAATTTTCTACACCACCATTCATCTAAAGTTGTTTCAGGGCTTCTCAGGGACTAATCTAAGTATATCAAAATCTTGTTTTGTGGATCCAATCACGATTACGAATAACATTTAATTATTAACACCCCCGAAAAATAGCAAAGAAATTCATACTTCTTTCACGCTATACCCCAAAACTGACTACTTTTGTTTATTCATTTATCGTTACAAATTTGGATAATTGGTACAGTAATACTCGCAAATATAACTAGACTTTATTACCTTGTATCTTCTTTTCTAAGTGCACTAATGCATAATAACTTGTATCGTAGCACGTAAAGAGCAAACTGTTTTAAAGTATTCAATAATCACCAAAATATAAGAGCAAACTGTTTAAAGTATTGAATCAAAATCGAAATCTAGAGAGCGAAACTGTTTAAAGTCCGGGTTTATATAATCGCTCGCCTGTATGTCGGTTTTGTCCCGCGACGGCCAGTTTTCAGAATTTCTCATACTATGTTCCCTTTTCGACAGTCCGGCACGCGGTTCTATTAAATTTGCACACGCGCCAGTTGAAAATCTAAGAAATTTTCACACGGCTCGCAAACACGTCCGAGAATACTAATTAATTTTGTATAGAAATCGTTAAGTTTATACCTCTCATATCTGCATCTTATTACAACCAATCGTATCCTCGTGACGTTGCTCAAATCACGCCTTTTATTATCTGTGTCTCTGCCTTGCGTATTTCATCTGTCTTTTTCTAACTTGGTCCTAGTGGTGCAAATCGATACTCTTTACTATCGGTTATTTCAGTCCACGTGGATTCGTAAGTAAAATAACCCCGTATCTAGCCTTCCCGGTAAAACATCCGACCGTTTCCAATATACCTAGAAGCTGCATGTTTATCCAAACAAATTAATTAGAACTTTGATATTTAAAAATACGCAGGTGTTCAATCGTAATACTTTAAATAACACTTCTACGATTTGAATATTATTGGGTTTTTAAAAGCTTTTGTGCATATTATACCTTAATAATCGTTCAATTAACTCCAATTAAAATAATAATGAATGGCATTGACTTCTACCCTTTAATTTTTAGTGAATACAAATTAAATATTAATTATTATTTGTACATTTTGTTTAATACTCGTTACTTAAAAATTGAATTACTTAATATAAATTTTGCACGTAATTTCTATTTGTTTCTTTACTTGGAATAATTAAATTACATACAAGTTGAGCATTTTAATTCTGCTTCTTTTTATAGGAAGCGTCTAGTGAATAATTTAAATCCCTTATTTTTAATGAAACAAATAAATTTTTATGCTTCACGGTTTTAATAACGCGTATTATCTAATAAAATTCCTCATACACGGTGATTAAAATTATTTGATGTAATTAATTAATTTTCTACCCTGGTCTAAATTTGAGTAATATATATATATATATATATATATATATATATATATATATATTAATAGAGAAGAATAATCCACATTTTGAATGCAAATGAATGCTTAATATATATTAGTTATTAAGATGAAATGAAAACCCAACTTTGTATTTAAAGTTGAATTACCATTTCAAATCGAACTAGTAATTGAAAACCACTAAAAGAACGGCTACAGCAGGACTGTATATATATATATATATATATATATATACTCAATTGGTTAGAGCGCTGATCCGGAAAATCAGAGGTTGCAAGTTCAAGTCCTGCTGTGGCCGTTCTTTAGTGGTTTTCAATTACTGTTAGATTTGAAATGGTAATTCAACTTTAAATACAAAGTTGGGTTTTCATTTCATCTTAATAACTATTAATATATATTAACATTCATTTGCATTCCAAATGTGGATTATTCTTCTATTAATAATAATATAATTACATGTTTGTATTATTCCGAACGTTGCAAAAATGGGATGATCAAGTTATTAGTACATGAATTATGTATATACCTAGATTCAATTTCCTTAAATGCAAGACGTAATTGAAAATCGTTAACAAGAGCCAAGCTGCAGTAGTATTAAGTATAACATCATCTAAACAATTAGGCTAGATAGCTCAATTGGTTAGAGCGCTGATCCAGAAAATCAGAGGTTGCAGGTTCAAGTCCTGCTGTAGCCGTTCTTTTAGTGGTTTTCAATTACTAGTTCGATTTGAAATGGTAATTCAACTTTAAATACAAAGTTGGGTTTTCATTTCATCTTAATAACTATATATACATATATATATATATATATATATATATATATATATATATATATCTAGACTTTACGACCTACAAGTTTAATAATTATGCAGATATTTGTGGGTTATAGGTCTCTAATTTAAAAAAGAAAACATATAAATCGCGAAACAAAACTTAATATCTATAAAAGATCTGTTCTCCAAAGTAAAAGATAAAACGTCCAGTTTAAATCAGCGCAATAGTATATATAAAATAAACTGTTTGAATTGTGATGTATGCTATACAGGTCAAACCTCTCAGAATTTAAAACATTGGGTAACGCAACGTAAGAGCGATATCAAAAGAAAACCACAAGCATGTGCCCTATCTACACATGCTTTAACAAACGATCATGTTATGGATTTCAAAGATGCCAAAATATTGGAAACTGAAAAGGTAACAACTAAACGAATTTTTAAAGAAATGTGCCATATATACAACTGTCCCAATAGTATGAACAAGAAAACAGATATTTGCAACATAAGTTCCATATACACGTATTTGTTAAACTTTACTAATACAAATAATAAAATTAAATAAAATTTTTTTAAAAACACCTCTATAACCTTAGGTCCTAATGAGTGCACATAACACGTACATTGCACATACATACGGACACCCATACTTCTATACACACACTCGCACCCTCAGACACAACTACACATACACATTCGGTTACACACACATGCATAGTCAATACTTCGATATTAATACATACACCTGCAGACCTGTTATCATCATTAGCATTTACCGTCCATAATCACATACAATGAAAAATATTTTTAATATAAATGTAGTTCAACCTTATTTTGGCATACATGTTCTGTAAAGACGTTTAATTTTATATTAATTTTATATATGTATTTGCCAGTCAGTGTTCGGTTCAGAAATTTTAAAATGTTTTATTATACACATGCCAATTAATTTTAATCTCAAATATTGTAAGTATGCATTTGTTTTAAGATATGTGTTTGTACAACGTGTATTTTCTAGAAATCTGCGATCAAGAGTAAAAATAAACTCGAAAATTCAGATGGTATGAAAAAAGTATACTTTTATTAGAGACCTATAACCCACACACACATATATATATATATATATATATATATATATACATATATGTATGTATATAATTATGTATATAATTATTTATCGAGATTTAAATAAAATCAAATTACTTTGAACGTATTCTTCAAATTTGTAGTAAATGGTAATTTCTTTTCCTTGCAATAATAAGTTTCACATAATTACATAAAAGAGTCTAAGAATAAATAAATAAATATGTCTAGTAACTGCAAAATATTTGAGCTTTTCATTCAAATTACTGCTGTAAGTTTCCGAGCTTTTCACATCATTATGAATTCTTTCATAAGGTTACACAAATATTTGCTAAGCCGTAGTGAATACAAATAGCTGAAGGTAACGCATACTGAATCATAACCACATGGCTTTAAAATCTTACTTGTTTTGGATATTTAAAATTTAATTCCTGCCTATGGCAACAATTTGTCATTGAGAAGTGTTCATTGTACTGAGTGTTTGTGGCATGTTTATGTTAGATAGAGATCATATACTCAGTAGTTGGTGTACCATAGTTGTAGATAAACAAAAGTAACAACTAATTATTATAACATCAATACACCTACCTTCATGGATATCCACTTCTAGAGTTTTTATTAAATGTGGAGATTTTTCAGCAATAGTTTCTATATCAACTCCTCCAACTGGTGATGCAATTATTACAGGACCATTTCTTTGACGATCCATAATAATACAAAAGTATGTCTCCCGTTTAATATTTATGCTATTAGCAACCATTACATGTTTTACTTGTATTCCTTCCTTCGGTGTTTGTTTAGTAATCAGTTTGTGGCCTAACATTTTGTTGACTATACCTTGTATATCACTACGACTTATTCAAACTATGCTAAAAGATTATCATTTGTTTATTCAACTTACTTTTTTGTAATGTGAACGCCTCCCTTAAAACCATTATCAAAGTGCCCTTTTCCTCTACCTCCAGCCAGTATTTGAGCTTTTATAACATATTCATTGGCTCCTACAATCAATATATAGATGTAATTAATTAAACAAATTACTAGATTGCTGATTATTTATAAAGTTAATATACCTATAAAATGTTAAGTTGATTCTCCTACAGTGGAAAAATAAACACATACTGTGATATCAAAAGACTAATGTTAAAAGCACACTTACTGTAACCTAATATATTTGTAAGGTAATATACCATATAAATTTTGAAATATAAAAAAGGTTTTAAATTTTCAATGTCTTGCATTAATCACAAGTGAATTATAAGATCATTTTGGTAACTAATTCAGTGACTCTTTTCATAGGATATTAGTTCAAGTCCATATTTTATTATGTATACATTATACTGATATATAAACCAGTTTCTGTTTTGCATAACTATGTGACAGCTTGTTTTTGTAAGCCATTCTGTCACCAATTTCAAAGGACCAGTTTAAAATGTTAATGGGCATTTAACTTTTAAATTTCAAGATTTTTGTATTACTTAAGGCAAGTAATGGTTCTTAGATACATTCTGCAGGTGTTGTTGAATGGTTTTTAGGCATGCTCGTATTCAGATTGTGTCTTTGTACATAAATACGGCTTTTAAAGTTAAAGAAAACTTTATGAAATACTATTTTAAATCTTCAGTCGTTTATTATTTCATTATTTGTTCACATTCAAAATTTATCTTTCATGTACAAATGGTCATAGGTATCAGTTCTACAGCTGGTTAAGCTTGTACTACTTGTCAAGTTAATTCCGTGCAGTAAGCAACCAGACATATCTTTGCTTTACCAGAGCAATAATTCCATAATAGGTTCAATCATTTTAAACCTTCGAAAAATTACTTATTTTAAGTATTCATTACATATCTTGTTATTTTATGGATATACGCTTGTTCTATTTTTCAAAATTGTGTACTCTTTGCTTTTTATAATTGATTATTATTACCAAAACTGATCAGCTTCCGGACGTTATTTTTCAAGATAAAGTTTGATTAATAATTGCAGTGGATGGTTGTTTTCAAGTTTTTGCTTTTCTTGAATTGCAGTCCTTGACACAAAAATTGCAGAAAACCACCAACAAAAATTCTTCTTTTAATTGTAGTCTGCCAACAGTACAGATTAGCTCTTTAACTACAATCTTCAACAAATAAAGTTGTCTTCCAACGGTGTGTAGAAAACAACCAGGGATGGTTCCCTATTTTTTCATTGCAGTCTCCTAGAATAAAGTAACAGGATACTAATTGCAATTTTCTAGGAGTGAAGGATGTGTTATGGGCTCCAAGGACATAATATAAATTTTTCTAGTAATGAATGTTCTTTTGGCAGTGTTTCGGAATTAGTCAAAAGAGATCCTAAATATGCAAATTTTATTAGTTTAATTGTGGTGTGTATATATAAATGTAGCCTATTGTCTTGCAATGAACAGAGGATTCCTTATTTTGAACCAATATCCTGCATCCTTTAGAAGTACATATTTGTGGCATTAGATAATAATTAAACTAGTCCACTATGGCAAAATGTAATTTGATGTCTAACCTCATTCTAGAGATGAGAATTAATCATATTTATGATTTTGCAATTTTATTATCGTAATTAAATTGAAATTGCATTGTATTATTTTGAAACAGTGCTATAAAATTTGTTTATTCAAGTTGTAGTGTGTAGGAGAATTCATTAGTTGTGTTTAACTGATAGGATTACAAAATTATTATTTATTTATTTTGATAGACCATTTATGCAAATGAACTGTAGATAAATATTTTGAAATATTTATATTGTTGGTTAGTGCAATCATGACCTATGAACCCATTGTCAATCTCGTAATTTTGTAAGCTCGATTGTGAAAAGTAATAATAAGTCGTAAGTAACAATAAACAGATAAGTGCAATAAACTTGGTTTCTCTGATCTTACCATTGTTATGTGAGACTGCACAAAGATATAAAGTAATAAATTTTAAAATGTTTAATAGCATAAGTTGATTAAAATCCTAACTTCTGATTTCATGTTTGATAACGAATTTCACATGAAAACTAATAAGAAAATGCAAACAGTTTTAGAAACAAACCAATTTGTTTTTCTAGCAAGTCTTGTCTGTCCCTACATATGGTGTTTAAATTTACGTGTACACTATTGTTAACTTTATTATTATTAAAGCAACAATGTCAGATAAATGTATTTCACCTTCTGAATTAGAATGGTGAAAACAAAGATAATTAATTCTAATTCATTTACTCAGAAATTTTTTAAACCAAACACTGAATATTGTTATATCAAATGATTAGAAATATCACTATGTACAAAAAAGCTCCTATGCACAGTAACCCCAATGGCCGGCATAAATAAATATTAATCAGCAGAGTGCAAGCGGAAATAAATCAAGGTAGTGGAATTGAACCTGGATTTATGCAAATTAATTTCCACTCTTGGCATAGCTTCCTTTAAAAGCTTAGTTTAAAATAGTCAAATTTGAATGAAAAATAAAGTATGTCAGATTATCAACACTACAGGAAGATATCTATGGGACACAAATAAATCTAGGAAGAATTAATTTATTATAAGATAAACAACTTAAACATATCCATATGATAAAGGGTCATGTAAAAGATCATTTAGCACAATTCCATGGACATGCAACACTCCCAACCTGGGCAAAATAAAGAGATTTTTGTAAATACTCATGTCCAGAGTAAGGTAATTGTATAAACACTCAGTACCTGGAGAACACTATGTATTATACTATGAATGCATTATGTAACTTAATTGTATCTGTAAATATAAAATAAATTAAAATTCGGGTTTGAAAATGAACCTCACCCATAAATTTGCTATCAGAAAAGTACTCGATTATAAAAGATTTATTCAAAACGCCTTCTAAAAGAACTACAGTTTGCAGGCGTTAAATTTCATTCCATTTTTATTAAAAAGCATCTGAAAGTAGTGTAAAACATGCAGTCGTGTTTTTGGAGAGGAGCGAGTATTTTTAATTGAAAAACATATTTCATTAAGAGTACTGAACAATACGATTTTTCGAGAAAAATCTAGGTTGTCTACATAATAGCAGGTAATAAATTCAAACGTTCATTCAACAATTAACCACAACTAATAAATCAAGTAATAAATCACGATAACCGTCATAAAAATGAGCAAATGACAGCTATTAATCTTCAAAAAACAGATAAGCGTGTAAAATGTATTCATTAATGATAGTCACAAGCTGCTAGATGGTACTTTCTGTAAATGTTAGATCAACCACATGAATGACAACAGAAACGATGCCCTGAAAGTACGAGACCTTCCTAGATTTTATGATGTAGTAAGACTCGATACTATATAACCGTCATAAAAATGAGCAAATGACAGCTATTAATCTTCAAAAAACAGATAAGCGTGTAAAATGTATTCATTAATGATAGTCACGAGCTGCTAGATGGTACTTTCTGTAAATGTTACATCAACCACATGAATGACAACAGAAACGATGCGCTGAAAGTACGAGACCTTCCTAGATTTTATGATGTAGTAAGACTCGATACTATATAACCCATTTAAGAATGTGATCAGAGTTCAGTGTTTTACTACTGCTCGTTAAAGACATCAGGCAATAGATAATAATGAGTCGGATTAATGACCAATGTTAAGTGCTTGTTTGAACAGTAGCACGTGATTTATAAACGACTTTGAAAGTATGACCACTTTAAAGTAGATGCTTGAACTGGTTTTTTAACGAATAAACAAAGATAAATTCCAGCAAGATGTATTTTGATCTAAGTGGAAGTATATGATATATGAATTTTGAAAGGCATTTAATGATAAATCAATTTTAAAGAATTGAACTATATGAGTATATAGATTTGAAAAGCATATATGAAGTTAATAATACTTAATGGAATTGTATGTTAGTTTATGATATAAAAAGGATAATCAGAATAATTTAACTGTAAAACAAAAAAGAATCTCATTGTTTTTAAACTCTTTTTTAAAAAGACATTCCTTTTATAATTTAAGTAGGTTAAATTACGTAAGATTTTGGTATAGAGCTTTTTTTGTACAAGTGCATAATTTAAAATTGGGGTGGTCGAATTTCGATAAGTTTGGTCATTTGAATTCGGTTTAAAAGAGATTATTAGAAATTATCCATCTTAATTTCTAAACGTTTGTACATAAGGTGATTTAAATAGGAAAAGATTTGTGAATAAAAATCCAAATTAGAAAGAGAGATTTTTTGGACTCTATTTTAGTTTAAGTGAGCGATTATCTAATAGTTGTAAAATTTTTGATCATAGACAAGATATTCTGACAATATTGAACTTTAATGTTTGTATGTAAGTATTTTTTTTCGAAAATAATGTTTGTTAAAGAAAAGCTTTATGTGAATGTAGCAATTGTTATTTGAAAGATTGTTTGTTAGAGTATATTTGATGTCATTATAAATTTGATGTTTGATTCTCATCGTTTCATTTAAACTGAGCTAGTAAAGTAATTAGGACAACACTTTTAATTCATCATCAGCTACAACTCACAGCACTTTTATTGACGCCCAACGTCAGGTATCTTCAGGCTATAATTCACAGCAGTATATTATCAGTGGAGCATTCGCTTGTGTAATTGCTTGTTTATAGATAGGTTTTACATGGTTCGTTACGTGTACATTTATGGTTTCTTTCTTTCCTGGTTAGTGTTTTTGCTACTATTTTGTTCTTTACCCAAATGGTGCCTGTGATTAGCAGATGGTTGATTGGTTGCTGACACATATGGGACTTGGCAGAGTTGATGGTGTCCTTGAAATATGTTGAGAATTAATCCTTGCAGCACTTGGTGATATTACATAGATAAGTTTTTCAAGAAAATCCTACCCTTATCAACCAAAGTGAATTTCTAAACTTTATACAAATTCCACCTGTTATATTTTATTACTAACCAATTAACCTAAACCGTCGATTTATTTTATTACTTCTTATACCATCAGATAGTCTTGGCATATGCCAATGTAATATATAGTGAGATGGATGATGTATATATCCTCTAATATTATTATACATTGTTGAAGTATGCTCAGTTCTATGTTTATCAGTACATCTTTGCCATTACTATTGCATTTAGGACATATCTACTAATGAAATTATGTTTATTTTATAGTCAATGCTGAGAAGTATACGCATGTTCGATTTAAGAACAAGCGTAGAATCGGTATTTATTTATTTATTTTATGTTCACTTACCCTCCCCATTAGATGCATACTGTAATATATAAATATCTTCAGCCTACGAATTTGATTTATTTCTTGTGTCAACTTTAACAACATAGCTTACTGTATTTGAGATTGTTCCTACTTTCTATATAGCTTCCTCCTTCAGTAACCTTTTTTTTTCTTTTTCTGGGTGTAAGCGTACACAAGGTATGTTGGTACCAAGACTTTCTTTCTTTCTTTGTTGGTACCATATTTCTCGCTTATTTATTTCTGTAGTAGATTCCAAATCCTATATCATCACTTTGCTTTGAGATGGCAATGTCTGTACTACTTATACAACCCTGGAAACCTTTCCAAGTATTCTGTCCTTGTGGTTTTACCACATCGAGTGGTTTACTACCAACCTCACTTTCCACAAGCAGATAAGTTGTATAGCTGGGTGCCATTTCCTTTATATCTGCTGTTCAACCACTCTGATACTTTTCCAATTCCTAGTCTCCCTTTTAATTGTATACAGTACTTTTGGAACAATCGCCCAAATAGGTGGGTCACAAATGAGGTAAAAATGTCAACATGTAGCTTTCATTCTTGTGGCAAGCATTCTACAAATAATGGTTTTTCCTTTGCTCACACATTGAAATGTGTTGAGTTATGCTAGAAATAAATTAGAGAAGAAAAGAAAATTCTTAAAAATAGACAAACTAAAATAAGTAAACGTGCCTTGCATAAAAGATTTCATAAATATTTATTCTTAATTAAGCACGATATTTCAAATTTTGTTTTTATAAAAATAATTTAGATAATACGGTAGAATACCAGTTCCTTTAAGTACATTGTAACATGATTCAGGACATTGACTTAATTAATCGTAAATGCAAACCAATCTCAGTACGACAAAAACACCATGAACAAGATAATTTACAATAAACAGATATTGTCCGTTTTTACCACCAAGGACGTTAAAATGTTACCATATTACAACATAATACACACTAATACAAAATAATGGAATAATAATAATTAACAAGAATAACAGTGGAAAGGAGCCAGTAATAAAAAAACATCAAAAATATACAGATACGAGCAAGTAGTGGTAAGGTGGACAAGACCGTGGTATTGGAAATTTATATAATGTCAAGTTAATAGTAGGAAGTTTAACGGAACGCAGTTTCATGAAAAAATAAATAAGGCTGTTCCTGCAAAGAACAATAAATGCAGCATATGTTAAACTTTTGAATATACGCTTGCATGGGCAAGATATTTTTAAGTCATCTGTTCATAGAAATGTTGTCGTGACCGGTTAAAGGGGTTGGTACTGGGATAATTCACCTGCCATTAAGTTAAAATTTTGGGTTATGATGTATCAAAATAGTGGTTGTTAGAAAGCCAAAAATGGAAATATTTAAAAATCGGAAGACTGGTGCTTTTGAATATTTTTAACTTTATAATATGTGATTTAAACCATGAGTAATCAATCATAAGCTCTTATGGTTATATATTCTTTTATGTATATGTGGGTTTTGGGTGGAAACATGGTGACCGGTTAAAGGGGTTGGTACTGGGATAGTTCACCCGCCATTAAGTTAAAATTTTGGGTTATGATGTATCAAAATAGTAGTTGTTGGGTCAAAAATAGAAATATTTAAAAATTGGAAGACTGGTGTTCCTGGATATTTTTAACTTTATAATATGCGAATTAAACCATGAGTAATCATAAGCTTTTATGGTTATATATTCTTTTATGTATATGTGAGTTTTGGGTGGAAACATGGTTGGTATTTTAAAAGCTGGTATTTAACTGTTTTCTGTGTTTTTCTTAAAAGCATTTTCACATATTGGGATTAATAAATGTCATGCAATTTAATATCAAAAACATGACAAATTTGAAACAATGAATAGCTTTTTCAATTGAGTGGATTTAAGATCTTTTACGCAATGCCTGGCCAGAGTGAAGTTAAGAAATTAAGTAAAGTATTTTATTAGTGGAACTTGAAATTATTTTATGCTAATACAGTTTAACTTTAGGTTGAATTTTAATATTAATATATTTATAAACTAGATACATAGACATATTTGCATAGGATATCCAGTTACCCGAGTGATGCAATCTTATTTGGAAGAAGCATTTTATTTTGAGAAATTTCTTTAATTACGACAGAACTGATGTGTGTTAAAGGATTTTAGATAAAGGTAAATATAATGTTACCAAGTTTACGATACCAAAGCAAGGAAGATCTACACAGATGGTTTATCACCACTCAATTTTGAGAGAGAAAAAGCCTTTCAGGATAAGTGATTAGTGTAAGTTAGGTTTTGTATTTCAGCCATTTTAGTTATTATTTTTATTTCTTTACTATTTCTATTTTAAATTTTTCTATTTTCTTTTATAATATTTTATAAAGGAACACACTCTCGCACCACTGCAGTTAGCTGACGCATCCTTATATTGTTACAAGGTTCCCGTCCCTTCAGAGCAACTCAAAATTTATTAATTTAATGCTAATTTTACCCGTAACAAAACTTCATATGCACTCACACGGAGAAATATAGGTAAGTTACATAAACTTAGGCTAATCTTATTACATTATTACAACTGTTTATATATTTATATATATATATATATATATATATTTGTGTGTGATAAGGAGGCCACAAGAGGTCATTGAACACCACATTCTGTGAGAAAACTGACCCAAAGCTGAGAAAATTGAATTTTGAAATATTTAATTTTTACCCAGTATAATATTTCTAGCACATAAGTGAAATCCCATGTAAAACAACACACTCTAAGTATATATTATGTTGAGACATACCATTTAAGAACGAAGCGCAATCTTAAAACAAGTCTAATCCGTAAAAATACAAAAGCATTCATTGATTGAAAAATCCGTGTGTAAATATTTACTCTCTTGAAGAATATCAGTTAAAATCAAGTTTTATTGCGTTTATGCTGACGGAAATGATTGTAAACAAGTTCTGAGGTGCAAAAATTCATCCACTTTAAGAATACCAAACAACTTCAATGTCAAGTTATCCTCTTTAAAAATATCATTTAAAACAAGTTCTATCTAGTCAAAATATAAAAGCATCCCTTGGTTAAAAACCCATACTGTTCTAAAATGTAAATTTTATAATGAATTCAGCCTATTTAGAAATATCAGTTAATAAATGTTAGTTAATTCAAAACGTTATAACACGATTGAGAGTTTCTAATGCGAAGTAGTTTATTTTCAAAGAAGCGACTTTTCGGGATGGTTCTAAAATCCATTATATTTACGTTAACAAGCAATATGAATGAACCATCCAATTCGCGGAACGCAATAAGATTTGGAAAGACTATAGATCACATAAGATTGCAGTTTAAATGGCTATAAATTATTACAGAAGCTTGTAAAATTATAATAGGAAGAGAGACGCTAACTGTTAGTTTCATTCATTAAAAAAAGATAGGAAACTGTTATGATTGCAATAAATTTTAAACTGACGGGCCATTAAAGATACGAACACACAATATTGCGGTTAATTTTAACATCTTAGGATGAGTCAGACCTTGTAAAATGTAATCAGAACATTCGAAACCAATGACAGATTTAGAATTTTATTATATAAGGCCGGAAATTAATGAGAAAGAGGCATTTCAGATTTGAACATAAGTCATTTGACATTCGATCATTGATAGATAGTTACTGAATAGCTTTTTATGGACCGCAATGACGACATATTTATTGCTCCAATATAAACGGTAATTGAATTCGGTGTGAGATAACCTGCTACTTTAATCTATTAAAATACTTTCTGAAAATCGTGAAGTAAACTTCGACATACAAAAAATTTGAAACCAGGAATTTTTCGATGCAGTTAATTCTAAACGGAAAAGATCTTTAGATAGCAATTATAATAAAAGAGAGGTGGTAATGGATATATGAATATCAGCAAAAATTTGCAAGTATAACTTTGTTTTATATCCTTTGAGAGACAATTTGTGTATTATTACGCAGATTAAGCTAGTATAAGATCTTTGTGTTACTTGTAAGTGGATATTTTGTGTAATTTTGAGGTCAACTCTCAAGGTGGTTCAACCCTTACAAAAAATCTGCTCAAGGTTACTGATCAACAAAACTGAGGAGGGCTAATAGAAGGATATTTAAATTATCCATCTTTGTTTTAAAGAAAATTTTGTCACTTACATATGTGTTATAGCAACAAGTTTGGTAGATAAAGTATAGGAAGCTCATCTATCATGTTTTCTAAATTACTTTCTAAAAATCGTAAATAAAGTTCACCATAAGGGTACTGTTTAAAAAATATGGTCCAAAAATTTTGATTTTTAGTAAACCACACCACACATTTACATTAAATCATGTTTGGTATCCTGAGTAAGATGACGACTTTCATTACTCCAATCATGAAAATTCCTGTGATTAAACAATCCATTATTCATAAATGTACATTCGTCCGTAAACAGAACATTTTGATCAAACTCAGAAAATTCTTCCAATTTCATAGAAAACCAATGGCAGAAATTCAACATATGTTGAGCATCTTCTTGCCTTAATTTTTAAACGACCTGGTATTTGTAAGGGTGAGACTTATTTTTTCTTAATATCATGGAAGCATTGTGTTGACTAATTTTACATTCACGGGATATTTGATTAGTCGATGAATTAGGATTAACGTGAACTTGACCCAAGACATTTATGGTATTGTTTCTTCCACGTTGTACATTGCATTTACCCTGTTTTTCCAAAAATCCGCCATTATTTACGAGACTTCTTTCCAATCTTTTAAAAATTGTTCTGTGCGATTGATGCCTTTACAGATACAATAGTTGATATTGTTCAAAAGCAAGAACCAAGTTCCGGTAATTACGGATGTATACATCGTATAAATTCTGTTTTTCAAATAATAAGAATTTTACCATTGTAAAAAACAACTATTTAAATTATAGAATTTAAAACAACTAAACTAAAAATCTCATACCGACGACGACAAAACTTTAAACTTAGTCAATCTGTCAAAACTGACTTTCCATGGCAACCATGATGAAAAGAGCGGAATTTAAGTTTTTTGAATAAATTGTACTTTTTATCAAAATAAAATATCAAGTGTGTGGTATTATCAAAATCACAATTTTTCGAGCTAACTAGCGGTATAAAAATCCAATATGTCGACCATAAGAAAAACAAAAGTTAATATCAAGCGCACTCAATATGGTAGGCCAAGAAATTTTTTAACAACTTTGGTAGAAAGATCATATCGATTTATTTGCCCATACCTAATTTTATTAAGTTTGGTTTGAAATTAAGGAAGTTATTCAACATAAAGGAAAATGCAGTATTTTAGTTTCCACCCTGTATTCTGAAAACCACTTAAAATATTCATACTTTCTTTGCAGATTCTAAAAGGCCTCTACATAGTGCAATTTTTGTCTAATCTAACCGAACATTTATCTTCTATAGTTTTCAAGTTCCCCATGGTCAGCATTAAATTAGTAGTAACCCTATATATATATATATATATATATATATATATATATATATATATATATACACATGTACTAATGTCCTTTATGAAGCTCTAAACAACATATTACGCAGATGATACAAAGCCCTATGTTATTTTACAAAGTCCGAAACGAGCTTCCTAAAAATTTGTGTGTATTAAATTTTATTTCGATAGATATGGTCATAAATAGCGTTTCTACAAAATTTACCTGGGCTTCATAAGTTGGTATAGTATCGCACTTATACACCTTTAGTTGACAGGGTTGTCCTTAAGAGGGCATGTTAGTTTTGTGGTATATACACTGTATATAGTGTATCGTCTTTATGAGCCAAATATGTTTGATGCCTTTTAAGATGCCTGTATGTCTGGCAATCTTGTGCTGCTCAGATTAATGTATGTCGCAGGCAAATACTTCTTAATTAACAGTTTACATTTTAAAGCTAGAACCGCTGTTCAAACAAAATACAGCATTAAAAGTTTATATTTTAACATTTGTTCTAGCAGTAAAAATTTGATACACATCCTCGACTTTCGAGATTTGTATTTATAGTTATTCAAAAAAGATCTTCCACGACTAAGCATTGACTTGTACAATTGTTTTAAGATACTGCATTTTCATTATATTAATTTCATTATAGTAATGAGCATCCTCTCTTGCTACGCAGAAGGACACTTTTCTAATATTCCAAGAGGCAGTATCACCGAAATGTTGGTCATTTCATCATTGTTTATATTTTGTATACACTATCTGTAGGCTAAAACAAAAAGATTGTCATTAAGTCTGCCTGTCTGGCAATGGTGAACACGAGGGCTACAGCACCATGATTGTAGTAAAATCATGAAATTTTTTAAGTGATTTTATTATGTGAGAGACCATGTGCAAATGAACATTTATCAACTATAATTAATGAAATAAAGGTCTACTACCACTCCGACAGGGGTGGTTTTGATTTAATATAGACATTTTTTAAAGTCATTTCATCAAATGGTAGACTAAGTGCAAATGATGAAAGGTAATTATGCATAATTCGTTAAAAAGTCAGCCTGCCACTCTTCAGACAGTGGCTGAGCTCAAACCATACCGAAAATTAAACAATGCACGGACAGCTGGTATGACCATAGAAGCGCATTAACATGCTTTAGAATCTACTTTTGTTCTACTTTAGGTGTAATTAACATTTGTGTCACTAAAATGCACTTGTGTAAGTTGAATTTACTATGATGGTTGTTAAGCGGGTGTAAATTTTATTTTTAAGGTGTTATGGTAATTCCATGCAGACAAGAAAGAAAGTAGTAAAGTAAGTAATAAAAATCATCCACACCTAATACTGCAACAAAACAGAAGGGTGGAATAGAAATCCAAAAGAATGGGATTTCGTGCTAGCTCAGAATGTCATAGAGTGTAGTGGTTCACACAGAAAGAAAAAAATTGGAAACCTCAGTAAGAAATTTATTTACAAATCGTTAGTTAACATAGTATAAAAAGGAGTATGTACCGAGACTAAATCAAGCATTTACGTAATCGTCCTGTTATAACACAATAGAAACGAGAGTGTCAACTTGCATATAACACAACATGGTAATACAGTGTGCTATTAGTTTTATGTCATTAAATTGGGGAGGTGGTTGAAATTGATAGACTAAACAAAAACCGATAAGGTATTTTACTCTTGGACCGATTTTTAAATGCTCGACCTAGGTCTACCTCAGAAAAGTTTTAGAATTGCTGTTTTATTACATGTTTATAAAAAAATAACTTGCCTATGCTAGTGTTATCCTGAACCACATTATGCACATGAATTGATATCACAAGTGTTCAATCCCGCATTTCACTAAGCTACATAGTATCTCTAATTATCTAAAACCTATAATTATAGTTATCTCACAACACTATGTTTAAGCGTATTACCGAAGCAGGTGCTGGAATTCCATCATCGACACTAATAACAAAAGCAAGCGAGAGAAACAAGCTTGCAAAACATTTAACACTTTCAATAAAAAAGTACAATGGACTTAAAAGGAATTAATGCTGAATTGCTAGGATATCCAGACTACAGGGTCAGAAACTTAATACAATCGACCAAATCAGCATAAAGAAATTTTATTTTTGTACTTACCATTAGAACTTCAGTGTTTTAAAAAAAATTTAAACTGACTTTAGTAGCAGCTAAAGTGTATTAAGCTATTTCGTTTTGCAACTCACAGACACCATATTTCAATAATTTATGTTTGCAGTGTCACAACTTTGTTGGTTGATTCTAATGAATGATATTATTGTGTATTTGATTCATGACATAGCTAAACATTGCAAAGGCTCTACAACAATTAAGATGCTTTTTTTGTGTGTCCGTTTCTAGCTTAACTGTTCATTTTAGACCACAAGTTGATTAACAATTTTTGTTTGTCGCTATGCTCCCTCTAAATTAATGACAAAACTAATGCCACCTTGAATACATTTAAGCCAATCTTGATTATAAAATCTCAAAATCTAAATTATACATACAAAGAACTTACACAATGTTTCCAGCCCTAAATATATACAACAAGAAAATTGAACATGATGTGTACAGTGTTATTATCTGCTCTGTGAAGTATACTTCCTTTATGAAATGATATAAACCGAGTGAACTAGTTCACTCTAGCTTATAATTTAATAAACAGGTTGTTGACTGTAGCATTTCTTATTATTAATTTTAAAACAAGTGAAAATCGTTCTAACACAAGCTTTGCTTTATATGAATGTGACTTGAAAATTATTACGGAATCACCTGTGCACTTGAATGAGAAAGTCAATTTTAACACGCAGTCTGTAAGCTATTGTGTCATAACCGCGAGTATGAAAACTACAGTGCTTACGTGGTCATCAACCAACAAAGGAAGTAGCTTTCATAGCAACATCAACAAACAAGAAACAGAACAAATGTACCTTAGGAAGTGTAGTTATCTGCATCTGGTACTATTGTATTACACTTGCTGACGGATTGAATACTACATGAAACAATTGCACTAGACCGTAACACTAAGTAAAACAACTTAACAGGAAGGCATCTTAATTAGCAGTGCAACTTACAAGGCTCCTTTACGGAAAAAGTGCTCTGCAGAGAATCTGACCATCTTCAAAGCTCATTCTGTATTTATAAGGATCAAAAACAACGTGTTTTCGTTTCAAAGTCAATTCCCAGCGATACAATGTGAAGTATTTCTACAAACAGCACCTGCAAGATATTGTAATAAAGCAGCTCTGAAGCATTCCTAGAACACAGCTTGCAAGCAAAGAGATAACATAACGACTTGCAAGAATTGCTAATAAGGGGAACAGTTTTATTGCTCGTACAACTGTACATCTGCAAGTTAACAGAATACTGCTTGATAGAATTTCTTGGTATAGATAACAAACCCATTACATGTGTTCATTTACGATGCAGGTAGTTAACTTATTTCATAGAATTTGTAATCGCCGGCCTTTTAATCTCTTAAAGAAAACCATAAAAGCATTTAACTTATTTCAAAGAATTTATTTAATCTTTGCAAAGCAAAGAAAATTATTATAGAATAAATTCTATGTATTTAACGATGTACTAAGAATTATGAAGAAATTTTACATAATGTTTAAATAAGTACTCGTTCAACTGAAAGCAAATCGAGCTTGTTGATTGATAGTTGTATGATTTGAAATAACATAAAAAATGTAAGGTCGTTTAATTTAGAAATTTGAGGGTGTTTTAAATAAATTTAATATTTATGCAGAAACAATCGCTTGCAGGGATTTAACGTAACAACTTCCATAGGAAAGTAAATGCTTGATTACTAATTAAAAACCATGGATACAAACCCACGATAACATATCCAAACCTACATTAAATAACTTTTCGCCTACCTAACCTACAAATTCAATTTACTACCTTCATATTAGGTTAGTAAATTAGATTTACCACGTTTCAACGATAAACGTTTTTATTTATTCTTTATTTCCTTAAGCAAATACAAAAAAATAATAATTTAGCTGCTTTTCTAGTTGCTATTTTATTGCATAAATTTTTTACGATTGCCCTGCAAGCAGACTCGATGGAATTGCCATTAATAATTGAAGACTGAAGCGCTCAAATATTAGTCAGCAAAATGGTAATTTGGTATTGTCAAGTTGACATGCATCACATTCAAGATAAATTGATCACTATAAAATAGCCGACTGTTTATCACATTCTTACAATATTACCTATGATGATGTCCGCTGTCTTTTTTATCCAAACAGTATTGGATGTACCAAATACAAATTTTAAAATAACTGAGGGAGGGGGCTCGGCGAAAACAGCCGCAAGCACCACAGGCGGGAAGGTACACATTGAAGCCCTTCTCTGTCAGCCACCCTCGTTTTGCTGTGGCAGCTAACATCGGCAGGCTTCAAAATTTATTACAATTTTTAATGACCAAAAGATAGAAATAAAATAATGTACGTATACCATGGGAAGGAAGGGAGTTATAGTAACTCAACCTTTGCAGCTCCCACTCCGAAAGATAATCGCCAATTTTAATGATACCTATTAATGAATAAATTTTTAAGCATTTCCTATTAATAAATATTTACATGCTGTTTCACAGTAGTCCTAGTAAATTAAACTTACGCAAAGGCGTTTTAATGACGTAAATGTCAATTACACCTAAAGTAGGATAAAAAATATATATGAATATATATGAACTAGCAAACTAGTCTGCAGTACAATTATGGTAGAGTAACACATAACAATTACTACATGATAATGGTTATTACAAAATTATCATCAGAAAACAAGGTGCAATACGTCTAAGGAAGATAACAATATAAATGTAATACAAGACAATAACAAGAACAAATAGGAACTATAAAACTAAACCTAATTCCTTTAGATAGCAATCAATGCTATCTCGATCTGCTTTTATTATTTACCCTATATAACCCCAAATACACCATATTTAAATTATTAATATCCAACTTGTTATTTAAAGGATTACGTTGTCGGTAAATATGAAACGATTCTAAGAACAGTCTTTTGTATTAGTTACTCTGAATATCCAAAATCTTGGTGTTATCACAATCACAGAATGTTTAGAATCATAAAGATGTGAAGATAATGCACGCATGATTTACCAATCTTGGCATCACTTTTATGTTGTATAATCCGGTTTTTTAACCATTGTTTGGATTGTCTCACGTACGTTTTTTCACAACTACACTTGATCTGATAAATAATATTACTACATAGAGACTTATCTGTCTTATCTTTTAATTTCGTAAACAACCTACCTTTCGAATTATAATATGTACCCGCTATAAACATATCAGGTTGCTTAAGGATCTTGACAATTTGGGAAGTTAAATTCTGAATGTAAAACTTCGAATTGAAAGTAAAATACGTGTTATTACATATTAATTCAAATATAAATCAAAATTACAATGTGGTTGAATGGAATTCCATTTTTTTGTAATGATTTCTACCATTACACCGATAGGGATGTTGGTAAACAATGAACAAACACCTAATGAGATAAGAATATAGTCATCAGGTAATTTATAGTGTCTATAAGTATCAACAAATGAAAAAAAGTCCTTGATATTCCAGCCTCCCAAAGAAAAAGCATTTTTTAAATTTTTGATAAAAAAAAGCTACATTATAAGTCGGAGTAACAATACATGAGCTGATGGGTCGTAATGGTAGATTAGCTTTATAGCTTTTAGACAACCCATAAAATTTCCCTGAAATACAACTATTTTTTCTTAACAATGCTTCGTCCTCTTTAGTAAACATGGAGTGATTACATAAAAATGTTAAGTGTTCATTGACCCGCTTTTGTATGGAAAAAGTTGGGTCTTTCGTCAATTTTTTGTAAGTTTGTACATCATCCAGTAAATTATTAGCTTTGGTTACGTAATCATGTCTATCCAAAATAACCATAACATCACCTTTGCCCGTAGTAGTAATATTAGGATTATTTTTCAGGAATGTTTTTGTAACACTGTACATCCGACATTCTAGTATCTTTATTATTAAAGAGTTATATTCAGGATTGGTAAAAATTTTTTTTATTAACATTAGTAACTCTAAAGCATAAATGCGATTTTTCTTCTCCAGGTTTATCCACAACATCAATAATAGATTCTATATCAGTAAGAAGATCAAGATACATAACCAACCTGATATGTTTATAGTGAGTACCTATTATAATTCAACTGGTAGGTTGTTAACGAAATTAAAAGATAAAACAGATAAGTCTATATGTAGTAATATTATTTATCAAATTAAGTGTAGTTTGTGAAAAAACGTACGTGGGACAATCCAAACAATGGGTAAAAAACCGGATTATACAACATAAAAGCGATGTCAAGATTGGTAAATCGTGCTGTGCATCTTTTTCACATCTTTATGATTCTAAACATCATGTCAATTTTGATAACACCAAGATTTTGGATATTGAGAGTAACTATTACAAAAGATGTTCCTAGAATCGTTCCATATTTACCAACAACGTAATCCTTTAAATAACAAGTTGGATATTAATAATTTAAATGTGGTGTATTCGGAGTTATATAGTGTAATAGTGTAAATAATAAAAGTGAGTGGAGATAGCATTCTTGGCTATATAAAGTAATCAGGTTTAGTTTTATAGTTTCTATTTGTCCTTGTTATTATCTCATATTTGATTTATACTGTTATCTTCCTTAGTCATGTTGTACCTTGTTTTCCGATGATAATTTAGTAAGAACCATTATCATGTAGTAATTGTTGTGTGTTACTCAAACCATAGTTATATATATATATATATATATATATATATATATATATATATATTCTGACTATATGTTTAATATATTTTAATTTTTGACCTACTACTTTTAATTCTAGTGTTATGTAATTATTTATTAATGCTGTGCGTTATGTATGAAACTGTGTGCTTTGTTTTGTTGTTCACATTCATATAAAATCAAAGTATTTATGTAAGTAGATTCATTGAATTGTTTCAGAGCTTGAAACTACTTCAACATATTTTTAGTCTTTGAAGAAGGCATAATTCGTGTGCCAAAGCGTTGAATAAAATTACAATTTGACACTGTAGTTTTTGCTGTATGAACGATTGCATCCCAAGATTTTACCAACTATTATAATAACTACTCACTTACGTTCAAGAATTCAGTATTATATATATATATATATATATATATATATATATATATATATATATATAAAAAGTAAGATGTATCTGTAAACAAACTCGTATGAAAATAATAAGAGCCATTGACAAATATTTGTCAATGGCTCTTATTATTTTCATACGAGTTTGTTTACAGATACATCTTACTTTTTATACAATTTTCTTATTGCGGACTGCAAATAACTTGTCTTTGTTTATATATATATATATATATATATATATATATATATATAAAGATGCATCTGTAAACAAACTCTTATGAATTTGTATTCGTCACGTTGCCGTGGAACCTTCTACTAAAATCTCAAACCTCACGAATTTTCCCAATATAAAATTTTCTTAAAAAACAAATTAAAAAAATTCCTTAATCTTGTTTTTTATTAGGACGCCTTTGAATTCCTCAGCTTCCTTGGCTGGCTCAGCAATCGGCCTCTTCTTGAATACCTGATTTGACATATATACTTCTTTCACACTCGCACACCATCAAATAAAATTACCAAATTAATAAGACAACCTTTTATTTACACATATTAGCAGATAAAATATATTTACACATGTGTCCAAACAATTTGGTACAATAATTACCAGCTCAAATTATGGAATGTTTTAAAGTCTTTGATTTTAAAACGATTTTAAACAAATTCAAGTATATATGAGTAGATGGGCCCCATATGTAACCCTAAATTGCCTTCATACTGGAGTATTGTGAGCTCATTATAACCCAGTTTTGTTTGTATATGCTTTAAACCTTGCATTAATGAACACAAAATTTATAGACCCGTTTACCCTTTACAACACAATTTATAGACTGAATATTTTTATGTATTCTAAATAAACCCTTTTTTAACACCCAAAATTATTAAATTGTCCTGTATATATATATATATATATATATATATATATATATATATATATATATATATTTAAACAAGTTTAGAAAACAATAAATATACCACCCAAAAAGTCAACCACACAACACAAAAATATCCACAAATGTTTATATAACAACAGAAATTTCAAATTAATTACCTGGAGGCACCTTCATTCTTCATTACCCCAGGAGATGGCTACCAGGAACCTCTCGGGGTTGTTTCCATCTACTTCTCTGATGTCAGGAACCACAGATATCTACTATCTGATATCTCCGCTACCATGCAAGATATTCTCTTCGTCTCACAGTACCATTCCATACTATATATAGCACGCATACAAAATTTATTTTCATCCATTTAATAATTTTATCGTAGTAGCCGGACCTTTTATTTAAATACGCACTAACTCGTGCATCACGTTAATAACTTGAAGTCCGCTACTACAGTTTTATACTTTCAAATGCGATGTTAAATATAACTGTACACACACAAATTCTAACCAAAAGCTTTACTATAATCTTGCTCTGAACCCGTATTCATAACTCAATGGACGTAAAAGAGAAGAGAGCTTTAATATTTTCGCTCCGGTATTTATATTATCTTTCAAACCCCCTAACGGACCCGTTTCATTAGAAAAGGTTGTTTTCCAAAGCGGCTTCTCAAAATTTTGAATCTAACCGTCTCTAAATTCAGCAAAATTTCCCCGTTCTACATGCTATTTACAGAGAATTCGATTTCTACATTACCGTGCGCGTTCCTATCGAAAACTGTTGGCTATCAACCAATGACAAAATTTTCTGTCGTCCCAATGCTCTGCCTAACCGCTATTCATCTCTGTTCTATTCATGTGTGTTGTCTCCTTTCAAACCCCACTTGCGTTACAGAAAATCGATATTGTCGACGACCTGCATCAACTCCACGTGTATACCTTACGTGACTTTCAATTCAACGCTTGCTCTATATTTGTCTCTATCTGTTGTATATTATCGATTGTTCATTCCACTCACTCGTTAAGATGTTTGCTACTATAGCTGCTTATACCAATTGACCGTTGAAAGCAAATTCTATGGAATTCTATATTAACGTTCGTTCAAATTCTCTGAACGTAGCATTTAACAAACAGGCGTTTCTTGTAATTATCGACCGTTAGAAAATAACAATTCCTAGATTTCTGCTTCGTAGTATCTGTGTTAATGCATGTTGGCTTTTAAAACGAATATATATGCCTTAGAAATTATTGATTTGCTTATGCAGGCACGCTCCCCTATTTGCTTTCGTGCGTTTGATTAAAAGAAATTATGATTAATTATGTGTATCCTTGAACTTCTATATGTCTTAAAGCTTTCTTCCCTTATGTAATTCAAACATTCCAATTATTTAAATATAAAAATACCTTAATACTCGTCCGTTTTTACTATATGAATTAAATTAATTTGGCGCATAAATAATTTGCCCTTTTCTATATACATGGTTGCTAAAATTATATTGTATACACCTATATACCCCTTTAAATCCACAACAATATATATATATATATATATATATATATATATATATAAACACTACTTGTTGTTGGATAATACAACAGAAGTTAAACCGAAAAAACTCAACTTGCTACCACTCATAAGACCATCCCTTACATTCATAAACTCTCTCCATCTTTAGCAAGAATTTTGAAGCGCAATAATATTAAAATCACGTATACTTATAACAAAACAAGTCGATAAAAAATCTATTTACTCGAGTCAAAGATAAGACCGACAATGATTAAGCAACGTCATCTATCAAATAAAGTGCTCATGTAGGGGAGTATACCTTAGACAAACAAAACAGTACCTTTGCAGAAGGTTAACACAACATAAAAGTGATGACAAACTTGGAGAAATGTCCTGTGCACTAGCGTCACATTTCCAAACCACTCACCACAACCCCAATTTTGTTGATGTGAAAGTAATGGAAGTTGAATGTGACTACAAGAAAAGACCTTTTTAGAATCTTATCATATTAACAGGACTAAAAATAATCTAAATTCTAAAAGTGATATAGACAACCTAGGTGCGGTTTACACTTCGCTTTATAAATTTAATAGTTAAAGAGATGCAAACCTCGTTTCATAGACATTATAATTTTGATACCTTAGAAGGTGTATGCCTTAATTTAAATTTGACATTTATACTAATTTTTCCCATTTCGAATGGACCTGCACCTTGCCGAAGTTCTAAATTACTAGAACAGGCGAAATGGCTTGCGTGTTCTAATGAGCTAAAGAGTCAAACTACAGGCACAACCAAAGTAGTGGGGTCGTTAGTGAGGAACCAGACTAAAACAGGTCCCCGAACGAAGGCAACGGCTGTTTCGGTACTTAGATTGGCAGAGACCATAGGGGTCGCTATGGCAGTCTAAGACACACTACCGCGATGTGGAAGGCAACGGGAAACCACCACATTATCTCCCAAGTACCCAGCGTACTTAAATTGTAACAAACATGATGGCATTCTCTGAAGTAAAAGATTCCGGAGTTAAAATAGTCCCCCATTCGGATCTCCGGGAGGGGACTACTTCGGAGCATGCGATCGGAAAGTTAAAAATAAGAGTCGGGAACATTCTGCAAGTCGGAGCGTGGAATGTTAGAAGTATGAAGCAAGTAGGTAAGATAGAGAACCTAAAAATCGAAATGAATAGGTTATCACTAGACATAGTAGGGATCAGCGAAGTTCGGTGGCCAGAGGCGGGGAATTTTTGGAGTGGAGACTTCAGGGTAATTCATACAGGAGCAGAGGAAGGAAATTTGGGTGTGGGGATAGTTATGCGGAAAAAGATAGGATACTGTGTAGAAAATTACTTACAAAAGAACCAAAGAGTACTCATGGTTAGATTAGAATCTAAACCGGTAAACACAGTAATAATACAAGTATACATGCCCACCTCTAGCTACAGTGACGAAGAGGTAGAAGCCATCTACAAAGATATCGAAGACATTAAGATACGTAAAAGGACATGAAAATTTAATAATTACGGGAGATTTTAATGCCGTAGTAGGTGAGGGTAGGGAAGGAGCGGTAGTAGGTTTATTTGGTTTAGGCGCAAGAAACGACAAGGGAAATAGGCTGGTAGAATTTTGCGACAAGAACAATTTAACCATCACAAACACATTGTTTCAACATCATGCTAGAAGATGATATAGATGGAAGATGCCAGGAGATATAGTAAGATATCAAATAGATTACATTCTTGTTAGACAACGGTTTAGGAATCAAGTAAAAGACTGTAGAAGCTACCCAGACGCAGATATAGATACTGACCACAACATCGTAATTATGAAGGCCGCACTTAAATTTAAGAATGTGAAAAAAAGAAACGGAAAAAGACACTTGGACTTAGAGAAACTAGAAGATAAAGATATTCAAGAAAGATTCGAAAAAAAGTCAAATGAATTGCTCAAAGATATCGGGAAAATATCTGATACTAAGGAGGTAGAAACAGAATGGAATAACATTAAATCCAGCCTAGACATGGCGGCCAGAGATATTCTGGGGTATACACAAAAAGAAAATAAGAAACCATGGATAACAAAGGATATCCTGAATTTAATAGAAGAAAGACGAAAATACAAAAATAAATCAGACGAAACAGGAAAACAGATACAAAGCCATAAAATGGGAAATTATTCAAAAATGCAGGAAAGCTAAAGAACAATGGATTGATGAAAAGTGCAAAAAGGTACAAACGAAGATGGAAATAGGAAAGACAGACGAAGCATACAAATTAATTAGAATGAATTTTAGGGATATAAAACCGTACAGCAAAAATATTAGGGACGCACAAGGAAACGTCATCATAGAAAACGTAGAGAAAGTGGGTAGATAGCAAGAATATATAGGGAATTTATATGAAGGAGAGGAACTAACTGCATTAGAACAGGAATCAGAAATTGAAAATGATGACTTGGGATATCCTATACTTAGAGTTTGAATTAGCATTAAAGAGTCTGAAAAATGGTAAGGCGCCGGGTACAGATAAGGTGCAAGCAGAAACTCTAAAAGCCCCTGGACAAGCAGTAACAGAACGTCTCTTCCAACTTGTAAGCTATATGTATGAGACAGGCGAGATACCCAAAGATTTCAAACGTAGCATCATAGTAACTATACCAAAAAAGAAAGGCGCGGATAGATGTGAAAATTTTCAAACAATAAGTTTGACAGCACACGTGTCAAAAATATTAACTAGAATTGTGCAAAGACGAATGAAAAAACGGGCGGAAGAAATACTAGGAGAAGACCAATTTGGGTTTAGGCGAAACAGGGAAACATGGGAGGCTATTTTAGCTCTGAGAGTGATAATGGAGAAAACAATAGAAAAAGGGGAAAGCATGTATATAGGGTTTGTAGATCTGGAAAAAGCATTCGACAATGTAAAATGGAAAAAATGTTTGAAATACTCAAAAAGATTGGAATGAGTTATAAGGATAGACGAATAGTACATAGCTTATACAAAGAGCAAACAGCAGTAATAGAATTAGAGCAGGAACGTAAAGAAGTAAACATTAGAAAAGGGGTGAGATAGGGATGTGCCCTATCCCCATTGATTTTTAACTTGTACATAGAAGAGGGAATGAATACTGTCAAATGCAGGAAGACATTTGGAATTAATAAGCAGGCACAAAAAATTGATATGCTTAGATTTGCAGATGATTTAGCGGTATTAGGGTCTAGCAAGGAAGAGTTCGAAACTGCTCTTAATGAAATGGAAACGGTTCTAACAGAGAGATACGGTATGAAAATTAACAAAACTAAAACTAAAGTTCTAGTATGCAAAGGTGGGGAAAATAAATCAAAATCAAAAATACAAGTATGTAACACGAACTTACAAGAGGTTAAGGATTTCTGCTGCCTAGGAAGCCAAATAACACAAGATGGGAAAAGCACAAAAGATATAAAACAAAGATTAGCAAAAGGTCGTGCTACATTTAACAAGAAAAAGCAACTACTGTGCTCAAAGACCGCAAACATAGAAACAAGGAATAGATTGCTTAAAACATATGTGTAGAGCACAGCACTGTACGGATGTGAAGCCTGAACAGTAGGAGAAGCGGACAAGAAAAAGGTAGAAGCCTTTGAAATGTGGTGCTACAGACGTATGATGAAGATATCATGGACAGACAAAGTTAAGAACGAAGAGGTACTAAAAATGGTAGGGGAAGAAAGAAATATGTAGAAAACGGTAAAAAATAGGAGAGATAGGATGATAGGCCACATACTACGGCATGAGGGAATAGTGCGGAATATATTAGAAGCAGAGATAGGAAAAAAGAGAAGAGGCAGACCTAGATTAGACTACTGCACACAGATAGTAAAAGGTGTAGGCTGTAGGGGTTTCAGGGAGATGTGTAGGCTAGCCCAGAATAGAAATCAATGGAGGTACGCATCCAACCAATCCCAAGATGGATAAACTAATGACGAAAAAATAACTGTGCTTAAACATGATGATTATTATAAGTAACTACAAGAATTGGTTGGGCAATATTCTCGAATAATGTTAAGTGTGTGAAAGGATTTACTGGAAAACCATTACTTCGACAAATGTCTAAGTGTTGGGGGATCTTGGTAGCCACAGGTTGCTTAACCCCCTTCACTGAATCCCGTTGAAATAGGGCATAAAATTAGAAAACAATAGAAGGGGAACGAGCTGTATACACATGCTGTGTGAGAATTTCAGGGAACTATGTAGGCTAGCTCAGAATATAAATAAGTGCAGGTACGTGTCCAACCAGTTTTGAGACTGAAAACCTAATGACGAAAAAATAAGCGCATATAAATCTGATGATTAGTATAAACAACTAGTTGTTGGTTGTGAAATATCTGCAACTAATGATGACTGTGTGAAAAGATATATTGGAAAATATATTAAATCGGTAAATGGTTAAGTGTTGGGGGAATTTGGCAGCCACAGGCTGCTTACCTCCCTTCACAACCACTGAAGGTCTGAGAAATAGGGTATATAATTGTAAAACAATAGAAGGTGACCGAACTGCATGTAACAAGAAGGAATAGCGCCTATGAGGAAAGACAACAAACATAGAACAAGAAGAAAATTGTTGAAAGCATATGTGTGGAGCACAACACAGTATGTCTATGAAATACGGGCAGTCTGAAACGCAGACAGAAAAACGGTAGCAGCCTTTTGAAATGCTGTGCTTCAGATGTATGAGGACGATAGCATAGACAGACAAAGATAATAACAAATAGGTTATAGAAATAGTAGGGCAACAAGGATATCTGGGGGAAAAGATAAGAGAAATAGAAGGACAGAATACGTTCTAACGGATTTTTGGGGATTAATATGGAATATATTACAAGCAGAGATAGGAAAAAAGAGGTAGATGTAGACCTAGATCAGATAGTTATAGATGCAGACTGTGCAAATTTCAGGGAAATCTGTAGATTAGTTCAGAATAGGAAACAATGATGGCACGCGTCTAACCAGTTCCAGGACTGAAGACCTAATGATGATGATGACTAATTTTTCGATAAGTTTCAAACAAAATTTTTTACATTAATGGTTAATATCTAGTTTTATTTTTCTTCATAGTTTTAATGTTATTAAAGTTTAAACTTGTTAAGATTTTGCTAGTTGAAGTTAAAATGCTGATGTAAATTTATATGTAAGTTTTTCTATTATGTACCTAATTGTATTTTAACTGTCACCATTGTAGCCTTCAAAAAAGAATCAAAAAAGGATTCGAAACGTTAGGTATATAAATAAATACACTATACTGCAAGCATTTCGTTTCGAACTAAATAGTTCCCAATAATTTTATCCAACAACAAGTAGTGTTTATTTAAAGCAGTTCGTAATTACTTGACATTTTGTCAAATCATATTTATATATATATATATATATATATATATATATATATATATATATATATATATTATTGATATGATAACGTTGCACATCGATGTAATTATTCAAATAGTCTTCTTCTGATCACCACCGCTCTGTGTACTTTAATACCCTAAAATTTAAATGTGTGCCTCGGCTAGCCCAGTTTAATTCACACAGAGTGCACAACGTTACGATAATCAAATAGTTCACCCCTTTTTCCCTAAAACTTTATCTGCTTTGAATGATAAAACGAATTCGATTAATATTTGTATAATGAGCAAAGAAAAATGATTTACACTTCACAGCTTAATCTGTTTGACTGTATGATAAAATTAGCCCCTGAATCAAATAACAATAAATTTTAAATTGTTTATCTCCAAAAATTAAAGCTCCCTTTTCTTATTTTAAAATCAGCAAAATGTCGTTTGTACTCTACTGGAATTTCTCTGAACGTTCAAGATTTTCCCTTGTTTACGAAATTTTTCACGTATCAAAATAAATTTTTGTTGACTCCTTACATAAATTATTCAAGTTTAAAATATGTTCAAAATTACTAAATAGAAAATAATGCCTTAATATGATCAATGTTCAAATATAATAAATAGTAAATAATGTCTTATGCAAGATAGTTCTGACCTGTAGTTTTCCTTGAGCGTCTATAAGCTGCATGCCGTGGATCAGTATCCCAATATTGCTTTTAGTTGAGTTGCTTAGTCTCCAAGTTTTACCCCGTTTAATGTGATCTGCCTTAAATTTTCATAACGTTGTAATGTCCCTTGAATTTTCGTAACGTCTCTTAAAGTTTTTGTACTTAGATTTGTCCTTATAGTTTTCTTAGAATTTCCTTAAAGTTATCCTCAGAGTTTTCTTATATTTATTCTTAGAGTATTGTACATAGAGCCGTTTTCTAGCAAACGGCCAAGCTTTGTCTCATATATTTTCACTATAATTAATTCAGAATATTTTATAACATCAGTTATTATAATTTATGTTACAAGACTAAAATATCTCATCCTTTTTTTATGCAGAAAAGATATAGAATATACTATATTTGTCAGGAACATTTTGCATTTGCAAACATCATTAATATGAGTTAATTTTAAACTAATTTGTATTCGCTTCAACAAACATTTATTTAACAGATATTGAAATTTTCAGGATGTCTTTTGTCAGTCAGTGCATTATTCTATACCTTTAAAATTAAGGTGTTACTTAGTATTAAACACTGCTTCTAATTACATTTCTGTTTTATTTTATAATATACTTATTAATGCTCATTTATGACCTTTAGACAATTGTGGACCTACATGGTGTGTTACCATGGATATAATAAATTTTCATGCCAAACAGCATATATTTTTCAATTTCTCTTGGAGTCATCAGGCTAAATCAATACTGAGTATATTCTTAAAATATTTTGAAAGATATTGCAGTAGTTCGTATTAGTCATTTTAATAAAAATACTCTGCATCTGATCGTATTCTTAATCTTTACAGAGAAATTAATCAAATTTTTGTGTTTTGATTTGTTTAGATTTTTATTAAATTATAGATTTTTAAAAGAAAAGTAGATATTCATAAATACAAAGCAATCTTTGAGATACATGTTATAAGTATTTTGAATGGTACTGAGATCGTTCGTAGAATCATTTTTATGTATGATGTTTATTAATGCACTTTTATTTTGGGTACGGTACACCTCTACACACCCCTAGAAAACCAATGTAAGATGTTTTAAACTGTGATGAAGTGTCTACAAACTAATTATTAACAAAAAAATGCGGGTCTGAAACTATTTTTCAAATAAATACTGTTTAAATATAATACTAATTTAACCAGAAACCATAGAAAAATAAGAACAACCTCGTAAATAAACTATACAGGATAGGATTTCCAGGTTAGGTTACTCTAGAAACCGGTATTATTATTAAAAAACACAAATCACTTAACACGCATATCAGAATAGTCTGCAGTAGTCATGGATGAACTAATAGTTTTCGCAGCAAAAAAAAATTTAATGACAGGAAGGACTGCGTGTAATTTTACATGTGACAGTGTCCTGCAACCAATCTTAAGGTTAACATACGTCACTAACGTTTTTCAATACATCATTTCAACTCAGGAATAACAATATCTATCAGCATAAAATTTGAAACACAATCAAATTCTGAACGGACCTGCACCTTGATGACGTTCTAAAATACTAGAAAAGGTAGAATGGCTGGCGCGTTTCAATGAGCTAAACAGCCGACCTAACCAAATTAGTGGGGTCTTTAGTGAGAAGCCAGACCAAGACAGGTCCCCGAAAGAGGGCAGCAGCTTTTTCGGTACTTAGAGTGGCAGAGACCATAGGGGTCGGTATGACATTCTAAGACACTACTGCGATGTGGAAGGCAACGGGAAACCACCACATTACCTCCCAAGTACACTGCGTACTGAAATGGTTAAACATGATGGCATCCTCTGGGGTGAAAAATTCCTGAGGTAAAATAGTCCCCCCATTCGGATCTCCGGGAGGGGACTACTTCGGGGGATGTGATCCGAAAGAATAGAAAAAGATTCGTGAACATTCTGCAAGTCGGAGCGTGGAATGTCAGAAGTATGAAACAAGTAGGTAAGCTAGAGAACCAGAAACTCGAAATGGATAGGTTAGCACTAGACATAGTAGGAATTAGCAAAGTCCGCTGGCCAGAGGCGGGGGATTTTTGGAGTGGGGATTTCAGGGTAATTCATACAGAATCGGAGAGAGGAAGAAAATACGGGTGTGGGAATAGTTATGCAAAAAGAGATAGGACGACGTGTAGAAAATTACTTACAAAAGAACGAAAGAGTACTCATGGTTAGACATGAATCTAAACCTGTAAATACAGTAATAATAAAAGTATACATGGCCACCTCTAGCTACAGTGAGGAAGAGGTAGAGGCGATCTACAAAGATATCGAAGACATACTAAGATACGTAAAAGGACATGAAAATTTAATAATTACGGGGGATTTTAATGCAGTGGTGGATGAGGGTAGGGAAGGAGCAATAGTAGGTTTATTTGGTTTAGGCACGAGAAACGACAGGGAAAATAGGCTGGTAGAATTTCGCGACAGGAACAACTTAACCATCACAAATGCATTATTTCAACATCATGCTAGAAGACAATACACGTGGAAGATATCAGGAGATATAGGAAAATATCAAATAGATTACATTATGCTTAGACAACAGTTTAGAAATCAAGTAAAAGACTGTGGAAGCTACCCAAAAGCAGATATAGACACTGACCACAACATCGTAATTATGAAGGCCGCACTTAAATTTAAAAATTTGAAAAAGAGGAACGTAAAAAGGCACTTTAACTTTGAGAAGCTAAAAGGTAAAGATATCCACGAAAGATTTGATAGAAAGTCAAATAAAGTGCTGAAAGATATCGGGAGAATTTCTGATACTAAGGAAGTAGAAACAGAATGGAATGACATTAAATCCAGCTTAGGCATGGCGGCCAGAGATATTCTGGGGTATACATAAAAAGAAAATAAGAAACCATGGATAACAAAGGATATCCGGAATTTAATAGAAGACAAAAATACAAAAATAGATCAGACGAAACAGGAAAATAGAGATACAAAACCATAAAATGGGAAATTATTCGCAAATGCAGGAAAGTTAAAGAACAATGGATTGATGAAAAGTGCAACGAGGTACAGACTAAGACGGAAATAGGAAAGACAGACAAAGCATACAAATTAATTAGAATCAATTTTAGGGATATAAAACAATATAGCAAGAATATAATAGATGCAGGAGGAAACGTCATTATAGAAAATGTAGAGAAAGTCGATAGATGGCAGAAATATATAGGGAATTTATACTCAGGAGAGGAATTAACAGCATTAGAACAAGAATCAGACATTGAAAATGATGACCTGGGATGATATGCTATACTTAGAGATGAGTTTGAACTAGCATTAAAGAGTCTGAAAAATGGTAAGGCGCCGGGTACAAATAAGGTACAAGCAGAAACTCTAAAAGCCATTGGACAAGCAGCAACAGAACGTCTTTTTCCACTTGTAAGTTATATGTATGAGACAGGCGAGATACCCAAAGATTTCAAACATAACATCATAGTAACTATACCAAAAAAAAAAGAGGCGCCGATAGATGTGAAAATTTTCAAACAATAAGTTTGACAGCACATGTTTCAAAAATATTAACTAGAATTGTACAAAGACAAATGGAAAAACGAGCTGAAGAAATACTGGGAGAAGATCAATTTGGGTTTAGGCGAAACAGGGGAACACGGGAGGTTATTTTAGCTTTGAGGGTGATAATGGAGGAAACAATAGTAGTAGTAGTAGATCTGAAAAAAGCATTCGACAATGTAAAATGGAAAAAAATGTTCAAAAAGATTGGAATGAGTTTTAGGGATAGACGGATAGTACATTGCTTATACAAAGAGCAAACAGCGGTAATAGAATTAGAGCAAGAAAGTAGAGAAGTAAATATTAGGAAAGGGGTGAGACAGGGATGTGCCTTATCCCAATTAATTTTTAACTTGTACATAGAAGAGGCAATGAATAGTCAAATGCAGGAAGAGATTTGGAATTAATATGCAGGGACAAAAGATTGATATGCTTAGATTTGCAGATGATATAGCGGTATTAGCATCTAGCAAAGAAAAGCTAGAAGCTACTCTTAATGAAATGGAAACAGTTCTATCGGAGAGATATGGTATGAAAATTAACAGAAATAAAACTAAAGTTCTAGTATGCAAAGGAGAGGAAAATAAATCAAAAACAAGAATACAAATAGGTAACAAGAACTTACAAGAGACTAAGGATTTCTGCTACCTAGGAAGTCAAATAACGCAAGATGGGAAAAGCACAAAAGATATAAAACAAAGATTAGCACAAGGTCGTGCTACATTTAACATGAAAAAGCAACTACTGTGTTCAAAGACCACAAACATAGAAACAAGGAAAAGATTGCTTAAAACATGTGTGGAGCACGGCACTGTATGGCTGTGAAGCCTGGATAATAGGAGTAGCAGGCAAGAAAAGGGTAGAAGCCTTTGAAATGTGGTGCTACAGACGTATGATGAAGATACCATGGATAGACAAAGTAAAGAACAAAGAGGTACTAGAAATGGTAGGGGAAGAAAGAACTATGTGGAAAACAGTAAAAAATAGGAGAGATAGGATGATAGGCCATATACTAAGACGTGAGGGAATAGTGCGGAATATATTAGAAGGAGAGATAGGAAAAAAGAGAAGCAGAGATAGACCTAGGTTGGACTACTGCACACAGATAGTGAAAGATGTAGGCTGTGAGAATTTCAGGGAAATGTGTAGGCTAGTTCAGAATAGAAATCAATGAAGGTACGCTTCCAACCAATCGAAAGATGGAAAACTAACGACAAAAATAACAACTGTATTTAAACATGGCGATTTTTATAAACAACTACAGATATTGGTTTTGCAATACTCGCAACTAAGGTTAATTGTGCGAAAGAATTTACCTGAAAACTATTAATACGGCAAATGTCTAAGTATTGAGAGATCTTTAGTAGCCATAGGCTGCTTAACCCCCTTCACATACCACTGAATCTTGATGAAACAGGGCATATAATTAGAAAACAGTAGAAGGGAATCGAGCTGTATATCGGCTGTTGTGAGAATTGCAGGGAATGGTGTAGGATATCTCAGAACATTGTGGTGCGGCTGGTTTATTGTGAACTGTGCGGTAGTGAAGTGGATTTGAATGCGCATACACTTGCCGGTAAGGCAGGAAACTGGAGAGCGACGGCGAGCTTTAAAATAACAGGGATAGAATTGATTAGAAAGTAGCAGCGGTAGACGGTGGATGATACGAAAAAACAAAACGGTCTGTAGTTTACATAGCTAAAGAAAATTAAATGTTAAGTTGGCATAGTTTATATAAAACTGTTTTATCCAATTCAAGTTGTAACCTACACCAAGATTGTGAAATTCAGAAAATAAAGTATTGTATGTGTTTGAAATTAATTACTTTACTTTTAGTCTGACACGGGGGACACCTCAACATAAATAAGTTGAGGTACAAGTCCAACCAGCTTTAAGATGTAAAACCCAAAGGCGAAAAAATAAGTGCTCTTAAATCTGATGATTATTATAAACAACTACAGGTGTTGGTTGTGAAATATTTTCAACTAGTGTTGATTGTGCGAAAGTATAAATTGGAAAAACTATTAATTCGACAAAGGTCAGGTGCTGGGGAAACTTGGCATTCAAAGGCTGCTTACTCCCCTTCACATACCACTGAATATCGAGGAAATAGGATATATAAATGTAAAACAATAGAAGGTGACCGAACTGCATCAAACAAGTAAAAACAGCAGCTATGTTGAAAAACAACGAACATAGATATAAGAAGAAAACTGTTCAAAGCATAGTGTGGAGCACAGCACAGTACATCTATGAAATAGGGGCAGCAGGAAAAGCAGACAGAAAGAGATAGAAGCCTTCTGGAATGTTGTGCTTCAAATGTATCAGGATGTGGATAGACAAAGGTAATAACAAATAGGTTGTAGAAATAGTAGAGGAATAAAGATATCTGTGGAAAATGAAAAAAATAGGAGAAAAATAAGGACAGGATACGTTCTAAGGCATTTCTGGGGAATAGAAGGTGGTATACTACAAGCAGAGATAGGAAAAGAGAGGTAGAGGTAGACCGAGATCAGACTTTCGCACACAGATAGTGATAGATGCAGACTGTGCAAATTTCAGGGAAATGTGTAGGTTGGTTCAGACTAGGAAACAATGAGGGTATGCGTCCAAGCACTTCTAGAACTGAAAACCTAATGATGATGATGAATCAAAATTTACCAACAATCTGAAAATTACTAAGTATTAATTAACATTAACCTTATTTACGTTCATTTCTAAAATATCCTACATGAAATAATATGACTATTCCATTCATATCAAGCGACACTCTCCATTGTACTTTTTGGTAACTTTTTAAAAAAAAAACGGCCAAAATCGACAATAACCTGCATTTTTGTAAGTGAGAATTAAAAGTATGGTCATAAGCTATATTAAAAAAATTTAGCTCCAGTGTGCCAAAGTGCACCGTGCACTTTATTTTCATGATATAAAAACTTTTATCATTGTCAGAATTCAATGCAATCAATTGTAGAAAAAAATATTAATTTAATTGAAGCTTTATTTCTACATAAACATCATGTCATAAAAATTTTATGCTCAAATTTTATTAAAAATTTGCATTTACAAGACCTTTTTAAACATAATGCCATAATCTGAAGCCTGAAAAACAGTTATGTGCAGTCTTAGTAATAGTCTTTTCATGGACTCTTTATCGAGTAGTATAAGATTAACCCAATATGGTCCAACAGCAAATCTTATTTCTTGAAATAATAATAATACACATTTGTATTAAAATGCTATCCCTATCTTAAAGATAAAAGAATGTTGCTTATATGATTAGAAAACAGATTCTTTATACAATAAAGTATTGAATTCTTTTATTTGGTTCCAGCTGGCTTTTACACTTATACCTTGTGTTTTGTTTAAAGTGTCGCTCTTTTTAAAGCTTTTTATATTCCTCAAATATTTTCATACAACAATTGAAGGTTTCACAAAAGCTATCTCAATAAAAATATAGCAACTTTAATGCATGAATGAAATAATTACATATAGATAGCAATTTCTGTCTATCAATTTTAAAAACCTTCAATTTGGAAAAGCTAAAGCATCACAAAAGCACACAATGGTTGATTCTAAAAGTAACCACTTTATCCAAACAGTGAAAGGTGAACCATCAACAAAAAATGCAATATTATCAAACATGTCTGTAATGTCTAAGGTTAATTCACAAACCTTTGAGAAGGGCAGTACAATGAATTAAACAAAATTTTAACCTAAAAATATAACTTACTAAAATGTTCCAATTCATTGACCCCTAAATCATTAATCATACAAAAATCTTGAATTGCAATCCCATGCTGCTTTAACAGGTATTTACTTTGAAATTCCAACAAATTTAAATGCCTAACCTAGAAAAAGAAATTGGCATCATAAAATTGATAATAGGAAATACTCGCCTTTAAATAATTCGGCTGAAATTTAAGTTTTTGCAAACCCTTCCACAAAAAGGACATTATTTTCTAATAATTGGTTCAAATTGTACAAGCACGAAGAGAACCTACAGCAATGCAGAATCTTACAAGTTCGGTGGCTAATTGTTTATTGTATTCTGAGAGGGGGGGTTCAGCCGACAACTAGGAAACGCTGATAATAACAAATAAAAGATGTAAAAGTGCTTCCATCCATACTGTAACGTCCAAGCTAGACATCTAACGGCATGGTAGCTTACTATTGAGAATGCCGAGTAGAGTCCGGAAAAAAGTAATTTCGAGCAATTTAATATTTTTTGCTTAAAATCTACATTAGTTCATATTTAAATCTAACATTTTTCGCGTTAAAAAATTCTTTAACAATAGATATCTTTTGCTCCAATTTATTCAAAATACAATTAGTTTCAAAACTTAAATCTTAATGGCCATATTCTCCGTATTTAGTAAAAGCGGAGTTTAGTTAAGTGTTTAAATTATTTAACCGAGCTTTAGATATGTTATTATGCACTGTTAAAAGTAAATGCAAAGATTAACTAAGCGTTAATTAAATCTGGTAACATTACAATATTTATAGATTTTAACACCTTCGTATGTCTGTCATACTTCGCTAACCAATTTCTGTAATTTTAGCTAGAATAAAGTTGATGTGCACTGCCTGCATAAAATAAGAGTACCATGAGAAATTGATTTATAGGAGATACACTATTGTTTCTAAGAAGTTTAAAATTCTAACTATTAAAGTTAATATACATAGCTAGACTATTCAACTCGTTCTAAAAAACCATTAAATCCAAACGTTCCCTAACATTTCTAATACTGATGTCGCGTTGGCTTAGTTAGTTGAAACCTGCAAAAAATCTTAAATTGTCCATATGTTCCATATAGTTAGGCTTGATGTAAAAACGACGTGGAAATCCTAATTCAATTATGTCTAACACATCTACATTAGCTTTCAATAATATTTCATCTTCCACATCCATAATTAAAAAAAAGGTAAATACAAAAATTAAGAACACGTCGAACTTGTAAAAACAGTGCAGATGTGAGGTTATGTTGGACAATAAACCAAGCTTAGTTATATCAATCGCCAAATTCAAAGGCTTAACTTTAAGCGAATTCGGTGCACATAAAATGAACGTATTAAGCCCGCTTAAATTTTAAGACAAACTTAAATATATACGGAGAATATTGGCGATAAGTAATATTTATTTTTAAGGTGAAACCCACAGAAGTGCAATTTGAATAACCACTTTCATTTTTGTTCATACATACTATACACTAACTTCAGCATTAACTTTGAGTTAATTTTAACGCTGTTTATAACTAATTTAAATTTTTCTACAGTACACGAAGTGGACACGTTTATATTAATAATGAAGTAATATAGAAAAATAAAAAACTCAAAACCTTAATCCAAATCATTGCTCTCGATGAAAAATTAAAACGATCACTGCTTACGACGTTTCGTTACTAACATCACAAGTAAAATACATAAATTTGCCATTTGACTACATACTCGATCCACCAAATGAAAGCCATGACGTCATAAATAGTAATTCAGGCAACCAAATTCTTAATGCTAATGCGTATAAAAAGATATAAAGGAGTTTGCGGTAGCACGTTTTTATACGGTATGAGGAAATCTGCTTATTTTACCGTATATCCATACCGTATAATCCAGTATTGGAACGTTATTTTAAAAATAACGGAGCCAATCCGGTGGTAGTTCTGTTTGACAGTTTAAACTTGACTTGTCCTCTTTACGCTGCCGTGCATTTATAACCTAACTGTTTGTAACAAATTAAAGGTAAAATATTTTTAAATCATGTCACCCATATATAAAACAATTCAAATATTTTGCTCACTAGCAAATAAAACGTATGACGTACAACTTAGCGTTGAGGACATCCAAAAATTTCATACTGGTTAGAAATAATACAAGCATTTGTGAAAAATAAATTAAATCATAGTTTGTAGATCCAGCAGTTGCACAGGCAATACTGCAACACGCCAAATCGCATACAGCAGCTTATGCTAAGTCTGAAGCTTATGTGGAAATGGATGCATCTGTAATTGTTTCACAAATATAAACAAATATTATTAACTCTCAAATCAACGTTTTTTGAAAATTTCTAAAATTTTGTGTACAAAACCAAAAGTGTATCTTCTTCTTGTAATTGCTATTTACAGAAACAGGATCAAATAAATAAATTTATGAATAAAATTTGATATTTCAAGCAAGGTACGAATCTTTAAAGTGCGTGGCTAAACTCACACACCAAACTTAAATTTTATTTTTCATCCAAACGGAGGTGTATTTTTGTGAAAAATGCTCGCGGCCCGTGTCGGGATTCAAACCCGGGACTATAAAATCAGCAGTCATACGCAAACCTATCTGATCTAGGGAGCCGCCTGATGAGTCATCCTATATATATATATATATATATATATATATATATATATATATATTGCCGTGGAAGTCGGGACAGTCTCATGATTCTCTATTTAAATTAGTGCCCCACCAGGGTCAACATATAATTTTCAAAAAAATGCATAAAATTTCAAAAAAAAATTTTATCCCTTTATTTCGCCTTCAAACTCATTCAGCTTTCCTGCCTAGCTCAGCTGTGCCTCTTCTCGAGTACCTAAATTTACAACCATACCTCTTTCACACTCGCACACCATTCAATAAAATCACCAAATAATACAACAATCATACAACCTTTTATTTACAGCTATTAACAGATAAATTATATTCACATATGTTAAAAACAGTTTGATACACTAATTATAAAACTCAAAATATGGTATGTTTTTAAAGTCCTTGATTTTTCTAATTATTTTCAAACAAATTCAATGAGATATGAGTAGATGGGCCCCACATGTTTCCTAAATTGACTGCACACTGGAGTATGGTGAGCTCATAATAATCCAGTATAGTTTGTATATGCTTTTTACACCTCGCATAAATTAAAACAAAATTAACAGACCTGTTTACCCTTTACAATTCAATTTATATCCTGAATAAAATTTAGGATGTTTTAAATACACCCCTTTGAATATTTAACCTCAATAAATTGTCCAGTACATGTATCTTTTTCAATACGTTTCTACAACCATAAATAAGCCTCAAACGTCAATCACACAGCACAAAATTTCATAAACGTTTATCAAACAACAGAAGTTTCAAATAAATTACTTGGAGAATTCTTCAGGTTTCCTTTCCTTCGAAGATGATTGCCAGAACACCTCGTGTTCGTTTCCATTTACCGTGCTACTCAGCGGATCTACAAGCCTCCACCGCCTCCCACCTCTGCGAGCCAAGCGCCTCGTCTCACAGTACCATTCCATATATCATGCATACAAACTTGATTATTTGTGATGCTTACCCCACATATATCATGCTTTCATTTATTGATTTTCGTGCTTTGTATAGTAGTAGCCGGACCTTTATTAATTTAATATGCACTATACGTACTTCACGGCAATAATTAGATAGCCGCTACTACTGTTTTACACTTTCAACCTTTATATTTACGGTAATATAATCACATAAAATACTCACAGAAAGCTTTACTGTTATGGTGGTCGTCATTCAGTACTTTATCGAAGTAAATTAAAATAGAAGCGAAGAGAAGATAAGAGGACCTCTATAACCTAGGTTGAGTATTTATATGCTTCCAAAAACCGCCTTAGTGGACGCACTTCAAGCGAAAAGCTTATTTTAAAATCTAATTCCCAAAATTTTGAATATACCCGTCTTGAAAGTCGTGAACTTTTGTAGCGTGCTACGTGCTGTATCACTCCGATTCGCTTTCACCTTCGCGTGTGCGTACGTTTGGAAAACTGTTAGTTTTTAACCAATGATAAAATTCTCTGTTGTCACAAACCCCGTAAACTATATTTATCTCTGTCTTATGCATGTCGGCTGTCTCGTTCAAAACCCCACTTGAATTACAGAAAATCGATATTAATGACATCTCATCTCCACTCCACGTGGATACGGTACGTGCATTTTCAATCCCAACGCTTTTATAACTGTCTTTACCTATTGTATATAACCGATTGTGCATTTCCCTCGCTCTTTAAGATGTTTGTTAGCCTTGTTGTTTATTCAAACTGACGGTTGAAAATAATTTCTATAAAAACCTATCGTAACATAATCTCGACTTCCTCGAACATAATCTTTTAAAACGCAGGTGTTTCTGTTAATTATCGAACGTTTAGCATAACAATTCCTAGACTTTATATTTCTTCGTATATGTATAAAACGAATACATTTGCTTTGGAATTATTGATTTTCTTATACAGCACATTCTCTTTTGCTTATATGTGTTTGCTTAAACTAAATTAAAATTAATTATGTGTATCCTTGAACTTCTATTTGCTTTAAAACTGTTTTTTCTTGATGTAATTTTACCATTCCAATTATTAATTACAAAAATGCGTCAATACTTGTCCATTTTCCCTAAATGACTTAAATTAATTTTGCGCGTAAATAATTTGTTTTTTTCTATATACAGGGTTGTTGAAATTTTATTGTTTCCCACTGATTTAACCCTTTGAATCCACAATATATATATATATATATATATATTTATAGTCGAGACCACGAAAAGAAGGCAGTCACGTTCAATAGTATTCGTATGAACTAATATTTATTCATAATTTATCACAAAGCGTTGCCAATAAGTAGTTCTTTTTTTAAAGCGTATGCATTCTAAGGTTTAATGGTCGTAGCTTTTTATATTTCCGTCTAGTAAGTTGTTGCCTAATACATTTTTATTTCAAATATATAGATTACCAATTTTTGTTTTATATTTATTTCAAAGCCTTATGGGCTGTTGCGCAGAACACTAATTTACGTTATTAACTTTAAACTGCATCCTAAAAACATTGACAACTCAGCTGTCGATTTTTAATTCATCTGTCATTTATTTGCATATTAAGATTTGTGATTCATTATCATTGTTTTTGATTATTATTTATGAGATTTCAGTCTTGATTTAACTTTAAACAGTTTTTTCAAAACTACTGCAACTCAGTCTAGTTTTTTATTTGTAGGTATAATCTAGGTTTCAATTCAATTAGAAGAATAATGTTAGGTTTAACAGATTATTTTGTTATTCCTGAGTTTTTAATTTTACAATGAGTAATCGCAAGAAAACAGTTCACAGTCAAGGAAGAGAAATTATTTATAGTGTGTATAAATTTTTAGGAGAGAAGAAAAGAATGGAATGCCCGTCATTCCTATGAATAATTTACAAGAACGAGTAGCAACAGCAACTAGAGTTGGACTAAACACAGTCGAGTGAATTATTTCAAAAGCGAAGATCAAACCGGAGTGTGGCAAATTTGTATCACCATGGAAGCAAATTAATAAGAGAAGTCCTAAATCTAATGTGGACCAATTTGAGGATTGTGGTAGTAATTTTATGATTTTTTAGATTAAATTTCTATGAAATATGCATTCTTAAAAAATAATAAGAAGACAGTATTTTGGCTGCCGAGAGTTTTAAAAAATTTAGCCTGTCTACTTTTATCCACACACCTCACAGCCCATGAGATTTTGAAAGACCTATAAATGTCAATTGATATTTTGACTTTGACATTCTATATTTAGTTCTTACGCTTGCATAGTTTTCTTTTTGTTTCCTTCTGTTTTATGCCTTGCGTATTCGCCATGTGAATTTAAACCACCAACAAAATAAAACTTGATTTTAGAATATTTACTCTATGGGAATGTTTTCAAAACCCTAAAAATTATTAAATCCGCTTTGCCACTGACTTTCAAGGTTTGGACATATGTCAAATGACGTACAGGCTCTTCTTAAATAAATTCTACTCTACATTTACATTCACTTTGGTTCAAGTTGAAAGTAACAGTTAAAATTTGCCATTTACATTGAAAAGTTTCTAAATGTATTGGTATAATAGTTACAAATAATCTTAAAAAATAGTTCTTTGTCAAGTTCTAATCACAATCAATAGTTTTATTCACTATCAGAATCAAAGTTCATTGCATTTTTCTTAAATAAATACTCTTATAAACAATTGCTTCTAGTTCAATTGAATAAATAAACAAGCTTAACCTTAAAATTTATATTCTTAACCTAAAATTTAATACCTACTTGCCTTCGGCAAACAGCTTGACCACCTCCGAATAGCACTTTAAAGTCCACTTTGAATTTATTTCAATTGTAAATGATACTGTGCATTACGATTTGACATCCACTCCAATTACATTTAAAATTCGACTTGGAAATGAATGTAAATGTACCTTTAGCTGCTCCTTTAACTTTGTGCCAATTTGACACCACAAGGATCATTTCATTTTAGACGAGTGACTTTTTGTACATGAGGATCCGCGTTGCTTAGCATCTGTGATTAGCTTTCCCGGTTATTTGAACATGTCAAGCATGCTATAACAGTTATAATTTTGTGGTTATGTTCATCAAAAGTTAGTAGGGTAGTATAATAATTTTCGTTGTAGGATGAGGTTTTAACTAATAAAAGTGACCTTTGTCAAAGTGTCCAGAATGCTTTTACATTTTATTTAAGTGCGTTGCCATCATTTGTAGAAGCACTTGACCCTCAGAATTTTGTTAAAGAATTCATAGAGGAAAAATTTCAATCGGAAGCAGTATATTATAAAAGGTAGACATGCAGTAAACAATATTTTAATAAAGTTTTAAATTGATGTTTCATGTGTGGTTTGGCAGTATATAAAATAGAGTATATTTGCAAAACTGGCTAACGTGTTGGCAAAAACAATATTTTACATTTGTATACCTATCAGTAATCGTTCAGGTTAATATACATATGTTGTGTTGGAATATTAATTTATATGTAATATATTTTTTTGAAACTTACGTTACCCGTCTAAGAAACTGAACATTAAAATCTCAGCATTTCCAGAAAATTGAATACATGTGCAGTAGTTATTTTATTGAAGAATCTAAAAATATACAGTAAAATATTTCCAAGCCAATTATGATATGACATTCAGCTACAGCATATTCGTATACCTGATACAACTAAGTAAAATATTGCTGAAAAATTAGCATTTAGTGTATCGCAAATGTAATAGTATTGGAGTTTATAGTGTGTCGAACTGATGACAAAGCAAGTCATCACCAATATATGGGACATACAAAAAATTGAAATTGACATGTTTTGAAAACTGTATTGTTATTTAAAGCATTTTCACAGTGTTTACTTATCTATTTATCGATATATACATCTAACATTTACTTATCTTATTTGCTCAAAATAAGTCAAACCAAACCAAATAATATGAAGAAATCTATTATACTGCTACACTTGGTGATTAAATTGGAAACACAAAAATAATCATTATTTGTTACTGAATTCTTTTAAGTGCTGATATGGTATATTTAAACACTCTTTGTTATTTTTGTTTTAATAATAAAATGCACTCACTATTTCATTCAGTGTTTTTTCTTTGTGCACATTTTAGCTTCAGCAGGTATGTTAGGGCATTTTTAAATATACTTTCATTTATTCCTTCAGACAAACTAAATATGTAATAGGGACTAAACATTTCAACAGCACACTCTAAAATTGTATATTTTAGACCATAGCTAATCTTTATAATTATTTAGTTAACTATTTGTTTTTTCTGTCGACATTAACACGATAGGCACATAAGTATTTT